>JAQMYL010000007.1:10436299-10481217 GCA_030014365.1 Clarias pachynema | reverse complement strand
GTGTGTGTGTGAATCTAAAGTAAGCTCCCCTCTCCCCCTTCTCGTCTTACACAGTTACCCTTCCTCCACTTTTTTCACACACGCGCATGCACACAACGTAAACACTGTTTTATCGGAAAAATAAACAAGAAATCTCTCTAACACTCGATTGAGCGACACACTAACGGAATCACTGCTGTAAAGTAAAAATAAAACAAATTTAACCTGCACTTTACCTTTGAAAAGAATACCAAGACTTGTTCGTTTTCCAAGTCAAAATTTATTAAAAATGTTTGCTCGTTTTGCTTAGCACTCGCAAACCGCGTTACTCGCAATCCCAGGTTTCACTGTATGTATTTTGAAACAATGCTTCGTGTAAGCATACTATGACACCTTGATGGTTATAGCAGCTCTATTTTCTGAATTTAACTGAAATTTCTGTGTTTGTATTGTTAACTTCAGTTGTGGTGGTTGTACTGATTTGCACTTAATTTATGCAAACATGGTCCTTCATGACATATTTTCTTCTGTCTACAATGTAGAGCCTTCCTTGCACCAAAAGACCTCTTTGCTTATGAGAAGTGCCAGGACCGGTATGGGAAGCCAAACAAAAGGAAAGGATTTAATGAAGGATTGTGGGAAATTCAAAACAATCCACATGCGTCTTACACCGCGCCTGCTGTAAGTTATAAGAAATAAGAATTGTTAACTTTAGGTGCATTTTATGTGTCTCATTATTTTACCAACTAGTTTTTGGTGTTTCTAACCTCATTTACATCTGGTTGTATTCTTCTGCCAATGTAACTATATGCATTAACACTTGTTGGATGCATCTGTGGTTAGCCATGCTGAAGTCAAGTTATAATTATAATATGCAAATCCGCCTGTTATAGTTGTTTGCCAGGCTGTTCTTATCTGTTTTCAGTTTGTATATGGTTTCTGCAAAACGTGCCACTTTCCATTTCCTTAAAGATTTCCATCTGTTACAAAGTGATGTTTAAGAAGCGATTTTGGTTGTCGGGACTGTCTTGTGGTTTTATACATCTGGCTAAACTGCCAACCTCAGACCACTGGAAGCAGTTGCAGAGAACAAATGTTAATCTGTTTTAAATTCATCATGTATTTTTATATGGGTGATCCCACACTGGATCTAATGTTTCTTCTCAGGTTGCAGGAAATGGGAAATGACAAGGTGTAAATGAGGTGTGTGGGTGTAGGGTCAGTTTGTTACTAGACACGTATCTTTTTTTTTTTTCCACATACCTTTTCTAACAACCCGGTGAGACTTGCGCAGTACTGTTTCAATGCAACTCATGTTCAAGGGTCCCAGTTCTCTCAAATCAATGAAATAACCTTTTCAAGGCTTCAGCACAGAAAGGGTAATGTTCAGCATGTCAAAACTCCTTGCTTAATTAACTAACCACACTCTCTGATGTTTAGCCTGCTAGCTCATCTGAGAGTGAGGACAACGAAGCTGCAGCAGGAAGTGATGTGCAAGATGATGAAGAGGCGGCGATACCGAGGAAAACCGAATCAGGAAGTGAGGAATATGATTCTGGAAGTGAAGATCAAGGCAGAGGAGCAGTGAAACGGAAAGCTCCTCCACCGAAGGTAGCTAAATGCTAACCTACCCTACTTACTGCGTTATTTGTGGTGGATCCTAAAAATCTTTTGATGCATTTTTCACTAACATATTCCAGCATCACAGATTTTTGCTTGCCAGCATTGTAAATAATCAAATATCTTTTATTCTTAACCATATAGGGATACAGTGTTGTGTTGGTGTTTATACAGTATATTTTATGAAATCTACAGCACTAATCATCTGTGTAGCATCTGGTTTACTTCTTTAAGATTGATGGAGAAGGAGACAAAGGGAAAGAGTCAGAGTTACAGGAAATAAAATTTCTCAGCTGTAGATACCTATAAAATGTATGCTGGGAATGTGTTTGTGTGTTTAATTTGACACCTTCAGAACATTGCTGCTCACTATCTGAGAGTGATTTACATGACTAATTCTGGCACATTGTTGGGTTTCTCTGCGGTAGCGACCATCAGCAAAGAAAGGGCGAGCATCGTCCAGCGATCGAGATGAAGAGGAGAGTGGCTCTCCCTCAGAGCCAGAGCCTTCCCCTAGCTCTGAGTCAGAATCTGGCAAAAACAGTGATCAGGTATCTCTCCGTCTAAACTATCATTACATTTGTGAGTGTCAGGTTTTCAGCCCTAAACGTCTCCATCACCAGATCAGCGGGTAGACATAGCTTTGGAGGAGTAATACAGTATTACAGTAATTCAGAAATCAGCTTGTTCCTTATAGCTGTATATTTTTACTTTTTCACTGAGCATTACTAATTGTCATCTAAACTTATCTGCGAATTCCTTAGGACTTCACTCCACAGAAGGAATCGAGTGGCCGGGGAGGCAGGAAGCCTGTGGGCAGAGGCAGGAGGAAGGTGGGAAATACAACATGCTTTGCATTTTGAGCTAGGAAACATTCAAGTAGACTCTCACCATGCATGTCTTTTTAGAAAGCGACCTCGGATTCTGAGTCCGATTCAGGATCGCGGTCAGACCATAAGCGAGACAGGAGTGATTCTGAGGATGTGAAGCCACGGCCGGCTGTCTCTGGATCCGAATCTCAGTCTGGATCCAAGTCTGAGTCTGAATCTGATCCTCCACCCAGAAAAGCTCCACAGGCACGCAAGAAAGGTGAAACCAGAACATCTTAGCATTTGTACTATTTAGCGTAATTAATTAAGTTCCAACAGAAGGCAGCAGAAGCCTCTCCTTACAAAAAAAAAAAAAAGGCTAAAGATGTACAACAGCATAAAATACTAGTGTACCCTTTATATGTTTTCAGAAAAGCCACCACAGAAGCCACGTGCAAGGAAGCCCAAACCAGCACCAGAAAGAGCTCCTTCCTCTTCAGATAGTGACAGGTGGGCAAGACTTGTCCACACCGAAAATGTTAATTAAAACGTTTTTTTTTTTTTTTTTTTTTTTTTTGTCTCACAGGACAGATTCCCTTGAAACCTAGGATTTGAGTGTAAACTCCATAGGTTTTTATTCACTGACGTTCATAATACTCTCGTACCTACTGAATATTTGTATCCATACATACAGGTGTTATAATTTGGTAGAATGTATTATTTTCTATACACACTCAGGTTACCAGAGATCTGAAATGTCAAAATTCATAGTTGGTGAATGTCCATTTAAAATATGACTGGAGTGCTTAAACGCATAGTGTGTGACGATGTTGTGATTTGTGTTTGCTTTCACAGTGAAAGTGAATCGGACCAAATCAGCGATTGGAAGAAACGAGATGAGCAGCGGCGGCGGGAGCAGGAGGAACGCAGGAAGAAGGAGGAGGCGGAAGAACTTCGCCGGTTAAGGGAGAGAGAGAAAGAAGAAGAGGAGAAAAAGAAGAAGGAAAAACAGAACAAGGGGCGGAAAGATGATGACAGCAGCAGCAGCAGCAGCTCTGATGAAGGCGTAGACGACCATCCGCTTAAGAAGTCCAAGAAGCCGCCGCCGCCTCCTATCCCTGCACCTTCAGATTCTGATTCACCACCGCCCACTGAGGCAAGATTACGCTCATGAAGCATTCTGTTTCCAGGTTATGGATTATTATAGAAACGCCACTTACTTGATTTTCCTTCTCAGGTGAAAAAGGCAGCTAAACGTCAAGATAGCCAGAAAGGCAGACAAAAGAAAGAAAAAGTGGTAAAAGAGAAAAGGGAGAGAAAAGAGAAGAATGTGCAGCGGTCTGAAGAAAAACATAGAGCCAGGTAAAAAAAAAAAAAGGAAATATTGCCAGATGCGTAAGTTACTGGTTGAGTTGATTCTTTCTGATTGGGACTGCTCTTTCTGATAAGGTCTAAGCCTGAGAAGCCAAAACGACGACCTGAGCGTTCACCTGAGAAGAGAGTAGAGAAGAAAAAAGGTTAGAATGGCACACTTTGAGGATGAACTTGTAATGTGCGTAAAGCTTTTCTTATACTTTCACTTTAATCCTGTTGCGTTTTTCCAGAGCCATCTCCAGAAGAGAAACTCCAAAAGCTGCACACAGATATTAAGTTTGCACTGAAGGTGGACAACCCTGTAAGTTTATATTACCTCAGCTGAGTTTGAGGGACTGCTTGAATTATTATTATTATTTTTTTTTTTTTTTGGTGACATACTGACAGAGTGATTTGACTTATATTTTAAAAAGCTCTTCTCATGTAGCAGCCATATGTTTGTATCGCCTCCCTATGTGATATAGTTTCTATAGTATAATATATTTTTTTTAACTGAAACACAGCACGTCAAATGTTTGCATTCATAAAAAGTTCATATGATTTTAAAAAATAAAAAAAAAGACTTTCTTGTGTTTTTCTGTAATGCTCCTGAGAGTTGAGAGTGAAAACTGTGGTGTGTTTTTATCTATGAGTAATTAATTTTTCTCTGTTTCAGGATATTGAGAAATGTTTACAGGCCTTGGAGGAGCTGAGCGCTGTTCCAGTCACCAGTCAAATCTTACACAAGAACTCTGACGTCATCACCACACTCAAAAAGGTCTGCTACACTTGACACAAACATATATTTTGGTTGTTATAGAGAGAATACATGCCCTAATGAACTTTTCACCTATTGATATATTTGCAAGCTAATGTCACATTTGAGCACCTAGACCAGATTTTGAAGCATTATATACTGACAGCAATTGGTAGCAAGATTTACATGGAACATAATGGAAACCACCAAATGCTAAAAGCAATGTAGTTGAACAATAAGATAAAAAAAAACATAGCAGCCAAGGATATTAAATCAACCTAAACACTTCTTAGCAAATAATTCCCCTCATGACAGGTTTATGATCAAACCAATTTACTTGGTTCTTTTACTTGTCCTGAAATCAAATCAAATTACTTAAGTTTAATGACTGAAAGAACTTTAATCATATGACACTTGTTTATAGTATATCTTATTCAGAATGTGTTACTGGTACAAATAGTCATTTAACTGAAACATATGTGGACCGTTTTTTTAATGCCGTTTGGGAGAGCTTCTCATGGAACTGAGGCTGGAGTCAGTGTATCATGAGCTACCACGCACATACATCTTCAGAAAATGGCTTACAACTGTTGCGCTTCTAGTATCAATCTTCCCCTGAACCAGTGACAATGTCAGAAATGTTTTACCCGGGCTAAGCAGAAAAGACCTGGACAGTTGGTCAATGTTCCACAGTAATTTTTCAAATGAAATACAACATTTAATTTAATCTAAAAAGAGCAAATTGCCAAAGTCTGGAGGAAGAGTGGAGAGGCACTGAATCCAATTTGCTTAAAGTTTATTATGAAGTTTCCACAGTAGGTGATGATTATGGGTGCCATGTCATCTGTTGGTGTTGGTCCATGGTTTCTTTGCATGTAAAAGCACACTGAGAGACTTTGCACCCAAGTCAGATTCCTTGTATGTTGCACATACCTGGCCAATAAAGCTGATGCTGATTCTGATTCTAGATTGTATGCAGGAAAGCTTGAAATAGCTGCTGCTAACTCATCTTGGTCTCTATTCAACAGATTCGAAGATACAAGGCCAGTGTTTCCGTAATGGAAAAAGCTACAGAGGTCTACAACAAGTTAAAACTCCAATTTGTTGGGAAGGTGGAGACAAATAAACCAAAACCACAAGAAAAGGTTGAAGAGGAAAATAAAATGGAGGAACCAAGCACAGGTAAAAAAAAAAATTAACCTGTTTTCTGGTTGTCCAGTTCTCTGCATTGTCTCGCAACTATTTAAAGTCTATATTATGGCTTTGCAACTTGCTAATATTTAAACCCATATTCATTTTGGTAATATTATTCCCTCTGTTATTGTATTATACAGCACTCTGTCAGCCCCCCTTTAGAAATTGAAAGACATTCTTAAAGTGCATGGAAGGAGACTGTTTGCTTTGAATGTACTCCTACTGATCATGTCTTTTTTGGATTTACCTTGTTGTGTTTCACTCTCCTTTCCACAAGATTCCAAACCAGTGAATGGAGAGTCAGAAACTGAGAAAAAGGATGTTCTTTCTGAAAGTGAATCTAAGGATCCAGAGTCTGCAGAGCAGGAGGAGCAAAGTGACCACAAGTCACAGAACAACGACCGGTAAATAACGACGTTTTAATATTTATCTGTAGTTCCGGAGGTACATGTGGATTTACTACAATCTTGCAACGTGCTGCTCCTGAGGCACAGCTGTGAACAAGACATGCCTTAACACAATCTCTATTAACATGTCCTCTTTTTTCCATTTTGGAAAATGTACTGATCTATACAAGATGTGAAGACTGGAAACTCCATCTTTAACCATTATTTAAACTCTGTATAGAAACAGTTACCATATCCATAGTTAGACACTTTTATTTATAAAATAACATAATTATGTGTTTAATTACCTTATCTGTATTACATTATCCACCATTAACTCTGTGAATTAACAATTATATGAATGATAGTTTATTAGAATGTGCATTAATTTAAATCTGTCATTTGAATTACAGTTAGAGCTAGCCTTTATAGAAAATTAAGCAAGCAAAAAAAAAATAAAAAATGCCCAAACAGATGTAAGCAGTGATTTCCCACAATGCCATGATTTAGTGCCAGTTAATGCCTTGAGTGTTCATATGATTGCATTCCTGTGCTCTTATCAATGAATGAAAGTGGTTGTGCCTTATTTCAGGAGCGGCGCAGATAGCCCTGCTGAGCAACAATCACAGACGGCTGAGGAAACAGATCACACTTCAACAGCAGACACAGAGACTCCACTCCAAAGCTGAAGACCCGGACAGCTGTTTTCTTAACTGAACTGAGAACTTTGTGTATTCTGTGAAGACTTTATTCTTTACTCAAGATCCACATCGCTCTTTTACACGTGTACACACTCTGACTCTTTCCTTACATTTGTGTCAGTTTTGTCCACCATTTATAAACACCTGTTATGATTGTTGTATATAAAAATTATACAAAAGCTATTCCCAGTTTAAGCAAGGTCCGCAAAAGCCTTGTTTCTGTTCAGTGTGGCAGCGACCTTGCTCTAAATGATGTTTGGTTGTAGTCGACGTTACTTAAAAACACTGATATTTAAAACAAATGCCCAGGCCCTGATATGTGTGAAAATGGTGCATTTGGTACCCAGTAGGCCACCTTTTGTTAACCAGACTCCATTTCCTTTTTTCTCTTTTTTTTTTTGTATATAAAAAAAAGAAGTCATAGAAAAAAGATGTTTTTGTTACCCAAAACCTTATGTAAAATGAGCCATACAGCAGGCGTTAATGAACTATTTTCATACAGTAGTGCACCTGAATTTTAACCAACGTGAAGTATGATTTGCGGTTATAGCGGTCAGGGGCTTAATGCTAAACTCTGTAGAGCAGTCCTGCTGTCCAAGTCTTTTCATTATTAGTTCTGTGTCTAACGCCTTGTCTTGCGTATATAGATGTTTTTAGTGCAAATGTAAATTGGTCAGATCATTTTTATCCTTGATGAAACTTAAAATAAACGTCAGCATGGTGGCCCTAATAATGGTATAATATTTTTTTGTTCTAAGTATACACATTTGTGTGTTTGTGACTTGAGTAAGAATATAAAAATATTACTGATTTATGAATGCAGACACTCGAGTAAAATTGGCATTTAATTACATTTACGGATAGTTTATCAAAACAATAATATTGATTAGAATTCCCAATATAAATCTCATGGCCTAGATGCAATAAGTGCATCACTAAGACTGAGCAAACTACAATCCCATAGCATATGAAGTGCGCTTGAGTAGGGAACGGGTGTGTTTTTGGGATTCAGCCGCGTGCTCGGTCAGCTGATCCGGGCGCCATTTTGTCAGCCATTTCCTCCACGGGTCCGCTGCCAGTCGGTGAGTTTGCAGTTACAGGAGGAGGACGGTCCCAGCTGGCCTCGCCTTCTCCGGGTAAGGATTAACTGCTGATCGTGTTCCCCTGTGAGGACGGTGCTCAGGTGGATGAAAGCCTGTCTAGGAGGCCTGTCAGATCGGAAAACACCGGACAGGAGCAACAACAACAGCAGCAGCAGTCATGGCTTTGAAGATGGTTAAAGGGAGCATCGATCGGATGTTCGACAAAAACCTTCAGGACTTAGTACGTGGCATTAGGAACCACAAGGAAGACGAGGTAATGTATTAGGTTTTAATTATGCATAGTGAATAAAAATTGCAGTTGTCTATATGAGTTGGGTGTGAGGACGTGTCATTTGCTTCAAGCTAGAATGGAGAACCGTTGAGCTAACGCACTGAACGTAACGGTTCCTATTAGCGACGGCTACCTGCGCTAGCTTGCTAACTTCCTCTGTTTCGGTACTGATTTCCTCCCGTTTGTGGATATGAAGTAATAAACAAACCGCCGCCTCTAAATGCTGACATACTGAAATGTTGGGAAATTTTGCACACATGAATTGGAGACGGAGGTACATAAGAGGAAAGATATCCGCGTCTGGGGTTAGCATCGGAGTTTTCAGTCAGTGGGATGAAACGAGCACGTAAACGTTAGCTGAATGAATTAGCTAACTCTGCTTCTGAATGAACACGGGAACAAAGTGTAGTGCATCCAGATAACTGATACCCGAGCAGATACTGCTCTCTCCGCTACAGCTGCCTATAGGTAGCACCTACTTCCAGGTGATTTAGCCTGCTGGCCTGTGAGCTAATCTAGCTGGGATAACCTGAGCACAACTGACTGTCCTGACAGCTGTTCTGTTCATTTACATCAGTCAGTTATTATCCGGAAATGTTAGCCGGTCACTGGGGCAGTGTGTGTGCAGATCAGTGCATGTGGCATTCTCAGGATGGAAATGTAAAATTGGAAATGGGTTTAAAATGGAAAGCACCTAGGACAGAGAGTTCAAGTTAGATGCTTTCAATTATTCAAGGTAATGATTTTGACCTTTTTATTTCTTTGTGCAGCTCAGTTTAATCGAGTCTGAGAATTCCTTTTAGGGTACTGTATGTTAAAATAGTGTGATCATAATACTGATATTGCTAAAGATTGCAATATGCAGCTGAGGCCGGTAGAGACGCCTGTCCATTTCAGGGGGACAAAAATAATAATAAACATCTGTCTGTTCAAGAAAACGCTTTAAATAGCTGAGTGAGATCATGATGTGAGCGTCATGAATTTGCATGAAGATGATTCATGATCTTTTGCACATTCATGATGGTGTCATAATCTTTCACTTATTAAAATGTGATACACGAAAAATCATTTTTCTAAAGCAGACGAAGAGTTCAAGACAGAGAACAAGACAAGATTAGGGAAGGATGCATTAGAATTGGCTTTAAGATGCCGGGAAGATGAAGAAGAATTAGACCTAATGTAACCTCTTGGTTTGCAACCACTACAAAGAAGAATCTGAGTTTTCTAAAAACACAGAGTGAAGTAAAATATATAATCTTATTTTGTAAAGAAGGAAGTCAAAATGTTATTTTTCCCTCTCCTACTCTGCCAGAATTTCCACCCAGTAGCACAAATTTATAGTAACATCAGTCCACGCTACGTTCCCAACATGTATTCTGCGTATAGTTTTGAACGGTTGTAGCAAAAAAATATAGTACAGTTTTATCAGTGGTAGCACTTTGTGACATGTTTTGATCATTATCCGGATATAATCTCTATTGCTTTAACACTGGTAGGAATTTTTGACATGTTGATTGAACGTTATGTCAATCCACTAATCGACTATACCATTAACCTAACCGTGCAAATTAAACTAAATGCACAGTAAAATGTACAAATGATTAAACAAAAGAGAGAGAGAGAGAAACTTTTATTACAGTACTGACATAAACCCATAAGTCACTTGAAGTAGTAGTATGGATTTATGGGTGGGGGTCTATAGCAGTGAAACATGATGTATTTTTAGTGAGCGTGGGTAGGACGAATTTATAGAACGGCACCACAAGCTGACTCTTTACCTATTTACACTTAGCAAAGGAAAGGTTACTGATGGAATAACGTATACCTTTTTATTTTTTGTGAATTTAGCAAAGAAGAGACGTTTAAAATGAAGGACAAAGAAGTCAAATGGGGATACTGTCATTCCTCTTTGTAACTTCTTCAGTCCCATGGTTCATCCCACGACAATTCAGTTGCACTGAACACGGAACTGCACAAAGTGGACTGAGACGATTGCAGAATACACAATAAATACACAGGCTATGAACGATGAGACATTTAATGCATGCTAAACAAATACACTTGTTTCTTCAGTTCACATTGAGAGACTCCACCTCCCAAATTAAGTGATGTGCATTGCTAAGACAATAACATTAATGACCGGGCTAGGTGAATGTATATTAATGTAAAATCATAGGAATCATTGAGCATGAGTTCCTACTGTTGCTGATCAGATAGACTAGTGTTGTGTGTGTTTGCTTTGTCCCCCCCCCCCCCACCATTTAAAGGACAGCAGATCTTGTTTTTTTTTCTTCTTCAGCCTGCACACACAACAGACTAGCCGATCGCGTGGAGATATTTGCTGAATTTCACAAAAAACATGTTTTGGATTAAGATCGCTGACTCATCCTTTAAGTCCCTTAACTTTCTGATAATGCTGCCCTTTTCACACTTTGAGTCTGTTTTAACATTCAGGCCCAGCTGTTCACACATGGAAGGAAGATCTATAGATGTGATCTCAGTAATGTCTGTTTTATCATCTACAGGTGAACAGAATCATCCTCATTTTCAAATCGATCAGATTACTGTTAAATAATGGCTGATATGAGGTTAAATCTCCTGCCTTAACTGTGAAGTCTCAGGACAAATATGTGACTCAGTCATGCAAGGATTGATCTTTAAAATTGTATTCTGTATATTTCCTGAAAATTTCTGTATATAATATTTCTGTATATAAATACTGCTTAATGCTATGTAAAAAGGTTTCATTACAGATTTATATTTATTTATTTTTCTCATGACAGTTCACCTGTGCCTTGCTGACAGTCCTTCCACATCTTCTATGTCCGTGTAGCGGCAGTGCATCTGGCTTTGGGTGTGCGGTGTGTAATGTAGGCCAGGTTGTCCTGTAATTTTATCAGCCTGCTCAGCTGCATGTGTATCAGCGCTGCTTCATTTGTCCCCAGTGCGTGTTCAACTATAGCCTCATTAGGAGCGCTGCATGCCCGAGGCGAAATTGCAGGACGTGACGTGACGGTGAAGCGCTCATCCTTCAGCGCTGCAGGCAGTCACGGAAAAGCGTCATTTAGGCGGATAACTATCCATCTTCATTTACATAATGTAGCAATATTAATGCAATAAACGCTAATCCATTTTATTCCAGCAGCCAAGCAGTGCTTTCAGCGTTTACTTCTGAGCTCCTGCTCATTTTTCAGTGACAGTTATGTTAAGCGTTGCTTATTTCGAACATCGCTCAGTGCATCCACCCATGACAGAAGGATAAATAAATCTGGTTTCTTATTTTATAAGTATTGTGTATCTCTAGGCCTCGTGCTATGAGATTTGGCAGAAAATTTAATTTTAACAATTGTTTTTCCTATACACTATGTCAACCTGATATTTAGGAGAGCTCTCAAAATGCCAGCAAAAACAATATGTATGAAAATGTAAAAGATGGATGTTTATTAACCTAGTTAAAAAAAGGAAAGAGACAGTTAACTGTTATCACAGCACCAAAGTTGGTCAGTAATTGAAAAATGCTGCTTATATTCAAAGAAAAGCCCCTGAAATGATTTCTGATCGCTTTCTGGCTCTAGCTTTGAAGGTATCATTTCAGATAATTTTGCTTTCAAATATATCAGATTTAAAATCAGGATCTACTAGGCTAATTTTGCCAATTCCAGTCATCATTCCCACAGTAATGTCCCTCGTTAATGCTGCGTTCATATCGTGTGCCTTTTGTATAAAACCAATATTCATAACTGGCCAATTATAAATAAAATATTATAAAAATATTTTGTATACACATTCTGTTATTGGAAAATGATCAGCTTAAAGATGCTGCCAGTAATTGTGTTAATTAACCCCACTGTTGATAATTTTACATGAAGGGCTTGTCTCAAGTGTTTTACTCCGTATCTAATTTAGCTTTGGTTCACCTTGGAGTCCAGAGATCTGGTGCACAGACCCACTTTAAATAACAGATCATTCAGCATTGTGAGTCGTTACTGAGTTGTTTAGACCCCTAAAATGCAAAACTTCAACATCAGCAGGCATTTTCATCTATTTATTTTGGTTATGAAACATAGCTAAGCATAGACATACTTATACTTGTTCATTGTAGTTGTGTTCCAATACATATAACTATTTCATAAGAGCGAGCACAGGGATCCCTGATTTGTGGTGTTTGGTTATCATATAAGCTTAACCCTGGAGAGTTGATTTAATGCTGATTTAGTGATTTTCACGGTAGGGCCCCGGGATCGTTTCCGAGAACACTTAACTCTAAAATCTGGTTAATTTTGATTATTGAGAACACAATTCCGTTTAATGGCAATTCACAAACCAAGTACTGTACATGCATACTGCCAGAGAGTGTAAAAAAAACAACAACAATGTGAATGCTGGCCAGCAGGCAGGGTGGAAAGTAGAGCAATCGTTCCTTGGCATGGTACAAATCAATCATGTCAAAAGTGAAAACATCCTTAGTGATGTGGACGAGGAGGCCTGGTGTCCAGTCATCCCAAAGAAGTTCAGTGGGCTTGAGGTCAGGGGTTTGTGCAGGCCACTCAATTTCCTCTACTTCAGTCCTGGCACTGCATGTCTTTATAGAGCTCGCTTTGTGCACAGGGAGATGGTCATGCTGGAACAAGTTTAAAATTGTAATGTTACTGCATACAGACTCATTGTGTACGATTGTGTGCATCCAACACTGACATATGGATGTTATGATCAGATGTCCAATGTGCATGTTCATATCCGTTGTGGACTGTTAAACTTTTTTTTTGTTCATTAAAGAAACATTACATTAAAGAATGTAATGTGTTTTTAAACGTAGTCTGTTTTACACGTCAAGGCCTTTGGCCGCAGTGTCTCTCTTCGCTCTGCTTCATCCAGAGACATTTGGAGTCAGATGTCATGAAAGACTCCACCTGAGTAACCTGTACCAGCTCACCTAGATACAGTGTCTGTTACCTGGCCAACCGTGGACAGAACTTTAAAATATTCATCCCCTCCTGAATTAAACCTCAGCTCTTTTCCGTGTGGGTGTGGGTGTGTTTGAGTGTCCGTTTGTTTAGCTTTTGCCCAGCCAAGCCCTTTGTTTGTTTTCCCCGATAGTACTGTCTGTTCATTGGAGAAGTCAGATTTTTATAGCCAGAGTGTTACTTTTTCACCCCGCAGTAGGTGGGGAATGCAAGGCGTCTGACGTGTTCTGAAAATCTCACCACATTATGATGTTTGTACTGAGAGTGAAAGAAGGGTTCAACTCGTTTACTCGAGAGACTCAGCTTGTGTGGCTGATAAGGTGTTTGAGTTTGTTTTCGCAGTTAGGGGACTCAAGATTGCGTATCTCGTCACATAGAAAACACAGTACTATAATAAGGACGCAGCAGGAGAGAAGCATCTGTGGACCCTTGTCTTTTCTTTTCCACTCATGTGCAGCTGGGAACTCGTGCACCACTGCAGTTATTCCCATAATGCCTCATTCTCTCTCCTCATTCTGTCTGTGTGCTGTCTCATGACTTAAGACACATGACCCTCACTCCATACAGAGTGGGTGTGTGTGAGAGAGAGAGAGAGAGAGAGAGAGACGAACAGACAGACTGGAGGAAGAAGGAGAGAAAGAGAGGGGAGTGTTGTTCAAGGTCTTCATCTGTGCTGACAGAAGGTTTTGTCATGGTGTTACTGCTGCTGGTTTAAAATCAAGCTCACATTGTCTATTGGCCCAATGGCTTAAATGTTCTTTTAACCATGTCACTGACATGAATATTATTTGCCCTCATAAAATGTTGTTTATTTTAAATGTTTGACAAAATAAGTATAATGAGTAAACCGTTACAACTAGGTTTTCAAAATAGGCAAAAGAAACAGCTAATGATTAATCATTAACGACCACAAGGTTGCCGAGAGAATACGAAATAATTTTTCACTTTAAATGTACACTACATGGCCAAATGTGTATGGACGGCTGATCATGGTCTATGCATTTTTCTTCATATCCTAGTAGAATGAGATATGTAATGTAACGTTTATCTATATTGTGTATATTTAAGAGAATTAACCCTAAAGCAAAGTGGTTTTTTTTTTTCTTTTTTTCTTTTTCTTCTTTAAAGAAGTAAATACTCAACCTAACATTTACACTGTAGGCTATAGGTTGATGTATACCCATAATCTTGTTGCAGTATGTAATACTGATCCGATATTGATATTTTCCTGTTATGCAAACCGACATTCCTTAACCGTTACAGGCCCATCACATATTTTATAGCAAGCCATTAGTTTGTGTCCTGAGTTTTAGTCTAGCTCAGCATTTTTTACACTTCCAGTATTTGTTCAGTACAGTACTTGTGTCTGGATTAAGTTACTCCAAGTGCGATGTGATCATAACCTGCTGCATATACAAAGGTTGATGATTTTTTTTAATTAAATGTATATTTACGTTTTATAATATTTTTATGAATAAAATATAAATGATCAATGAAAAATTGGTAAAGATTTTAACATTTTGAAAAAAATATTAGTGCAACAATTGAACATAGTGTTAGCTTTCTTTTGTCACCTTGTTGGGAGAGTGCTCTAATAGTGACCGGTGGAAATGTGCTACAACTGAGCTATATATATTATAAACAAACCAATAAATTGTCCAATATTAACCACCCCTAAACTGCAAGTGCGCCATCTTGTGGTGTACAATTTAATAGAACTGTGAGCTATGGAGAAACAATTTTTCAATTTCATTTTTGATTGGTTAAATACTTTAATGACAATTTATTGATTATTAATTAATCAATGGAAAGACATATTGTGACATTATTTATCAAAATATAGCAGTATATAATATTGATATACTGTATTTTCATATCGTGAGACTTTAGTACAGTTTGCTGCTCTTTTATTTATACTCAGAGTTAAATTTTTTACTGATCTTTCCACAAGTTTGATTTCCTTGGTAAGACTTGATAATACTCCCTTTAGAACACAAATGTGACATCCTAAAAGTCTGCATCTAAAATGAACTAGGTTCCTATTAATTAAATTATCTTACAGCTAAATAAACACTTACTTGGGCTTTATCATATGAGTTTTCAATCAGTATATTAACAATAAAAAGCTAAATGCTTTCCTAGACTATTGAATCTCACTATAAGAGAAGCAAGTGCTCTATCAGTATCACCCAGATTAATGCATCACTTTCTCTGCTGTCCTCAGGCCAAATACATCTCCACATGCATCGACGAGATCAAGCAGGAACTCAAACAGGACAACATTGCTGTCAAAGCCAATGCAGTATGCAAGCTCACCTACGTAAGTCCCACCAGTCTGTCCTTTCGCATGCTTGATAAACATCTGCTGTACAGCTTTAACATTACATAGCTTGTGTGCAGGATTTGTGTTTTCTAGTAACACTGTCTTTGTGAACAAGCATTTTCTATGGCTACATTTTCAGTTGTGTGTGTGGGTGAGGTTTTTTTTAATAAAAATTTTTTTTGTACAGTTGCAGATGCTTGGATATGATGTCAGCTGGGCTGCGTTCAACATTGTCGAGGTGATGAGCTCTTCCAAATTCACATACAAGGTAAGAAAAGAGAAATTCTTCAGGTATCTGGATAGACAGATCAGGATTTAGGGTCAGATTTAGGCTATGCAGAAACACTACTTGATAAACTTTGTTCAAAGTGAATACTGAATGTATGCTCATGTTTCTTTTAGTCTGTAATAAAAATACTTAACTAGGAAACAGTCTTGTTAATTTTGTACACTGGGGGTTTTACTTACCCAGCGAGCTTCCTAATATATTTTAAATTTCTATCTACTCTCATTCGCAGCGAATTGGGTATTTGGCTGCCTCACAATGTTTTCACGAAGGCACGGATGTCATCATGCTGACCACAAATCAGATTCGCAAGGTAAGCTATAAAGTCGTTTCACTTATTTTGTTGCATAGTTGAGTTCTCCTCAATCTCAGTGAAGGACGCTCAGCATGTTGTCGTATTATTATTGGGCAAGCAGCAGGATTCCTCTAGAAAGTGCACCTTCAAGCTCACCCAGTCAGAATCAGGCAGTTATGAGCTACTTATGTGATAACAGAATAGAAATCATAGAACATTTTTATGCTGACGAGGTGCTGGAGCTTGTTCAGGTCACCAGTGAACCATTTTAAAGAACTGGCCATTAATTCTAGCAGGGCTGAACCATAATGCAGTCAGATGTGACAAATATTAATGGAGGCTGTACAGATTTTTTTTTTTTTTTTTGCCTTTTGTTTCAAAAATATACAATTTATTTATTCAATATAATCTTCACTACACCAGCACTGTTGTTTAACACTGATCAAAAAATTATTTGAGTTGCTGGTCTTCTTGTCATGACAGTGATGTGATGTTGTCCCCAAGCCTCTGAAGTCAAGAACTGTATCATCTGTCGTTGAAAATTGTGGAACAGATTTGGAATTAACAAAAGCACCATGAAGAAAAGGCTAATTGGGAATCTTCTCATGGCAAAGTGTCTTAACTTTGTGTGTGAAATGCTTTTGTTTGTTTATTTTCTTTCCTTACTCCAGGATCTTAGCAGTCCAAATCAGTACGACACTGGTGTGGCTCTGACTGGCCTCTCCTGCTTTGTGACCCCTGACCTGGCTCGTGACCTGGCCAACGACATTATGACTTTGGTGTGGCTTTTTGTTAATATTATGAGAGTATAAAATAACTTTTGTTTTAAAATGGGTTTGGAATCTACAGTTTTTAATGCATGCATAGTGATTGCTTAATACTTAGAAATGAGTGTTTTGCACATTTCCTCTGACCAATTCTTAATTCTCTCTCTCTCTCTCTCTCTCTCTCTCTCTCTCTCTCTCTCTCTCTCTCTCTCTCTCAGATGTCCCACACTAAGCCATACATCAGAAAGAAGGCAGTGCTTATCATGTATAAAGTGTTCCTGAAGTACCCCGAGTCCCTGCGCCCTGCTTTTCCCCGTCTCAAGGAGAAACTGGAGGACCCTGACCCAGGTGTGGAGGGTTCTCTTGGTGCTTCATCCATTCACATCAAACCACACCTGTGTATTAAAGCATGACAAGTTTTGCACTTCTGCATGCAGGCAGGCATGACACAAACAGTATTTCTTGTCACACAATGCACGAAAAGTACATTTTTATTTCAGTCAATTTTTTTTTTTTTTAACTTAATCCTTATCTACTGCATGTGTTGCATGCATAATTGCTATTGAAGAGCTTTTCTTGTGTACTAAGAAACAAAAGAAATACCAGAGGCTAATCTTTCCAACACAGTAATCCAGTTCTGGTTGCTTGATTGAAATGTGTGCTTCTCCTTGTACCAGGTGTGCAGTCAGCAGCAGTTAATGTCATCTGTGAGTTGGCAAGAAGAAACCCCAAGAATTACCTGTCCTTGGCCCCCCTTTTCTTTAAATTGATGACCTCCTCCACTAACAACTGGGTCCTCATCAAGATCATCAAACTGGTATGTCGAGGACGCCTGCTCTCTTTTTATGTATTTTTGTATGCATCTGGAGAGGCATGACATATAAATGCATATGTGTGAATTTGTTTTAGTTTGGTGCCCTCACCCCTCTGGAGCCTCGTCTAGGGAAGAAGCTGATTGAGCCCCTAACTAACCTCATCCACAGGTAACTTTAGCATATGCAGTATGATTAACTACAGGTGAATGAGGCACATCGCTATATACATATTTTAGTACATGCAGTTTTTTAAAATCACTGTTTCAAGAAGTTTTCATTGAAAGGCATTCTGTTTTATTTATCTGAAGGAATTGAGAATTCTCATGAGAATCCGAAGTGCTTTAATAAGTGCAGGTTTGCTTATTTAGTTAAGATTTGTCTTTTTTCGTTCATATCAGAGGAATAGCAAATATATTTTTAAGCTCCTATATATTTTGATCCTAAATGGTGAACGAAGCATTATGCGTTAAATAACAGGGCTTTAATTTTGATGAGAATAAATTAAGATATAAATTCTATACACATTTTTCTTGATACTGACTAGCCCTTTCTTCACTTCTCTTTCAGTACCTCGGCCATGTCACTACTGTACGAGTGTGTAAACACCGTAATAGCAGGTTGGTGTATGCGCCACACAATCGAAATAATTCTAATATAAAGAACATTTAATGTCAGTTATTTAAAGTATTATTGTCCTGTTTTCTTGTATGCAGTGCTGATTTCTCTGTCTTCTGGGATGCCCAACCACAGCGCTAGCATTCAGGTGAGTCTCAGGTCTTTGGGTGTCTCGGTTTAAATGTTTTGTTTTTATGAAGTTCTTTCCTATCAGATACCATACACTTTAGTCATCTATCGCCAAGTATTTTAAATATAATATTTCTAAATTGCGTGGAATTTTAAAAAAGTGAATTTGAGCAAATCTGTAACCTTCGAACGGCCGTGTGTACAGTAATATTCATTACGAAATGATGATTAAAAATTTATTCTAGACCAATATCCTGTGAAGGTTTATAACCATGACACAATTTAGACGGGTCACAATTTTTTTAAATAAAAATTAAAGGGAGTAGTTATGAGAAGAAAAATGCTTTAATATGCTTTAAGAAATGACTTTCATTTTCTGATGTTTTTTATTTGTTCCTCATATCCACAGCTCTGTGTGCAGAAACTGCGAATCCTGATCGAAGACTCGGACCAGAACTGTGAGCCTTCTGTCAATGCCTGCAGTGTGTCATTTTCTCATTGTCTGCGTGTTTGTGTGTTAGCCCCCGAAGCCCCTACACATGGAGGACCTGGAGACCTCCAGCCTGAATAACTCGAAGCTGCCTTGGTGCTTTAGTTATGACTCTGCAAAAGAAGGAATCATAAGTTCCACCTGTCGTGAAACAATTAACACTCCACATTCTCTAGTTTGGATGATGTAGGTTAATAGAGGGTGTATACAGCATCTCTCACAAATCAGCATCTCTCAGATCAGAGCAATAGCATCTCTGAAGGGTTTGAGTTATCAGGCTCCCACTGAGTGAAGTGATTAGATTAGCTATGCAATACCTGGACTGAGTAGTTTTGTTTATCAGTAATATCAGAAACAAGAATTTCTCGTTCCTAAATTTGGAGACAATGAGGAATATATTTACGAGAATGTAAGAAAACTATCTTTCGGTTGCCTGTGAATAGAACAGTTGTTGTAGGGGTGGTAGTTAAAATAGGCCGCACAGATTCCTGATAGTGAGTTGACTCTCAGGTAATTTGTCTGTATGTAATTTTTGTACAAATTAATTGTCACACTTCGAGGCTTTAATCATTTCACTTAACTATTTTGCTAATTGAAGTTGACCTAAAGTGAACCTGGATCAGATCTTCTGGTGTTTGATATGTGAAAGCTGGTTATAGAAGTATAATTGTTAGGCTAAAAGTTTTGCTATTTGTTGAATTGTTGAGGTGGACTTCACACTTGTTAAAACAAGTATACACACTTGCTCCTGCTGCTACTACTATAGCTAATAATAATCATGTGATCTTATGAATAAGCTGTTTATTAAAATACAGGATTATGCCTTTATAGTGAATATGTAGCGTATGTAACAAGTAAGTGTTGCGTAAGTGTGAGTCGATTTATTTTTCCATGCATTTTCTCTCCATGAAAAATTAATTTTAAACCATATTCCAGGATTACATGATGCACGTTGCTGAGACTATTCACTGGTGTTGAGTCGATTAAAGGATCCAGTTGCATCTAGCCTTGATCTGTGTGATGACTCAGCATTTGCTAGTGGTGAAACAATTATAACACCGCTGTGCTCACAAATCCATACAAAACCTCAAGTCCTCGTATGTCTGTGTTGTGTTTGTCTTGTGTCTGTGTATATGTTGTGGTGTGTGTCTCTTCATCTTATGTGTTTGCGTATTTCTTTGGGTTTAAATATGGTGTGGCCTTAGTAGTTTGAACTTTTCATAGCTTCAGTATACTTTGTCAAATTTTATAGCTTCTAGTTAAATATAGTGTACACACATTTGTCTTTCTACTGAAATATTAGCATATTTGAACTGCAGGAAGACAGTGTCTAATTTTATATACTGTATATAGATAAAAGAGAAACATGTACTATAGGAGAGCAGTACTAGGTAGATAAGTCTAAAGCTAGTTTTACGCAGGATCTCTCTTATTCCTTGCTGAGTGTGCTTCTGATTGCAGTGAAGTACTTGGGTCTGCTGGCTATGTCCAAGATCCTTAAGACACACCCGAAGTCTGTGCAGTCACACAAGGACCTCATTCTGCAGTGTCTGGATGACAAGGACGAGTCCATTCGCCTGAGGGCTCTGGACCTTCTCTATGGCATGGTATGGCAACCTCTTTATGTTTCTCATTGCTTTGAATGTTTTTGGTTTCAGACCTAAGCAGGTTACTAGAACAAATGTACCTGCTGACTCTTTCACCAGCTTAAGATACACACTTTACATGGTCAGAAAGTGTTAAATGAGTAAACTTGGGCTTTTACAATGATAAGGCCTTGATTACTAATCCTACATTGTTTGTAAGGGTCTCCCTGATATTTTGGGGAAATCCATGCGGAATACACTTCTATGGCAAACATCCCTGCTCTTTACAACCGACTGGTGTGTTTTAAAGTGTGAAGTGCAGAAGTGGCCATTTGCTGTTTCTCTGTTTTACTCAATGCTGTACAATGTGTCACATGTTTGCAGGTCTCCAAGAAGAACCTGATGGAGATTGTAAAGAAGTTGATGCTGCATGTAGATAAGGCTGAAGGCACCACGTATAGGGATGAGCTGCTAACCAAGATCATCGACATCTGCAGCCAGAGCAACTACCAGTACATCACTAACTTTGAGTGGTAAGGACCCGGCACACACAACAGAGCCCTGGTAGGTTGAACAGATGACACCCTGATCACCTATTTTTTCACTAGATAAAGACACTTTTTTTTTCCCCCCCCCCATGCAACAGGCAACTCATTTTTTATTTGCGTTTCTTTTAATACACTTGGCACTCCTTGACCTTATAATATACTGTACATTTGTAAAAGAGAAGACTATGTGAGACACTATGTGATGTCACCCAGAAGAGGATCGAAGATGACCCAGAAGATCCCTTCAGACATTTTTTTTTTCTCTTGTTGCCTCAGCGAGTTTGTCCTTGCTACTATTGCTTCAGTGTTGTGTACCATTAAGAGAATGCCACATAAATGATTTCACCAGCTGACGGGCTTTCATCTGCAAATGAGTACAGTTATGTTATGGCACTCGCACACAGGTACTTGTCTATGGTACAGACCTGGAGTTGTGTTCCTTTCAGACTGCAGATAGTTAATCTGAGGACTCTATCTAGGCATTTGTAACTTAAGTGGCTCATTAATTTTCTGCTTGTGTGTGTTCTCAGGTATATTAGCATTCTGGTGGAGCTAACACGGCTTGAGGGCACCCGGCATGGTCATCTCATTGCCTCGCAGATGCTGGATGTGGCCATCCGTGTGAAGGCCATCCGAGTATTTGCTGTGGCCCAGATGGCAATGCTGTTGGATAACGCACACCTGCTGACAGGAAACATGCAGCGCAATGGTATCTGCGAGGTTCTCTATGCTGCCGCATGGATCTGTGGGGAGTTCTCAGAGTATGTCAAATTGTAAATTGGTTGGAGAGTGGAGTTTAAGATTTTAAAATATTTCAGAGCAATAATTGTTTTGTTATTTCCTTAGGCACCTTGAGGACCCCATGCAGACACTGGAAGCCATGTTGAGGCCCAAAGTGGCAACGCTGCCAGGCCATATCCAGGCTGTGTATGTGCAGAATGCTGCAAAGCTGTTTGCAACATTACTGCAGAAACATGAGGGGACAGAAGACAGTCAGGTTGCACAGGAGGCTAGCCAGCTGCTAATAGAGAGACTGCCTCTGTTTGTTCAGAGTGCTAACCTGGAAGTGCAGGAGAGGGTAAGGCCTGAAATTTCTTTCTTTATTTCATTAATTCATTGACTCTCTAGTTTTTTTTTTTCTGTACTGAGGCATCCCCCAAATGCTATCATCAACTAGACATTTCAGGGACTATTGTTGTACATTTCAGTCAAATTCAAAAATTATTAAATTCAAGATAGAATTTTCATTTTTAAAAATTATTTTAAAAATTGGCATGGAATATATAAATCTATACATTTATGGGTTTACAAATGTTACAAATAAAATATAATTAAAATAAAAATACATAAATTACACACAATTTGCAAAGTCTAAGTGTCAACTGAAGTATAAAAATAATAAAAAATATAGAGGGTAAAAATATGGCAAGTAGGTCTGACAGCAGCAGTATGAGTGGAATATATGATGTATGAAATGATGTGTACGTCAGCAGTGTTCTTGTTCATGTTCTAACATGCAAGTTAGTCCTTATTTTATGTGTAGAACAAGAAATGTGCAACACATGAGCAGTGTGCAAATGTCCAAAGTGGTCATTAATGTGCTCCATCACACAGGTGTGAAGGAAACGAATGTTAATTTCTCCCATGGTTTACCCATTAGTTTTTTCGGCCATAGATTGATGTCGAATATCGCTAGATCGTGTGGACTTGAACCTCCACGTCACACTGCCTCTGGGCGTGGTTCAAATTAGATCCACAAAAATCAGATTCAATGTGTTTTTCTTTCCCTCCCCCACTGTTCAGACTACATGAAAGCAATCTGACTGCAAATCTGGATATGCCAAAATTGGATTTGGGCTGGCGGTCTGAACAATTGTTTACAGTTGCTATTTTTTTCTGGTTTTAACCCATCAGCCTTGAGACCTAATTGTTTACTTGCTGACTAACAGGTGCCATTTAAACAAGATTGTAAAGATTTTAATGTTATGGCTGTTAAGGTGGTACGTAATGTGATTTCTTGGTTTTGTTCCAGGCATCCTGCATTCTACAGCTGGTGAAATATATTCAGAAGCTGCAGCAAAAGGATGTAGAAGTATCTGAGGAGGTATCCGCCCTATTTGCTGGGGAACTCAACCCTGTGGCTCCTAAAGCTCAGAAGAAAGTGCCTGTGCCTGAAGGGTTAGTCTCCAAATGAGTTGCCACACACAATGGCTTTGAATTCAAATTCTGTAATCAAATATAATTTTGTTAAATTATTTGCAAATATAATCATGTCATAGATACTGAAATCAATATTAGGCAGAGAAAAGTTATTAGCTTCTTAATACCAGCAGGGTACATAAACAAAACAAAAAATTGATATGTTTTTCTCTTTATATCCACATATAAGTGAGTCGCATTATCCAAAGGCCACTGAAAATGCACTTAATTCAACATGCTGTGTTTGGTTTTGCAGACTAGACCTGGATGCCTGGATCAATGAGCCTCCATCTGAGAGCGAGTCTGAGGATGAGAAGCCCAAGACTTTGTTTGCTAAGGAAGAGGCAAAGCACTCTCGACCACGGCACACTGAAGTGGACGAGAAAGAGCTAGCACGGGTGTGTATAACTCTAGTATGATTAGCCATAGGAGCTTGTAACAAATCTGAACTGGGTCTCTAATGTTTAGATCTATTTCTAGGTGTGTGTTGATGACACCTTTTGAAAGATTTTTGAAATCTGTAAAAATTGATTTCACAAAATCTGTTGAAAGACATGCAAAAACCTTTATAGAGCTGTGTACTTTTTTTTTTTTTTTTTTTTTCTCTCCACAGCTTGAAAAATTAACTTGAATACTTATTTCCAGCAGTTGTTACAACTCTGTAAATCCTGTGATGTTTGTACCTTTGACAAAACAGTCTCCATTCCGCATCACAAACCCTAAGTTCTCTCACTCTATTATATTCTTTTTCACTCTGCACATGTTTAAATGTGAGGTGATGGTGTAGAACGGAATTAAAAGCTTATTAAAGCATAAAACTGTCACATTCTGGGTCTAATAAAAAATCTCAAACACCTGGAAATGTGAAAGCGGCTTCACACACAACAAGCTAATAAACGTTTTGTGAACATATATGGTACATATAATAATCAGACATCCCAAGGTATTCAGAAAAGCTCAAAATAAGAAATGATCATGGTTTAGATAAAGTTTTATACCAAGTCAGCTTGGGTTTTGCAGTTAAAATATCACAGCTGACGTTTTTACCCTGTTGCCATCACCTCCAGACAGTGAAAAGCAAAACAAGAATGTTTTACAATGACGGTGTGTAGCAGTGTTTTAAATAATATGCCATTTTTGTTCTGTTGAATCTTCAGCATTCTGCTTTTAGCACAAGTGATTAACTTGAGTTAAATGAAATCCACAGCAGGAGGTTGAAATGTGTCCTGAACTGACATTGCAAACAATGTTTTTGTTCCTACCTAAATATGAACTCATTTATTTGAACCACCACAGTTATCTGCGCCTTAAATATGCTGTGTGTTTGTACTAATCTCTCTCCTGCCTCTTTCAACCCAAACAGAGAAGGGAAGCCAGGAAACAGGAACAAGCCAACAACCCCTTCTACATTAAATCCTCTCCATCCGCTCAGAAGGTACAGTAGAGTGAAGAAACTGACGGACAGATTAAATGTATTGTATAATATGATCAGGTTCCTTCAGGTTTAATGCTTGCAAAAACAAACGTTTGTGTGTATGATCATGCAGGTGTATCAGGACATGCCAGGTGTAGATCACATTCCAGTGGTACAGATTGACCTCAGTGTGCCACTCAAAGTCCCAGGTAAGCTTGTGTGGGAATATTTACTTGTCTCTCATAAAAGATACGCATTTTTAAAAGTACTTAAATATTTATTTTTAAAACATTCTTTCATATCACTCAGCTGGAAGTCACTGACTATTACTCCATTAATCTTTTGTACCTCAAAGCATCAAATTATAATTTTTTTATCTTTATTGTTGTTTTTGTGGTTTTAAAAGAAGTTCTTTAGGGAAACTAAAATAGTTAGTTATACATTCGATGTCCGCTTCCCTCTCTCAGGAATGCCCATGTCTGACCAGTACGTTAAGCTGGAGGAGGAGCGTCGACAGAAGGAGAAGGCAGATAAGAAGAAGAAGGAGAAAAAGAAAAAGAAAGAGAAGCGTGGGAAAGGGAAGAGAGATGACTCTGGCCCTGAGAGTGAGGAAGATATCACACCTGCTCACCAGGTGGACATCGTCACTGAGGAGATGCCAGAGGTACTGCAGACAGTACGCAGAGACTGTTATGATTTTAAAAGGGTAGAATCCTGCATTTTGATTTTTATCTTTCTGATCTTCTTGCAGAATGCCTTACCAAGTGATGATGATGACAAAGATCCCAATGATCCACACAAAGCCCTGGACATCGATTTAGACAAGTATGTGCCGTCTGTCTTAAACATGAGTTAACTAGTCAGCCCTTTACCAGACCACTTTCTCAGTTAATACTAAAACCTGGCATCAAAACTCAGTCATTATTCTTTAATCTCTTTGTTACAGTTACCTTTCATTTTCCTCCTTTAAATCATTTGCTAGTGAATCTGTTGGTCTAAAGTCTCAGTCATGCAATCAAGGGCACTTCTATAGGCAGCCCTTGGCATGTCCACTTTCTCTCACACACAATCACGCACACACACACTTTGATCCGGCTCCTTTTTTCTGTCTTCTGTGCACACTCATCCATGTCCCTGCCAGTCTGCTTTCTGATGCTAACTGCAGGTGAGTGCTAGGTCGACAAGCTAGTTTGATGGACTATCCAGTTACAAATTCCTGCTTCTTTCCTACTTTTCTAAATGATTGCTGTCGGTATTGGGAATAGTAGTTGACCTGGGGACGTCTTTGTGCTGCTGATAGGAAAGCACTCATTTATTTTATCATCTGTGCTGGAAAACTAGTTGCTGGGATTGATGAAAATTTGATCTGCAGTTTCCTACTCCAGTAAAAGTCTGTTATTACTCATGAATGCAATTTGAAATCGTTTTATAGTAATACAGTTTGTCCCAGCACAATTTTCAAGCTAAATGACTGCTTAGTTAAGATTGCTCAACACCCGTGCCTATCTGTGTTCTTCATCAAAGCTGACTATTTCAATTTTAGTTTATTTATTTATTTTGCTTCCTCTTAGTACTGAGATGTAGAATACTGCTCCCTGTAGCGCTTAGTGTAGAAAACTTAGTCTTCTAAATTTGGGCATTCGGACAGAATGTGGAACACTGAGAGGGTGTGTCTGTGTGCGTGTGTGTCTAGGCCCCTGGCAGACAGTGAGAAGCTGCCAGTGAGGACACACCGCCCCGAGGTTCTTAAGAGCCCTGGAGCAGATGAAGATGGTGAAAATGTCCAACAGGAGCCTAAGAAGAGGAGCAGCAAGGAGAAGAAAGAGAAGAAGAAGGACAAGGATAAGGACAGGAAGGTATGACTTAATTGTATTGAGACAAAGCAGAAAGCCATTGCTATGTAGAAAAGTTAAAATGGATATTGTTACACAGCATGGTTTATTTATTTGTTTATTATTATTATTTTTTGGTTAGGAGATGTTTCTTCTATAAATCATTTTATACATTTCTATGAAATAAAAGCTTTGACAGTAGTGCTGGCTGTAAGTCAGATTGCAGGTTTATATGTTTTTTACTGATAAATTATGGTGGTACATATAAGAAAAAATATGAAATGCGATAGAAATATTTCTTTTCTTTTAGCAGTGTTTATTTTTTAAAATACATTTACAATTGATAATTTATCTATCCCTAAATCTGCAATCAGCCCTGTGCTTTGTTGTAACAGAAGAGCAAAGAAGAAGAGAAAAAGAAAAAGAAGAAGAAACACAAAAATGATGTGGAGGAAGAGGCGGTGGAGCCTCACTCGGATCCAGTGCAATCAGAAGACACCAGTGCTGTGGCAGCCCCACCTACTTCCACGTCTGCCGAGGTACAACTTTCCAGCAGTCCAGGATTCTTTTATGTTTCACTTTAGGGAAGAACTGTTCTATTTGAAAAATACCAACACATTGCAGAGTTTAGAATTTAACCTGTTTTCTAATAATCACATCAATAGAATTGTGTAATACGCTAGTTATCAAGATTTAACATCCTTTTTGACAAATACAACCGACTCAACTAATTATCACTCTAAATTAATTACTGTGGCATCAATCTAAACCCACTGATTAGAGACCACAGCTAGTAATAATTTACAAAAAAGAAATTCATGCATATGGATGTTTGTTTGTTTGTTTTTTTTTCTTCTTTTTTTAAATAGATGTATTATAAGAACTTCCAGGAAATTATTCTATGTGGTGGTAAAGATGTGTGTGAAATTATCCTTACATGTGTTTACAATACTGTGCAAAGATCTTGCGCCACCCTTCATTTTTTCATATTAAATTATGAAGTTATTAGTAGGACATATTAAGTGCCTAAAGATTAAAAAAATTATAGACATTGGATTATTTAACAACTTCAGGAGCAACCTCATTTCCCCTCTCATCTTCAGAATCTCTAGTAGACTAATCACTGGCCTAATCATCATTCATCATCTGTACCTGTTTCTCACTGGTTCATAGCTTAAGTTAGATTTATTTTTATTTTTTTTAATGCTTGAATAATTCGTAGGTCACTACTTAACAAGCATTGGCTTAACAAGCTAAAAAAATTCACTGTAACAGGTACAGGGACTAGACTGAAAACAAGAGCCAAAAATGACAAAAAAGCAAATCCTTCAAGAAGACTGGACAACTATTCCTCAAAAAGTACAAGAACACATTGTTCTTGGAAGCAAATGATGAAAAAATGAAGGGGAAGGAGGTGGTGCTAAAGACTTTTGCACAGTACTGTATATTGAGTAGTATTTCCAATGGCAAAATCAATCAAACCCTACCTGGATTATTTGAAGTTAAGGAAATTTTTCTTAGTGTTGTAATTCTTTTTTTTGTTGCCTGACTGTTTGGTGCCAGTGTCTCTGTAATAGGTTATTGGGTTTTTGACACTGCATAGATTTTCATAAAGAATCATCTCACAAAATGTGGCACAGAGGTGGTTTTTGCATTTGAAGGGAATTCCGGTCTTAATGTCATATTGCTGTTTACCATTAACATATGATTTTCAATAACTAGTTTTGATTTAACACAAGATTTTCTACAGTGCATTCTGCAGTCTGGAGTCCCAACGTTTATCTTGCATATTTTTTATTTTTTTTGATTTCTCATTAATATGGTGTTGAACGTCACTGAAAAATCGTAAGAAAAAGTAGTACTTTCTCCTGTGACATCAGAACAACACAAATGGTGTATTTTAATATGCCTTAGAGCTGTTTGGTTGATTCTCTATCTTGCCCTTTTTGTTCTAGGCCTCCGATTTGGATTTCTGGCTCTCTAGTGCTCCTGTTCCCCCACCTACCAAGGTCCGGTTTCACCCTCCTTTCATTCACATCGTGGTGTTTATCTTTGTTTCTCCTAACAAAAACCTTGTAATTCCATCCTCTCTCCTTGTCAATGTGCCAAGGTCTCACTCTGTCTATGGTCCCTCAACAATTATTCACAGGGATCTTGGTCGTTAATTTCTGTGCTGGCTGTGCGATTGTTACTCCTGTAATTGTCCGTGTTTGACCAGCTTTCATTAACATTGTCTTGTGTCTTGCTTTGCTGTAAACCATGTTTTTGCAGTCAGGAATGTTGCTGCCGTTTCTGCTTGATCCAGACTGTCGATTTGGCAGCTGTTGATTTCTGCTGATAACAGATGTAACCTGATAACAGATATAACTTGTATTTCAGTGAAATTTTTATTAGACAAATTTATAAGGCATTTTATTCCTTACTATTTTAAGTCCTTTCTCCCTTTTTCTCAGCATCATTTTCCAGAGCAGTATTAAATCAATTAAGCAGGAACACTGCTGCAAGAGCAGACGTTTAATGTGCATGTTCATTCATAATGCATACGTTTTATTAATATGTTAATGGTTTCTCTAGTCACATGTGCTAATTTGAAGAGTGTTTTCAGGAGGTAGCAGTTTCACCCTCGACCCCAGCCCCTGAGACGGGCGTAGCTGCAGCTCCAGATTCCGAATCAGACGAGCCCAAAGATGAAGAAACCGAAGAGATGGTGGGTCATGATTTCATGATTTTTATACTGCTAATGAAATGGCCTGGAATTGGAGAAATGACCTGTTAAAGCACATAAACTATCTGTACACGGTGTTGTGATTTAGGAGAATAAAACGATGGTAAATGTATTGAACATGGGCATGTAACATTTTGATCTTTTTGCTTCTCATTCAGAAATCATCTAAGCATAAGAAGAAAAAGCAAAAGAAAGAAAAGGATGAAAAGGAGAAGAAGAAGAAAAAGCGCCATCACCATCACCACCACCACAGTGAGGGAGAGGGGAGGGATTCGGTACAGAATGGCACCATGGAGGAGGAAGAGGAGCCTCTACCGGTCAGTTGCTTTCCAGCACCCCTCTGATGCTGCTGTGTAAAAATGCACACTACCAGTAGTGAGGCTGAACTAAAGTGTGAGAGCAGGAAGATCAGAGTTCTCTTTGAATCAGTTTGGTTACAGATTGGCAATTTGTGCATTTCAGGACTATTGTGTGCCAAACATGTGTCATAGAAACACAAAGCAGAGTAATCCAGATTTACATTAGAAATCTTGCATCTGCAAGTGGATTAAAATTTTACTTTCAGGAAAATGTGGTATGTGCTGCTTAGCTGTCCTGTTTTTGTTACTTCCATGTGTTAACATTTGTTTTTTGTTTTTTTTTCTCCCCCTATTTACAGCCCATGTCAAACTACTGTCTTCTGGCTGAAAACACATACATTAAAATGGTAAGTATATCAGTGAATTGAATTAAGTGATTTAAAGTCGTATTCATACCCACACTACAATTCCACAAAATGAATTCAGTCAATTAAGGACATAGAAGTGTGATGTGATGTTAGTCCTGCTGACTAGACATGCATTTGTTCATGGTGGCTTAGAGAGCTTATTAGTTATAATGAATGAAACACGTTGCTAAGCTAGTGGGTAGATAGTCTTGTCGTGTTATGGGATTCTGGTGTTTAAATCTTGCCCTGTTCCTTGTCTCCCTTCCCTGTTAAAGATGAAGGAGGATGCTGATCAGGTACTGGCAGATAAGAAACTCCAGCTTCAGTAAAGAGCAGTGTTTGCTGTTTGGTGTGCAGTGCTTCAGGACTGTGTGCTTGATTACCCTTAAAGTGCTTTTCATTCATATTAAATAGAGCAGTGTTTTCCCAGCAGATTGTACTATTTGAAATATATTTACCTTTCCTTTTAGATTAGGTTTATGAATCTTAATCTTGGATTTACTGACATTTTTTAAGATCTTCTGAAGTGTGAAGAATGTAGTACCTCGTTTCTTCATTCTGAAAGTGCACTGTGGTTCTCTCTTTCCAGGTGTACGATATTCAGGGAAATTTGCAGGACGGCAGTCAGGTCGTGGTGTCCGTCATCTTTGAAAACAAGTGCAACAGTTTCCTGAAGTCCATGGAGTTCAATGTGCTGGACTCCCTCAACTCTAAACTGCAGCGGCCAGATGGAGCTGGACCCCACGATGGGCTTGTCGTGCCCTTTCAACTGCCACCAGGTATGATCAAGAATGAAACTCGACCTGCCATGCGAATTCATACCAAGATACGTTTTCCCGCGGCCGCTCTCTGACTCAAGGTCTTCTTTATGGTATAAACAGAAAAAGTAACCTTTTCCCTTTTAATAAATAAATAGACAGATTAAATATAGCTAGGAACAGCTAAGACTAAATCCAAATATTTGCCTGGTGTTAAAGAAGCAGCATCCCGTGGCACCCCGTCCAGGGTGTGCCCCAACTCGTGCCCTGAGTACCTAGGGATAGGCCCCAGGGATAGGCTCCTGGCCTCCTGCGACCCTGTACAGGATAACCTTTTAATTATTCACTTTATTCTAAGTAGGGCATTGAAACATTAGGCTCTTTTATTTTATTTTATTTATGTTTTTTGCACATTATGCTTTGTTACATGTGACACTGCTCTCTGCTGACACTGCTAGAGTGGAATTACAGGAAATGAACAAGCTGACACAGCAGCAAGACAAGCCCTTACAGTAACAATTAGCGTATGCCAAATCCCACCCTCTGACCTCAAACCACTGATAAATCAATATATATCAAATAAATGGCAAGCAGAATGGGAACAGAACCAAAACAGCAAATTATTCAAAATAAACCCGGTGATAGGAAAAAGAAGCTATCGCCCTTTTGAATCAAGACACGACCAGGTCATACAGTATATACAAGGTGCCGTTTAGGCCATACAAATGTAACCCATGCGTATTTATTAAAGGATGAAGAAGCTCCAAAATGTCAGCGCTGTAGAACTACTCTAACCATAAAACACACACTTTTGGACTGGCCAAGTTTTAATACCATAAGAAAACAATTTCTATCAGAACAAGATTTAAAAAACAAATTCTGCAAGACAAAACCAGAAAAACTTTTACAATTTCTGTCTAAAGTGCACCTAAAGAATCTAATGTAAAATCTTGTTCTTCTGGCCAAGACCATGCTGTAATGTGATATATATTTTTATCTATTATTATTATTATATCCTTTTTTACTTTCCCACAACTCTCTAAATCACGTTCATTATAACATAATATAAAATTGGTTTGAATAAGCCAGCTTAATATTTGATATGAATCTGCCATGAAATAGCCTGAGAAGCTGATATGGCAATAAATCCTAATACAAGCAAACAAAACAAACAAACAAAGCTCTCTAGAGTGCGCGCACACACACACACACACACACACACACACACACACACACACACACTGTGTAAATGTTATGGAAACGCAAAATTCAAAGACACAGAAGTATAAATTATGCTCAAAGTATCAAAAGATTAGATGAGGTTTTTCACTATTGAAATTGAAGCCAAAGCTCTCCCCCCCTCCCCCCCCCCCCTTTCTTCAGGGGTATCAAATGAGGCCCGCTTCGTGTTCTCAGTGAAGAGCATCGTCATGCCACAGAAACTGAAAGGAACCCTCACCTTTATAGTAAAGGTAAAACTTGTCATCTCAACACACAAGAAGCATTTACACAAGGATGGCACTCGTCACTAATCTACGTCACTTGTCCGTGTTTCCCTGTCTCAGTCGGACGATTCCTCAACTCATGAGAAATTGGACTTCAAACTGCACTTTACCTGCACATCATACCTAATCACAACTCCATGCTACAGGTCAGTAGTGAGCATAAACTTTTGAATAGAATCGAGTCTTGATTTTTGTTTACCTGGCAGCATTTCACTTAATGGATCTAATTTATATAAACAGTGATGCGTACGCTAAGCTGCTGGAGTCCGGAGACCTAAAGAGCAGCTCTCTGAAGCTGGAGGGAGTCAACATGCCTTTCCACCACTTGTTAGCTAGAATCTGCTTCCATCACCATTTCTCTGGTAAGTGATGGGAAAGTTGTTTATCTAATTTGTAAATGGTGGATAATAATTATGATTAATAATACTGGAGAATTTGTTTAAATACTTTGTAGGTTTGAATATCTCTTAGTCTTAGCCAGCAGAAGACAGCTCATATCATTTTCTAAACCTCTCATGTATTGTCTGTTATTATTATTTTGGAGCAGTTGTGGAGAGGATCGACTCCTGTGCCTCCATGTATAGCAGGTCAATCCAGGGTCACCATGTATGTCTGTTGGTTAAAACTGTAAGTTCTCAATTCTTTCCTTTATTTTATTTTTAAAAAATTGTTGCATGCCTGTGATTATTACAGAATTGTAAATAAAATGTCTTTTGTACAAGGAGAGGTAAGTTAAATACAACGATGATCAGGTAAAATGAAGTAAAATGATCAGGTTTTTAATGTTTGTCAAAATTAATGTACAATGTACAGACATAACATTCATTCACATTTTATTCAAAAAAAGATCCATATATGTGTAAGTGCGGTCTAAGTTTGACTCTCTTTGTCCTAGGCTGATCAGACAGTCTCCATTGACGCTAAATGTGATGAGCCCTCATTGCTGGGGAACGTGCTGGAAGAGATAAAGCAGACCTTCTCACAATGCTGATTTTGTCTGAGAGACCAATGGTGCCCTTGCCCACCCACTCCTATACCCTCTTGCCGAATCTGACACTCAAAATCGTATTACAAATACTGAGGCTGGTTTCCCCTCATCTCTACCTACCTTATATTTATTGGAACTCTTGATTCGATTTATTTTTCTCTTTTATTCCTGTCTTTTCTAATCTTCTCGTGTGTCAGCCTCAGTCTGGTGTTTGACCTCGCCCACCCATCCTGCTCTCCCATTGTCTTAATGGCCTGACTCAGTTTATTAACTGGATTGATTTGTTGTTTAATGTTTAAGTATTTTTATTATTATTTTTTTTGTATTGTTGCTTTCTTTCATTTCAGACCTCTCGCTACATCTTTGTTTAATCTACGACTTAAACTTGATTTTCATGTCTGTCCTTCTTCAGCCTGTGTGTGTTTGTGTACACGTGTGTGTCTGTGAGTCTGTTTGTCTTTCTCTCTGTTGAGTCCCTTTTTCAGGGAGCATTCAAACCTTCACCCCCAGCCCCACCCCCCCCGTTTTGTTTTATGCCTGAAGCAATGCCCACATTTTTCCTAGCTACCAATCAAAATTTTAGTTCAACACCTACCAAAGTACCTGTAATATAGCCCTGGAAACATGGTTCCAAATGTGTCACCTAATGCACTTTTTGATTTGAAAGTCTGGTTAGTTCTGGGACCATTCAATTCACTCAGACTTGTTACCAATAAAATCTTTTTATTTTGTTTGTTTGTTTCTTTTAAAATAGATTGGCTTCTACAGATGTCCATCTGTGTTTACACTGACAGAATAAATCAAATACAACACTTACTCTTATGTTAGAGTTTTCCACATTATTGTAAAACGCACAGCTTTACAAGTTTAATATACACTAAGATGCTGTGGAGGTTTGCAAATAATGAACAGTATAACTAACGCATGGGAGAATTATTTACTGAGGGCATTACTGCTGGTCGCTTAACATCGTAACAGGAAACCGGATAAATGTCTATCAGTAGGTTCCAAACACATGATGAAGGATTTCAAACTCTTAACAACTCAGTGACCGAACCAAAAGTATCGGATGAAATCTTTTCAGTCAGTATTGTGCTTAGCGGTAACCTGTCTCTCTCTATCTCTCATGCTCTCTCTCTCCCTCTTGTTTTTGAGATATGCCCTCCATTTAAATTATTTCTGCGTCACTGTTTTACTTCCTGAAAAATTGAATGAAGACCAGAATCATGCCTGTTTGTTTTTCACTTGCCCATTGCGCTGAATTGCATCTTTTCACACAGATTTCCCCATTATAGAACTTTTCCCACTCCAATGTACGGATTAATCAAAGAACTTGCACAAATGTATTTCCTGGTTCTGGTCACCTGCTCTAGCACTCTGTAGCACACTGATTTAACATCCAGCGGAAACCAGATACTTGTCTTCTGAAAGCCCTTAAACTAAGAACTGTTGCACAGCTCTGTTCGACTGACGAATGCTATTCAGCATTTAAATGGCTAGACAAAAATCTTAGTTGAAGGCAACTGTTGGCCGATAAGATCCGGCTTGTGTTCATGTAAATGACCAGCCAATGAGGCATGTCCCCGGTCCCAAAGTATCTGTATTTCCTTAATCTTCAGCATGTGAATGCAACTTTTGGTGGATATGTCTGAGTGGAAAGTGTAATCTATATGAACACAGGCTAAACCGTGGCATACAGAGAAGCATCTATAATTATTTTTTTAAACGAAGGCAGATTTTTTTTTGTGCAAAGTTTATTTTAAATTAATCTTGCATGAGTAGAAATTTGTGATTTTGTTCTTTTTGTCGGTGTCTAAAGGAAATGCATCCATAAACCACCCCTAGCATTCATTCCTTTTTGTTGCTCTTCTTAGTTTTCTTTTATATATAAATATATACAGTATATTAAGTGTTAGTGGGCTTCATCATACCACACTTCGGATTGTATAATGTATTTTTATCTGTTAAGAGTACATACAATTTAGGGGAAAAAAAGGAATGCTTTTAAACTTTAAGTTTTGCATTAAATTATCATCTTAGAAGCCGGGTTTTGTTGATGTTAATGACTCAGAGATAGGGTGTAACCAGCTCATAAAAGCAGCCCATGTACTGGACACCAACCTGCTTCCCCCACCCCCATCCCCACTCCCCCAGACGCCATCTTTCCTGATCAACTGTAGCGCAAATCTTGCTGGATTTTGCTTGTATCACTCAATGTACTCTCAGTGCTCTTTCTGTGAAGGTACTGACTCCTTCCACTATGTATTTTCTGACTGTATGATGTAATATAATGTTTCAAGAATAAATGAGAATGACCAGTGATTTGCTATTTACATTCCCTTTAATTGAGAGGTTTACCCAGCAGAATTATGATAGACGTAGGCTGCTGTAGTTTTCTTTTGTTGTGTGAAGGTGGTGTACCAATAAATTCCCCACTTCTGAACAATTTGTATTCTTTAATTCTTTTTGCCTTTAGATTAAAGATAAAAAAATTTTTTTTTTTTGTGAGACAAGTGTGCTTTATGTGCTTTACATGGATATGTAACATTTCAGACTTCATCAATATGTAAAAATGTCATCTTTATTATTCCTTATACCACATACCTCGCTTTTATGTTAAAAAACTGTACTGTAAACTACTTTTTTAATTTGTAATCTATGTTCGTATCATGAAGAACAGTCTGAATCACATTTTTGTCTTGAGCAGGTTTGTGTGTCCAGTTGTGCTGGAAAGCTAAAATTATGCCAATTATGACCGTGTTAGAACTGCATGTTTTTAAAAAAGATCCCATAGTTCAAGTGTTCCTGGGTGTGAACAAAAATGGGGGATGTATTTCTAATATCTTGGGTGAGGTAGACTTGTACTGGAAATGTATTCGCTAATTCCCCCCAGAGGCTCCTCTGTAGAAATAGCATGTAGCTACAGTACCAGCCACTCTTCTTCATTGCCAGGTGGAACCCTAGAATCTTTTATATGCCACTGATGATGAAATCACCAGCTTTGATCTTCATGCCTTCAAAATATATTGGGGACACATTGTTACTCATGTGCTATGACGGTTTTAAAACAACACTGTCTCTGTGAAGTAGTTTTCATCAGACAGACAGCAGTCGTTTGATCATTTGATCTGGTCATCTTGAGGTGTGTTGTTGAGTTTGACCTTTCTGTACTGAATCTATTCTGTGTTTACAGAGCTGTATCCGATTCCCTACAGACTCCCTTAACTCACCTCTGTCCTTCAGTCTCCTCACATGTGGAACTCCAACATTCACAAAGAAAGCCCTGTTCTCTGTCTGCACACTAATGCATGCCACCTTCTTTCTTTTGTTTGACTCGCTTATTATCCCTATCTCATTACTATTTGCCTGTGTATTTTATTTCCTGTTAGTTGCAGCTGTGTACTTGAAGAGCTGTTTCTGTGCACGTTTAAAATAGAGATTAGTATGTGTGTGTATTTTCATTCTGAATTCTCCAGTGGATGATCCTCGGAGTGATACTGTAAAAGAGTGGTGTAATCCTACACAAAATGTCAGGTGAGGCATTTTTAAAATGTGGCAACCGGACTCATCAGGAATTTGTAGTGTAAAAGTTTCATCCTGTTAGTGCTCTTTTCTTTATCCTCCGGTCTAACTAAGCAATCCGTTGTATTTCTTCTTCTTCTTTTGAGTCTGTCTCCTGGTTTCACCAAGCTTCACTGTACAAGTTTTATGCTACTGTACTTTTTCTATTCAAGGACTAAAATACACAATAATATATTTTTCCCGGCCTAAAAAATGTTGCCATTTGTATTTAAGGAAACAAATACTTTAAAAGAATTTAATTGATAAATTACTGCAAGGGTTATGTTTCATTATTGTTTGGCAACAATTCTTTTAACCCTAACTGATGCAGTAAGGAGCTTCTCATTCCTTAAGCAACCTTTGGAAAATATAGCCCATGATGATGGAACAGATGTTACTGTGTCACAAGGGTCAAAATATTACCCCGTATTAGGCAAAGAAAACAACTAAGGAGATTGCTGAAATTAATTGGGTTAATAACTGAATGAGTTGGGTTAATAACTGTCCAACACATTTTTTTAAACCTGGGAGGGTAGTGTTCAAATGTCTACTTCATGAAAGAAACAAGGTCATTAGAAAAAATGATCATGATTAGAGATCACTTAAACTTAATAAAGTCGCATGTTTAAAAAAAATTGACAGTAGAACTAGTGAAAGTAAGAGAATGTCCACACAATGTAAACGGGAGGAAACCGCTAAGTTGTCATAAGAAGACCACTTGTTTGAGACTAATCCAAAAAAAAAAAAAAAGGGCTTCAATTTGCTAGGGTGTGTAAAGATTGAAACTGCAAAGGAAAAAGTTCATGTGCTCAGGGTAAGAAGGGAAGAGCATGACGCGGTGCACATTTCCACTGTACGAGCTGCTTGAGGGAGTATTATGATCTGGGGTTACTTCAGTTGGTCAGGTCTAGGCTCAGCAATGTTGTGTGGCAATAAAATGAAGTCACCTGAACTGTAACTGGTTAAAACATACATAAGGCAGTTTGCCATAGGATGGCAGTGTTGGTCCTTATTTTTACCGCTTCAGTGAGACTGTTCTGTTTTTGTCTTTTTCTGTGAATGAGTTGCTGTGCAACATGTGTATTGAGGTAGCGGCATTTGTTAATGAATAACCAAATCTTTTACTTGTTTTTAGAAGACAACGTGACATTTTGGGGTGGACATGAGGCCGGGCTTTGTCACTTAATTCTTAGCTTAAAGTGAGCTGATGGGGAAATGTCTCATCCTGTTGTGAGGGGGAAGAAGAAGTCATTAAAAAATGGTTTGCAAACAAGTCTCAATCTCGAGGAAGATGTGTTGCATATCTAGCTCAGAGGAGACAATGGACGGACATGTATTATATGATTTTTGCCATCGAAACAGCTGATTTTACCTGAATTCTATGAAAAAAATACAAAAATTAAATACCATTCAGTTGATGGAAAACTGGGCAATATGAGGATAGTTTTGTTTTCTATATTATAGAAGCAACCAGAGATGCATGTGCATTGATGAACGTCCTTGAGGGAACAACTCGTTCCATGTCAGAGCCTGTGATTAGTTCAACATTTTGGCATACAGTTGAGAGAGGATTACAACCGAGCAAATGACAGTTAAGAGTCTTGGTGAAGGACCCAGCTTGTTAGTGCTACTGTAGGATTTGAACTTGCAATCTTCCACTGATCAGCACTTCCACATCGCAGTAAGATTCAGCAGCCACACTGTGAGCGTAATTAGTTTAACAGATTGGGTTTTTACGAATTGCCTTGAAGCACCTTGGTCCAGGCTTGGGGACAAACTTTAATTCTTCGGTCAAGTCCAAAGCATGAGCAGTTCCAGCAGACAGTTTAATGAAGGCTGAAGCAAGACAATAAACCCAACTGTAAAATGTTCTTGATGTTTTATTCATGCTCTCGAAGGTTCATGATCCAGTTCTTGTAGCACATATTACTCAAAGGAACTGTGAGTTTTCAGGTTTTTTTTACATGTCTCACTGAGCCCGCTGTGTCTCACCATCATTTTCGCTGGTCAAACTTATTTGTTCCAGTATCCGCTCTTGTTGTCCTGTTTTGGCTTTTGTGCGAGGGGCTTCAGGCTTATGCGTGACAGTGAGAAGACTCTTGACATTTCGCTGTGAGAAGGTGCATTTGATGTACGCCTTTCCTTCATGGAATAGGTGGTTAATTCTTCCATAGTGAACTGCGTAATAACCCTCTTTACTGTAGCACGCAGTGTATTCCTGGCTGATCTCAAAGTAGCTGCTATTAAATCATTTTGTGTGACTCACAGTTCTGACAAAAAAGGTCTTATAGAAAACGAACAAAACAGGCTGTTTTCAAGAATCAGGACATTGATTTCCTTCTCTGCACGTGTAACCCTTTTACCAGGTTTGACTCCTGTTGATTCTTGTCTACTACATGACATGTTCGAGAGTTTGTTTTTATTAAAAATGCAAATCCATTTTTTTTTGTCTTGATGATTCTGTTTTTAAAATGAAAAAAACAAACAAGCAAAACAAAAAAATGTTTGTTAAATGAGGAAAGATTTGGAGTCTTTTTTTTTTCAAAACTGTCATTATTTTATTGTGTAGTTGTGATAATTGTTTGTTATTAATCAGATTAATTACACGTTTTTCATGTTATGTACAAGATTGGCAACACAGTGGTTTAGTGGTTAGCACTGTCAACATGTACCTCCAGGGTCTGGGTTCGTTTTCCGCTTCGGGTCTGTGTGGATGCAGTTTGCTTGTTCTCCCCCCGTGCTTGGTGGGCTTCCTCTGGGTACTCTGGTTCCTTCCCACATGAAGATGCCTGTAGTGCGAGTGTGTGTGTGTGTGTGCCCTGTGATGGATTGGCACCACGTTCCAGATGTACTCCGGTGCATGCCCTGAGTCTCCTGAAGCCTGAGAGGGCTCTAGGCCCTCTGCAACCTGGATTGTCATGTCACTGGATGGTATACGTGGACATGGTATTTATATTATATTATATACAGTATAATGCTTAAAGAACTGTTAAATTCATTATTCTGGTTTTGTATAATGTATCTGCTTTTTAATTTTTTTTAACAACAGCGCACTACAGAACAGGAATGACAGGTAAAGGTGTTCCTCTGAGATTTCAGCCATTCTAAAGTCGTTGAGACAGAGGGCGCTGCAAGCTACGGTTTCTCGAGGTGGTAAGGTCAACACCCTGGTTGATGATTTTCCAATAAAAGCACGTCCCATCATTTTTGTCACCTTTTTCCCCCTCATCACTGTGCATTCCTGGATTATCTGTGACCTTATGTAACAGTAAGGCATTCACTTATCCGCTCATCTTCCTTCTCTTTTCTGGGTATCATAATCACTTTGCTGACTTTTTACAGAATAATATATACACTTAAAGAGCTCTCTCTCTCTCTCTCTCTCTCTCTCTCGCTCTTTCTTATATAATTGTATTCATTTATATGTTTTGAGTGTGGACCTACACTGTTGAAATTACTTTCACCTCAGGTTCAGACCATTTCTCTTATAGATCTGTTTTTCACCTGTACACATCTGTTTGTTGCTATAGACATGACCTGGTCTCCAGGGCAACTGATGACCAGGGAAGAATGATTGGATGTTCTGCTTCAAGTCCAAATTTGTTTTGCTATGAGGTTCTCGTTCTCTCTCTCTCTCTCTCTCTCTCTCTTTTTAATGCATTTCATGATTACATGCTGTCTGCACTAAATGAATGAAGTCATATTTTACAATCAAATATATGAATGAATAAAGAAAGTAATGCACATAAACAACAAATAAACAGATAAACACAGTTTAAATTAGTGTTTTAATTGTTTGCTTAGATCCTAGAAGGGATACATTTTACGAACCTACTCTACATCTGCCTTTCTTCAAAGCCCCCTTCCTCTGAAAACATGCACCCATAACATGCAAACCTATCATAATTTAGCAGCAGGATCAAGACCGTGCTGATCTTCATGTGTTTCGGTTAATTTAATAGTCATATTAAGTTTGACAAAACTCAAAATTTCCTAAGTGCTGATCACTGAAGTAGATTTTATTGACGTATCCACACATGCAATTTGACAATATGATACTGTGTTATTAATATTTACAGGGCGGTCTCATTATTCAAAATTAACGAAAAAACATATAATAGAACCAGACATAACACTACTTGACTTTTTTCTTTTGGGTCATTTGAACTCGGTAGTCTGTGAGAGTAAGTCCAGGACGATTGTTACAATAAAGTAAGTGTATCTGTTTTGATGCATTAAAAATGTTCTTGTGTTCTGTACATACACAATACAACCGAATCAGAGGCTATCAATTTAAGCATTTGCTGTAATTTAAACTTAACCACCAATGATAAGGATCTAGGATCAAGGATGATCAAATGATGTTCCTAGAGCTGCTTTGATGTAATACTCTGGTCATTTGGTATATTCAGGTCATCCACTGACTTCATTTTATAGTCACATGACATTACTGAACCTAGGGATGACCAATTTCAGCAACCTCGGATCGTAACACTGCCTCCAGAGACTTATAAAGTGCATGATGGGGCATCACTTTGGTTCTGATGCCCTGATCATGTGCCCACTGTAGGTGCTTATGATGGTGGACTGGGGTTAGCATGGGGACTGGTTTGTGGTTACACAGCCCCATACGTAGCAAGCTGCGATGCACTGGGTGTTCTGACACCTTTCTTTCATAGCCAATGTTAGCTTTTTCAATGTATTAATTTTTTTCTGCTTTCAACACAAACTTTGTGAACTGACAGTTTCCTTTGCAGCTTAATATATCCCACCCCTTGACAGGTGCCTCTGTAATGAGATAACCAATGCTATTCACTTCACCTTTCACTGTCTTTAATGTCATCACTGATCACTGTATATTCTGATTATCATCAAGAAATTAGATAATTACTATCAGTATAAAGTGTAATATCCTTTGAATTGCAAATATACCTAGCCAATGAATGTAAATACATACATAGAGAGTGTGTGTGTATGTGTGTATGTGTGTATGTGTGTGTGTGTGTGTGTGTGTGTGTGTGAGAGAGTGTGAGAGAGTGTGAGAGAGAGTGTGAAGGGGCACGGTGTCAAATTACATGCGCGCACATACATAACGACAGGCTGATACAGAGATTGAGAAAATGGATCTTTAACCTCTCTGAGACTTTGTTTTGCTTTACACGCAATGTACACACACGTGTGTTATAAGAAACAGTACGCGCGCGTTGTGCACACGTCCTTAAAAAATCAAAATCAAATGTTTTATGCACACACACATGCACGGATGTCGATTATACCAGTTATAGTCGCGCACTAAGACCGAGCAGGGGAGACGATTCCGCAGCTCAAGAGAGAGAGAAAACATTGGCTCAGTTGTGATCATGTGACGCTCGATGTCAAAACAAGAAGCGCATGCGTAATACATGATACTCGGTACTTGTAAACCAACACTTGCTCATTTTTCAAGTCATAATTCATTAAAAATCTTTGCTCGTCTTGCGGAACACTCGCAAACCGCGTTCCTTCTCAATCCGAGGTTTCACTGTACATCGGTTCTATGTGAATGAACTGAGCTGCATTAACATAATTTTTTTTATACAGTCAACATGAATTGATCATGTATAGTCAAAGCCCTGGAATAAAGATTGAATACTCAGGATCAAAACCAGATCCCTGGCAATTTGAGGCAACGACCTTACACTCTACATCATCCTGCCACACATGAGTTCATCAAATTAATTTCATTCTAGTCATTTCTTCCTGTCAGTGCCAACCTCCTCATTAGATTTATAACTTAATTGCATCATGTTCACATGTGAATTAATCACACTCACTCTGCATATCTCAAACAAGTAGACCGGATAATCAACACAATCGTGGTTGGTCAGGATTGTGATATTTTCATACTTGCGTTAGCACCTGTCGCTGAAGGGAAAAGAGTTTTTAGAAATAGTTGAAAGGTTAAAGCTAAAAATAAGCTGATTAGCTTTAAAGTAATCAGTGATATTATTATTTCAGGTTGAAGCCCATGTACTGTACATATCTGCCTGTCCTTCTCTATGGCAGAACACTTTGTCTAATTTATTATTACAAAGAAATACAATTTAGTAAAGGTGAGTATCTTACAGTATGCCTTGTTTAAGTTGTACTTTATTCGTCACTAGCCAAATACACTTCCTATTCGTTAATCGGAGAGTGAGTCACAGATGAGAAATTGAAAAAGTAGATCGGATAAAAATTAGGGTTTGTCTCAAAATAGCTCTAGCGTGTTAAAATTTACTAATACCATTTCAGAGGTGAAAAAATTATATAATCCCAGTTCAATTATTCAGTTTAGCTTTTCTAATTAATATATATTGCAGCAGATGTTTGTTTACATTGAGTAAGTAGATTATCAGGAAATTATTTAAAAGTAGATTCAGTAAATAGTAAATCCAGCACATAACTGTTCATAACATCACTTTTACTCAACATTTTGATTTTAACACATAACACTGGACTCTTCGTTTGGGTAGTTTACATGCCCTTACCTTGGACTGCTGCAGATATGTTTTCTCTAACAACTTTGTAATCTCATAGTGGCATTCCACATGATTGCTTGTTATTAGCACCATGGTTTCGGAACGTATGATGCTTACCACACTTGCCACGCCTACCTTGGGGAAAAAGTGCTGAATTCATTTCCTCTGTTGAGTGATGAGTATAACCACGCCCACCTCGAGGAAAAAAAGCACTATATTCGCCCAGTACTAGATGCTGTGACATAATCTGGCACAAAACTGCTCATTACTTCCTTTCTACTCAACATTTTTATTTATGGTCCAGATTTAAGTTCAGGCAATTACAGAAGAACTGGAAAAGTTTTATTAAATTCCGTATTCTGTCAGTTTTGCGTGATACTGTGACAAACTTGGCTGGCCAGATATACAGTCAGAAATTTTTCTGAGACTGGTTTCTGGTCCTCCAATGTATGAAACATAAAGATATCATTGAAAGAGTGAGTTCTGACCAACGTAAAATCTTTCTTTTATTTATATAAATATACTATATAAATATATACATACAGTATTAATAAATATATTCAATATTTGAATATTATATATTTCTTACTTTTTATCGACCACTATTCCTTTTTTTCTTACGCAGTTCAGGGAAACTATCTAATATTCTCAACATTTTTTCTTAAGATTCATCTTCACTTAAATGCTAATACTATACTGTACCATGTTTGTTGGTCGTGATGATGATATACTTTGGGTTTTTGCTTGTACCTGCCAAAATCACCAAAATAGTGTTGTAAGAGGATTTTACCTACCATCAACAATGTACTGTAAGACAGTATATAGGACAGCACTTATTCTGATCGGTTAACAATTAACAATGTCGTGTGTGTTGTTGCGTGTAAAATCCATTAGTGAAGAAAATAAAATGAAGGTTTGAAGGTTGAAGAAGATAAATTTATGCTTCCATGAACACATGAAAAGAGTAAATGTACGCTAAAGCATAATTTCATGTGTGTACGTTTAGTTTTTTGCAAGTGAGCGAAAAGAGTGGTAGGAGTGGCTTGAGTGCCCATATTAGGGCTGCAAGATATTGGGATAAATAACACATGAAAACCTCTCCCAGAAAATTCTGTCTCACGGTTAAGATTCATTTAATAACTGTAGTTGTGCAGCAAGGTGGCCTAGTGGTTAGCACTGTGGCTTCCCACCTCGGGTCTCGGGTGTGCATGGAGTTTGTTTGTATTTCATGTGCTTGGTGGATTTCCTCCGGGTACTCTGGTTTCCTCCCACTGTCCAAAGACATGCAAATTAGATTAATTGGTGTTCCAAAATTATCCATTGTGTGTATGTGTGCACTGCGATGGATTGGCACCATGTCCATAGTGTACCCTGCCTCTGATAGACTTCAGGCCCTTCACAACCATGTACAGAATAAACGGTAGAAAAGTTGAATGAATGTTTTTGTTGTTTAGCTCAGGAAATAAGGCTGACTTCATGACTTTTGAAGCCCCATGCAGGCAATACATTTTATTAAACTAATTTGTTAGTGTGCATGTGGATTTTTGGAAGGACAAAAAAAAATCTGACATGAAATCAAAGTCGACTTTTGGCCATAATTTTTTTTTAATTATGGTGTCGTTCCTGAGCTGCCAGTGATCCAGACTCCCTCTGCCCTCTGGGCCTGCCTGACTCATCCTGGTGCCCCGCTTCTGGTTGGAGATCTCGTCACATGGATGCCCCGTGTGTCTCTTTGGGAT
>JAQMYL010000007.1:10424440-10436199 GCA_030014365.1 Clarias pachynema | reverse complement strand
GCTCTCTGTTTCACCCAGATGAGGATGGGTTCCCTGTTGAGTCCGGTTCCTCTCAAGGTTTCTTCCTATTACCATCTAAGGGAGTTTTTCCTTGCCACTGTCGCCCTCCGCTTGCTCATCATGGGCCTATCTGACCATTTTGATTCATACACATTCACATTCCATACAAACTGAAATAATTCTTTTGATTATGTAAAGCTGCTTTGCGACAATGAAAACTGTTAAAAGCGCTATACAAACAAAAATTTAATTGAATCGAATAAAGTTCTTCAGGTTGTTCATATTTAAGTAAGCCTTTCATTGATTCCGTTAACCACAGCATTAAGTCAGCTCTGTATCATGATCATACTAACTACACTGGCTGATGTGATAAGTGCAGTAAAGTGTTATAACGACATGTTGATGAGAGCAGCATGCTGTGTGAGTCAGTACCGCGCGCAACTTCAGACTGGTCTGCGCTCCAGCTGCTCGCGCGCAGAGTCGGACCAGATCATGACGCTGATTGGCTGTTGATCGTATGTGTTGGGAGCTCTCTGATTGGCCGCCTCAGGGATATAAAAAGGTAACGGTCACTTTTCGAACGCGAAGTGGTGCTCGTGCTGGAGTGAGAGACGCTCAGGTGGAGTGAGATGAGCCGGTAGTGAGCTGGGCTTCACCGCGGGAGGAGAGAGAGAGAGAGAGAGAGAGAGGTGTACCGAGAGCTCACTGTAAGGCAAGTCTGCTGAAACGCAACAGGTGTCTGTCTGTGGGGCTGGTGTTGTGTGCCGTGCTTACCTCCTTACTTTAGTCGAATATTATTTAATGTTAAACTTGACCTGACCTTCTGTTTAATATGTTAGTAACGTCATACTCAGTTTTCAAGCTCCATAATAAATTGGAGAGCTCATTTATTTTAAAGTAGTTTTCAATACAACACAACAGTCTCTTCTAATTTAATTGTGTGTGTGTATATATATATATATATATATATTTGATTAGTTTCATTATTATATTATAATTTTATATTAAAAAATTATATTAAAAAAATAATATTATTATATTATTATTATATTTGATTTAGTTTCATTAGTTTGATTATTCTTATTGATTATAGTTTGGAACTAATGCGTGAATTTCTTAGAGACAACATGTTTGTTTCTTTTATTATTTCTATAACATGCAGTCTCTTTACAAAATCACACTGAAAAATAGTCATAAGTTATTTTCATGATGTGTAAGTACACTGAACAGACTGTGTGCATGATGAAACCATATTCACATAATGACATTTTAATAAATATCTGAGAAATATGTTTAACAAACATTCGTCCTTGTGTCATCACCAATAAAGTATTAAGTAATCTAAAGACAAACAGCGTAAACGTAGCTGTGAGCTTTTTTAATGACATTATGATTCTGTTCTATTTATGTCTATACAGTTTTATAACCGTACATTTCATTAGATGTGTTTTATTTCTCCCATTTTTCCACTTTATTGTAATTATTGTAATGTATTTTTATATTCATGTTCTCTAAAAAAAATTATTTCCTGCCACACATGTGGGGAAAATAATATTTAGCAATCATGCCGTGTCTTTATTCACCTTCCCCTGCACCCACTGAGTTGAGACTTGAAAAAACATATATGCACACACTCAATGACTTGGCATATCACATAAAAAATAATTACCAGCTGATTTCTTTTGAAAATAACTTATATGCTTAAGCAAATCTGCCTAATGTTGCCGACAGAAACCCGGCTGTCCTTCAGTGTTCAAACCCTGAAGAATCATGTGGGTTCTGGAGAAAATCCGGAGCTCAGTGGAGAACAATGCTCCCCGACCAGGTGAGACTGGAGACAAACAGGACAAAGCACCCATCTACAGCAATGTTCTCACGCCTGATAAGATCCCGGACTTCTTCATCCCTCCGAAGCTGGTGAGCTGCCCACCAGATAATGAAACACCAGACGTGAAGCCCAAGGAATGTCTACGGCCTTCCACCTCCGAGCAGACCATCGGCAACAAAATCAGCAGCCCTCGAAGTCCTCGTCTGGTCAGCAAACTAGCTGGAGACACCAAAAACCTGCTAAGGGCTGCCAACCGCCACATCATTCAGATCGAGAGTGCGGATGATGTCGTTGCTGGAGACACCAATGCTGACCCTCAGTCTCAGACAGCTATGTCTTTGTCATATATTCCGAAGACTCAGACTTCCTATGGATTTGCTACACTAATGGAGAGTCCACACACTCGCCGGAAAGAGTCGCTCTTTCATTGTGACCACACAAGCCCAGTCACGTCCCCCAATACCCAACGAAAGTCGGCAGGCAAGACCAGCATTGAAGTTACCCATCTGAACCCTCTGGATTGCAGCACATCCCATATCAACCCATATCGCTACTTTAGTGGGGGTGAGAGTGACACATGCTCCTCGGCCGAGTCCTCCCCTTTCAGCTCGCCCCTGCTGTCTCGCTCTGCCTCCTTGCTCAAGATTTTCACCCATGAGACTCAGGCCAAAGTGGTCAAAGCAAAGAGAACATTCGCTCGGCATAGTTCACTCTCCACAGATGAGTGCAGCTCCGCAGAACCCAGCCCCAGTGTACCTAGGAGGCTCCACTCTCCTGCAGGTGGTGGTCCTCTGGACCATCAGCATGGGAAGGACCGACAACAAAAGGAGCACTTGATCAACCTCCACAAGGGAGGCGTGCTCCGGCTCTGCGCTGATTATGACCCAGGAACGGCGCGTTTACGCATCCGCGTCATTGCAGCCGAGGACCTTTACGACCAGACATTTGACATAAAGAGCATTAACTGCTGTGTGTCACTCTACCTCAACCCAGGCAAGCAGCAAAAGCAGAGAAGCACTATAATCAAGAACAGCCGCAATCCCGTGTTCAACGAGGATTTCTTTTTTGATTCTGTGAGCTCGGCTCAGGTGAAAAGCCTAGCTCTGAAGATCAAAGTGGTGAACAAGGGCACTAGCCTGAAAAGGGACAGCCTAGTAGGAGAGAGAGAGGTTCCTCTGGGGAAGCTGCTGTCTGGTCTTTAAGCCTGCATAAAAGCTCATGAGGGTTTAGTGATTTGAAAGGAGGACTAATGTAGCTCAAAGTAAATAGTTAATCCTGTTACCGTGTAGTATTAGCAGCAGTTCATTTAACAGTGACATGTTTATTAATGACTACAAATTACATTGTAGCTCAGCCTTTAATAATGTGTATGTATAAATCTGAATCTGGTATAAATAGAACAGAAATTGTCTCAACTTTGCATGTCATATACCAAAACAAACCCTACCAGTGAAAAGTGTTTAAAAAACATACTTATTTTGCCTATTTTAAATACTTGAAAGTTTGAATAAGGATGAGTGACTTGAGGTATGTTAGAAATGACTTTTATTGAACAGTACAAAACGTTATCATTCCGATCAAAGCATAAAGTTAAATATATTACATTTAGGGTCTCATTGGGATCATAGAGCAACCTGTTCATGAATTTCACAAAGATTTTGGTATTGTGAACTGTGTAAAAGCATATACTGCAGGTGTTTAAAAGATGTGCAGTGCTATTTTATTGTTCTATGCTTGTTGTGTAAAGTGATGCAGACAGAACATTTGCCTCTTGATAGGAAAAAAAAAAATCTTCTATGAATGCCAGGGCCTTTGAACTCCTACAATGATGCAGTGTGCAAATGTCAGCTTTGATCCTGGATGCATCATCCAGCTAATTTGCAGGATGAATAAACAACCTGGAGGACATTGCATCACCCTGTCCGACACTGTCGTATGCTTAACACTTGTGAACGGTTTTGTGAGACCCAAAAGCCTTAATGATCGAGGTGAACGTTTGCATGTTTTCACCAAAATTATTTGGACTGTGTTATACTGAGTATGACTTCATTCATTTGTTGTGACTAATTTTGATTATTATATGTCACTATATATATATATAAAAAAAATTACAGATTGATTGTTTTTAAATTCGTTTTGTAAATGGATTTTTTTTTCCTGTGCACAAAATACATTTAATGGATAGAGTGACAATGGGGAACTAAGGAAAGTTAATTTAAGCAGCATTATAGTATCATATATATTTTTTAAAAACTAATGGTAACATAATTTAAATAATTAATAATTCTATTTCACAAAACACATAGTAAAAATATATTATTTGACATATGGTGGTACTGTCATTAACTAAACTCTCAGGAAATAGGAGTACGATTTTTAACGTAAATGATAGACTGTTTGACTGCATATTGGTAAAATATTAAATTATTAAGAAAACCCTTGACTGTAGCTCAGCAGTTGTTGTGACAGCCTTCATTAAAATCTCTCCTCAAACAGGGCACACTGGTGTGCAAATTATCCCCTGTTATTATTTCCTGGAAGGAGGCTTAATTAAACAAGCTGAAACTTGTCAAGTTTTTCTTTTTGTGATTAAAAAACAGTTTCAAAACCATTGTGGTTTTTAAAGGAGTGCTGATATTTTCAGTTAATGTTCACCTTTTGGTTATAAATAGGTTTTGATCAGAGAGTCTCTCTTGTATTCAAGTCTTCCTGTTATTACAGGTTTTTAAGTGCCAATCCAATATACTTGATGTGTAAATTGTTTTCATGTTTAAAGTTATAAATGCTGGATTCTAGTTTTTTGTTTTTGTGTTTGTAATTTATGTGAATTGATTTTGTGACCAAAAACCTGTAGATTAAACTGTGAAATGTAGAATGGAAAATTTGATGTGCTTTACACTGTATGTGGCATGCTGTCCACATTTTTGCATGAATAGTGCAACATACTGATGTATATGCTGCTAAGCATTCAATGGAAAACTGCAGGTTGTGGTTTGAATTGTATACTTTGGTTATGAAGTTAAATAAAGTTATGTGTGATTAAAAGGTCTCAGAGCACCTTGCTAATTAAAACTGATGTTCAGTACATTCAAAATAATCTAAGCAGCATGTTTGACTATGGCTACCATGCAATTGTAACAACTGGTAAGTTTCTAGGTGTACTTTCTTGAATGTTAATTACTGTCTGATTGAATCGACACCTAGGTGTCGTGATAATATTATATGTCTTCATCAGACAAGCGTTCATGTTTTAATTAAAAAATTATATTCATGAAAACCTATGTCTTTTCATGACACTAATAAGGATGTTAACCCTATTGCAGTAACTGTTTCTGGGGCCGTGCGGTGGCTCGGTAGTTAAGGTCTTGGTCTGCGGATGAGGAGGGCTTCAGTTCGAGCCCCAACATTGCTGGGTTGCTGCTGTTGGGCCCTTGAGCAAGATCCTTCACCCCCAAGTGCTCAGATACAATCAAGCGTCGACCCTGTAAATAACTGCCACAGAACTGATGGATATACTGTACATTTGTTGCCTGATGTGCTGGGCGACTCGTAGAAGGATCTACTATTATTAAAACCATTTTCACCTTGAAAGTAGAATTCTGTGTGGTGGCCTATGTCGAGTGGAGTGATATACACAGTGAAATGTCCCAGTGCCTCTTCTAATTATGGCCAATGATTTCAATTAGGTGGACTCCAATCAAGTTGCATCTTTGCATCTCAAAGATATGAGCAGGATGCATCACAGCTCAATTACCAGTGTCATAACAAAGAGTCTGAATACTTTCAGGGACCGAAATATTGTGTATAAAATCAAGAGAAATAGTTTGGATCGATTTTAAGATGAGTGTGAAATAAAATGTGAAAGGTCAATTTGTCAATTGTCAAGTATGTGCTTTTGGAAAATGTCTTTCTTGTCTTTCTAACACACCCAGAGTGAATGAGTGCAGTTGACATTTGTCATTGATTAGATACTATTACACTGAGGTAGTTATGGTTACTTACGGATGTCCAGTGGATGAGGAATCTGGTTGATGCCGCCGGTGCCTATGTTGCTTTCTATATTGTAGAACAATTCTGAAGACATCAAAAATATGCAAAATCTTTTTTGAACAGTTGATATTAACATATGTCTGCTACTTATGTTCTGGAAAGATTTAATAACAGCTCTAATCTGAGGCTTTTTATGCAGATAACTCTTAATGAACTGCAGCAGAAGTAAGTTTTGGTCTTGCTTTCCTGGGATGGTCTTCATGAGAGCCACTTTCATCATGGGTCTTGATGAGTTCTGCAAACGCACTTGACATTTTCTTGACACTGTTCTTGCAAGAACTGTTCCAGAACAGCTGATGTTCATGCCTTTAAAAAACAACTGTCTGTTGTTTCTTAATGACCTAATACCATATGCGTTTGTTATTTTCAAAAGAATTCAAACACACACACAAGCACACATATACAGTATATGTATGTACTGTATGTATGAATATATACTGTATAAGTGGCAGTTTCATTCATCTCTTTTCAATCATTTCCTATAGATGTGCCCTTAAGAGTACAGTACCACCATACCGTAGCCACAAGGAACGCTACAGTAAGTATAGAAGGCAGAGTTGTCTGGTGTGAATGGTCTAAGTATCTCTCTGTTTCAAGTAAATGATTTTTTCTGTCCACATCATCTTAGTTGTTTTTTTCTTTTTAGCCCAAATTGTAGATTTACACAACTTCTCATTGACTGCTGTGACAAGCGAGCCCCTAGATTTAGCATCTATCAGGCTTATTTATTAACTGCATTACTGACACTTCAATAGCACATCATCGGCAGTGACTGAGATGCACACAGAAATATAAAAGTAGATGAAGTAAAGAATTGCTTTACAAGATTTTAATTGCTTAATTATGCATTTTTGTTGTTTTTGTTTCAAAATGTTTGAAGGAAAAGGCAAATGAGATGCTAAGAAAGAACCATACATTTTGTGTTCTTTGGTTTGAATGAAAGCGCTAACAGCAGGTGCAGATATTCTGTTTATCGTGCTTTATTGAGCATGATTACAGACTTGAAACACTTGACATTAAAAAGATTAGGAAGCATGAATGGTGTTCTCTGTCTTTGAGTGTGCCTATACAGGGCTGTAATCATGATCAAACCATTAGTGAGGTTCACATTGCGGAAATTTGTGATAGTTAATATATCACAGTGCTGATTGTTGATTTCATCAATTGATCTTTTCATTTCTTTTATGTATTTCTTCCTTTATTCTATTAACTGCTCTGGTTAGCTTCTAAAAATAGAAATTTTACAAAAGGCATAGTGAAGTAATTGAATATTAAATTATCACATTTTGTTTGTTTGTTTTTTATAAACATCTGTCTCCATATCCTATCCATAGAGGCCCCACCTCACATTTAAGGATCTGCTGTCTTGGTGCCAGATTCCACAGCACACCTTCAGAGGTCTTGCAGAGTCCATGCCATAAAGGGTGAAGCTAGTTTTGGTAGCACAATGGGAGCTTCTCAAAAACATTCAGGTTATGGCTGGTTAGTCAATCAGAATACAGCATAGCGTAGCATAACATAACATAACATAATAGTAAATACACTTAATATCACTGTTTCTTTTTTCCCTGTATATAAAAATTGTCTGATGAACTTATTGCACGTTAATAATTAATAGTGCAGAGATCCTACAATTAATAAATATCTATTTTGTCTAGTTATTGTACTAAGGCATTTATTATTTGACTTTTTTCTGATCCTGCCATGCTATTGAGCACTGGTTCATCATTTCTATAACAGTGGTGGTTTTTATGGGGTTGGGTTGCTAGTCCGACATCAAGCCCTCATTCTTATCTGTGCTTTGGGACTAGCAATGGCAGAGTGATTTCGTATAGGCATGTGGTTAAGGACACAGCCCTACTGGCCAGCGATGGCAACCCGGCTGTAGTGGGACTCGATCCGTTGATTAGCAACCCAGAGTAAAAGATACAAAGAATATACGGTCAGGTGCATAAAGTTTGGAACGAAGATAAGTTTTGTAGCATTTGGCATTTGTACACCACCACACTGTACACCACACCCATTTTATGCATCTGACTGTATATTCTTTAGAAGTTTCCAAGACAGTCAAAAGGAAGTCTGGTGTTACCTACTAAGCCACTGACTGTGTGGCTATGATTCACTGGAATACAACGAGTAAGAAGAGAGTGAAAGAGAAATGAAAAAGTAAGATGACACACCTGTCCTTACAAATAAATGGTCTACACTTTCATATGCCTTACCTGGCATTTCCTCAGTCAGTTACTGCCATGCAATTCTTTTGGGGAAAAAATCTTTTATTTTAGGTTTAGTCTTTACATATTTTTTATGATTTAGTAAAAAAAAAAAAAATTCTTTCTTCTTTGACAAGCAGAAGGAAATCTTAGCAATTCTCCTGTTGTGTCATATCACATTCATCCTCATGCTGTCTCTGACTGCGTGGCTACTGTATGATGCCTAGCACACAGGAAACAAAAAGGGAGCCTAGGAATAGATTGGAACAGAAAAACATTTAAGATTTCATCAAATAAAGAATTTAAGTAGAAACTATTGCATCCTTCTACCTAAAACATCACAATAATCCGATTTTCTGGGTGCTGAGACATTTTACCCGGACAGACCTCATTAAAGCTTGGTAAACTCATTCGAAATCATTACAGACACCCATGTGATGTGACAAAGATGTAAAGAGGCCACAGGTCTTAATCACGCTTTCAAACAAAAATCCTTTCTTCCAAAATCCATCTTATAGACATCTGAGTCTAATATCAGAGTGCAGAGAGAGAGAGATGGGGAGATGAGGTGGGGGGTGCTGGCAGCAGGGGGGGTCTTAGGAGAGGGGGGGGGGAGGGCGAGCACATTTTTATCTGCCTCTCTGGGCTTCAGGGTGCAAATGCAAGGTCTATTATTGGCCAGGGGATTGCTATGGCAACTGCTGAGTTGGGGAGCAGAGAGAAGGGGTTAGTTCTGTCCATCGTGTGGAGGAATGAACTGGGGAGGGAGAAAATGACCACTCATGCAGAATGACCTGTTATCAGACTGGTAGTCTTTAATAGCAGTGCAATAACACAGTATCTTTCAAATATGAAAGGCAGTCAGTCATCAGCCTTTGCACTTTGTTTTTTACACTTGTTAACACTTGCTACTCATATTTGCGGTTGAAAATACATTTCCATTTGAATCTTATTCATTCAGTGCAGGCATTTGGTAAAACATCATAATAATTACAAGAAGCACATATCTGGCTGTGATCTTTTAGCTTTAGTATTACCAAGTGCAATGTGCCGAATAAAACAGATCTGATAATGATATCCTTATCACTTTCTGTACCACATGAGCACAAAGACATGCTTATCTGTCAGCTGTGCTAATCAAGCTTGGAGCCGGATTTAGCAAAAAATCTTTTGAGATTATACAGCCCATCAGTGTCTTTCACCACTGATCCAGCAGTGTTTTTTTTTTTCCAGGCTTGTCTGCCACAGTTAATTCCCAGTGTAGTTCGCTCCAATGATCACAGGCCCTGCTGGAGTATTGAACCCACAGACACTGCCTGCACGATCAAAATCAGAGTGACACTTCCTATGGTCACCCCAGGATGTGCATCCCTGGTGACACTCATGAAGTTCAGCACCTTGTGAGATTGAAATGAAAAGCTAGTTCAGACTAGATCTAATACATTACGATTTTTGTAATACCAATCCATACACAGGGATATGTATATTCAACGTTTTATTAAAAATCTAAGCCTAATAATCAACAGAATTTTTTAATGTTGATGTTTAATAAAGAAAAATGTGTAATTGTTAATATGGTGACACTATCTGCTCTAGGAGAAGGAGTCTCCAGTGTCAGAGCGTTGTAAACGTTGTTTCTGTCATAGAAGGAGGAATTTCTTTTGTTGTATTAATGTCAAAACAAAAAAAAGAACAGCTGGATAGGAAACAACTACTACGACATAAGTGATAACAGGATGTTTCTTGTAGATGATCCACAGTGCTAAATAACTATATAATCAGTTAAAAATACAATATTCTAAGAAGAAGGAGGAGCACAGGGTGAAGTATAAAAAATGGAGATGACAACCTGCAGATGCAACCTGAAGTAGATTAGAGACTGTAAAGTGGTGAAATTAGACATTACAGGAAAATGTAAGGAGAAAGAGGATGGTGGGGAAAATGCAGTAGTTAGAGAGATGAAGAATGTACTGTAGACAGGAGTGTAGGAAGATGTGGTGCAAGGTGAAAAAGAGGTGTTAAAGACTAAGGAAAAGGTGTATAGTGAGCTATATGAGAAGTAGGAAACGGAGGATGGAGAAAGCAGCACTGAGCTACGAAGGATGTCCTGCAGGTTGGAGGGAAAATTGATGCAGATGGAAATGTGTTGACAATTCAGGAGAGTGTCCTGAAAATGTGGACGGAGTACTTTAAAAGATGATGGATGTAGACAATGAGGGAGAAGGATGAATGACATGCGGATAGTGAATCAGAGAGTGTAGGAGATTAGTATGAAAGTAAGGAGATGTATGAAGAGGATAAAGTATGAAAAGGTGTTTGGTCCAGATGACATTCCAGTGGCAGCTTGGAGATGTTTAGGAGAGATCCTAAACATAATTTGAGCGACATAATTATTAGAAAGAGGGAGCATGCCTGAGAAAGGGCAAAGATTTGTCCTGGTATAAAATGTTATGAATAAGGGAGATGTGCAGAGCTGCCTCAACTACAGAGACATACTGTACAGTTGATCAGCCACAGCATGATGTTATGGGAAAGCGTTGTGGAAGCCAGGTTGAGAGGAGAGGTGATGATCTGTAAACAGCAATATGGGCTCATTCCAGAAAAGAGCACTACAGATGTGATGTTTGCTTTGAGAGTGTTGATAGAGACGTGTAGAGAAGGCCAGGAGTTGCATTGAATATTTGTGGGTTTAGAGAAAGCTTATAAAGTGTGCTGAGAGAGGAAGTATGAAGAAGTTGGGAAAGGTAGCGTAGGTGTGTAGGATAACGTATGAAGACAGTGTTATAGCGATGAGGTGTGCAGTATGAATGATGGACTGGTTCAAGGTGAAAGGTGGGCTTGTATTAAGGATCAGCTCTTGACTATTTTTCTTGTTAGTGGATTTGATTGACAGGTTGATGGACAAGTTCAGATAGGAGTCTCCACACACTATGATGTACTTGGTTGACATTGTGACCTGTAGTAAGAGTACGGGGGAGCTTAGGACAAGTCTGGAGAGGTGGAGGTATGCCCTAAGAGAAGGGAACTGAAGACAGAGTACATGTTCATGAATGAAAGGGAAGGTGGTGGAATTGTGTGGTTGCAAGGAATGATGGTGGAGATGTTTCCAGGAGAGATTTGTGATAGAAGGGTATCTACATGAATGATTGGGAAAGTTTACAGGACAATCATGTGACCACTATGGTTTATGGTTTTGAGACGCTGGTTCTGACAAAGACAGCACTCAAAGCTGAAGGTGGCAGAGATGAAGATATTATTTTTATTAAAGCACTCAAAGTGCTGAACACTAACGGAAATGAGTATATGAGAGGGACACTGCAGGTTTTGCAGTGTGTAGAGGAAGTGAGAGAGGTGAGATTGAGATGGTTTGGGCATGTACAGAATAGAGATGTGGGGTATATGGGGAAAGAATGCTAAGGATGTCAGGCCAAGACAGAGGTTTATGGATGTGGTGAGGGACAACATGCAAGTGGTTGAGGAAGATAGATGATCTGCTATTCAAACAAGGAAAAATCCTAGAGAATAACAAATATAATAAAACTTTATTTATTTTCTCAGTCTGAAACCAATTTAATGCAATGCACTTTAAAGCAATGCTACCACTCTGAACAGAACCCTATCATATTCATCCTGTTCTCTGTTAGTAAAGTGGATGTAATGCTATATAT
>JAQMYL010000007.1:10372965-10392782 GCA_030014365.1 Clarias pachynema | reverse complement strand
ACCAATTACCCCCCCCCCCCCCCCCCAAAAAAAAAACATGTCTTTTGTTCAGACATTGAAAAATACTAAAAGTACATTTCTCATATGTTCCTTTGGGTAATTAGTTTAAACAATGTCATGACAATCGTATGTCATGTGGACCTTCACAATCGTTGCTGATGATGTGTTATGGATAGGGCAGTGACATAAACTGAAAAATATTTGCCCCTAAATTTACCTAGTCAGTTATAGCCTGAATTCTACAGTCTGGTTTAGAATGGATTTCATAAATGCTTCATGTGACTTTCTAATAATCACTTGTGGTGATGTTGCACTTATGCACGGTTCCACAAAATGTCCTAAACAACCCACAATAAAAATGAAAACTGTTTGCATGTTGAAACCTGTGAATTTGAATTGCTAGCTCAATCATACCAGCTGCCTTTAGTGAAAACAAAAAATGTGTAGGAAAAGGGTTGGACTGAGAAACACTCTTATGAAGAAATACGAGAAATACAAAGTCACATCTGACATTAACATCATGTCCCATAAATATAAAACACGGTTAATTAGACAGAACACGTGAAAGCTGTTTTCTTTAAAGATGTATGTATTGTTATAATGGTATGGTGAGCTTAGCCAGTATGCCTTAATTAAATCTTGGCCAGGATTTGTTTGTGTTTCTTATCACAAATGCATTCTGAGAACTGGCTGATAGAAAGACAGGAGAGAGAGAGAGAGAGAGAGAGGAAGGAAATAAGTCTAGGAATGACTGGGAACGACCTACAATAGCACTAAAATCTAACAGCAGAATGCCTCGCTCTGCCCATTACAGGATATTAGATGATAATCAGTAATGTGGAGTTTAATTAATTGATAAACAATTCTGTTTGCAAGCATTTGTATTGGTTTAATGATAAGTAATTGTGTGTGTGTGTGTGTGTGTGTGTGTGTGTGTGTGTGTGTGTGTGTGTGTGTGTATGTGTGTGTGTGTGTGTGTGTGTGTGTGTATTGTGTGTTTTTAAAATAAACAAGGAAATGTATTAACCTTATTAGGGGTAAATCCTCAAAACTCATGACTTCCTGTTAGAATTTTTTTTCTATAAAATGATTTTATATAGGTTCTGTTTTATTAGCATCGGTGTAGCTGTACTAATCCTATCATTAAATGCATATCATGTTCTATAGAGTGCCGTACCTTTTTCCTAAAACAAAACCAGGATGTGTTAAGTTATGGGTGTCAGGAGCCAGTGTCAGTTAAACATGAGCTCAAAATTAAAATGTGAAATGATATGTATGAACCTAATGAACTCTGTATTCATTATGCTCATGGGATGATTCATAACATTATGCATATATTATATTATCGTATAGTAACTATAATAATATAGTTAAGCATTTAACAAAAAGTTTACCTTTAGAATATTCTTTTTTTCTGTTCTTTACTTATTCATGATTCCTGAAAGCCAATTATGGACATGATTCCTTTAATCTGTTGTTGTACTGAACCTAACAAAACTAAAAGTAATGACATCATTTTATACTACGTATGTAATTTTGCCATGACATTTAAACGTTTGCTGGTGACAGCATTTAAATGATCGCTCTAATTCTTTGTTAACATTATTGTTCATGGCTTTGCATTGATTAAAATAAGATCTAGCTCTGTGGTTCTATAAAAAATAAAATTAAACAAAAAAAACCTGGTTACATTGATTGCCCACAAATCTGAATGCAGAAATATAATACAAAACTAAATGTTATGCTGACTGTATTGTATGATTAAACATTTGAAATCCAAAATAAAAGAAACTTATCAACTCCTACAGTGCATATAAAATGCATGGAAATTTCTAATGATCTCCTCATTGCACTGAATATGATAATCTGCTCCTGAGATATTCAGTGGAGTTATCTCATGTCAGGTCCTTCATTTTATGACCAACTATGTGGCACCATCTGGTGGAAATCTTTGGTTCTGCATCTTTTAAATTTGAGTAATCAAAATCATTTGAGGCATTTGAGGCTCAGGCATTATATGCAATCTGTCTGGAGCTCAGATGAGCCTACATAAACCACCTAATAAATACTGATCTGCATCTCTAGAGCTATTGTACATTAATGACACTGTTGAGTTTGACTGCAACTTACTATTCAGTGGAGTCCAGTAGTTGGTACTCTCGCCTACGACTGTAGCAGATTTTGACTCCGGTGTCGGCCCACAAAGACTGAATAGCATCCACATGTCTACGCTCCAGGTGGGTCACCTGATGGATATCTACATCTTGAATCTGCTGAGCATATGTCTATTGATATTGAGAAAAGAAAAATAGAAATAAAGAAGGTACATAAACAGTGTGTACTCCCTTCATACTTAATTTATATCTGTAATCTATTCATTTATCCTCAGAAATTGCTTTATTGTGGTCAGTGTCACTGTGGATCTGGAGCCTGGAGGCAGATACACAAGCCTGATGGGTTTAAAGCAGCAAACTCATTTTAGCCCTCAAAAGTATTTTTGACTATATTTGACTCCTTTTGAGCGCATTAAGATTTGTGGCAGTGCAGTATAACCACTGGCCATGCTGTTTGAGTGTAAGTGGTGTAATACTCTCTCTCTCTTCTCAGTCACAGAGACACTAGCCAGTTGTGAGTGTTTGAGCTCGTAGAAAGCAGAAATGAGTAGATAGTCCTTTCCTCGAGCGCATTACGCTGCCCTGTGACACACTTGGAGCATGAGTAACAGTTTGAAAAGATGTGGCTGGCTTCAAGTGTCTCAGAAGACGAATATGTTAGCCTTTCCCCACCCTGCTTGGGAGCTGTCATATGATAGGGGAAAGCTAGCTTGTGTTTGAAGGAAATCTGATTTTTGTGAGGAACTGAGAAAATGTGAGCTTTGTCGTATAACACATAATAGGCAAGTATTCCAATTAGCAGTTTCAGCTTAAAATGGATATGCAAGGAGGTGGGCATATGTGTATGATTTTCTAAAATGTGTTTTTCATGTACTGATTTCTTAAATAAAAGTGTTAATGCTTCTGTGCCTTTTTATTTTATATTTTAAATTAACCAAATTATTAATCATTAGAGAAATTGAACATATGTTTTGACCCCGTTCACTTATTCGTATTATTCATTTCTGCTTTCTTTTACTCTCTCTATTGATGCTGGATATCTGGAATCCTTAGGGATCAATAACTTATCTATCTATCTACCTATCTATCTATCTATCTATCTATCAATCAATCTATCTTCGTCATCTTCTTCTTTTATTATTATTGTTGCACAACCACTTGTATACCTGCTTAAATACATACTTGTATATATTTTAGCAACTTTCACAGTAAACTTTATTCAAATTCTTTTAATCTACCATGGCATAAGTTGTGATTGTAACATGTGATCATCTAACCTCATTCTTTTGGTTGGTGTATGGAATCCTGAGGACTGACATGGCTGCCGTCATGGCCTTAATTGCTGTAAAGATGTTCTGGAAAACCTGTTTGGCGAAGGCGCGTTTGTCTTCTTCGGTGTATCCTTTCCCATGGATGATCCTCATCTGCTTGATAAATGTTGTTTTTCCACTCTCTCCCGTGCCTACAGATGTACAACAGTAAAGTAAGTAAGAAAAATAGGTATCAAGAAGCTGTGCAGAAAAAAAAAGATACCAGGACTAAAGTGATCCAGCATTTTAAAAAAATAAATAGTGATGTTAATTTTCATCAGCTGGCTGCAGGCCCACATAGTGTACACAGTGGAATGCTAACTATCCTGTTAAGAATGAGGCAGCTGAACAGTCAAGGTGTTTTAATCATGAGCAGACAAACTGAAAAAGCCTGTCGCTGGGTGTGTTGCGTAGGGGCAGTTTTACACCAAGAGTTCGGGGTGTTGAAAAACCCAATGCCACCCCTTGACGCTTCCCTGTACAAGTATATAAGCACTTGTTTATATTTCACCACAATTTATATCATTAATCTACTGTTGTGTGATAACCTTTACTGATGCACACAAACAGCTCGCATGCGTTTTTGAGGAATCACAGCTGTCGGAGCTGTCCTCATTTTAATCACTGTTTTTCAACGAGCAAATATTTGCTAATGACATGAGTGAGCAACTTCTATCATATTAAATAAGCCACAGCGTCATGGCATAATGACGGCACCATCAGAGTACTTACAAAAACAGACGATTGGCTTCCTAGTTTCAGCTACTCGTTCATGCTATGTGCCGATCTTATCAGTCTATGAGAAACTGGATGTTTATCAGGTAAAGGACACTCGCTCAGTTGCCTCATACTTAAAAATTCTGTGTTAACCACACTTCCGGCTTCTTGTGAAATCACATTTGAATGATTGCTCTTAAAATCAATGTATTTCCAAGGTCTGAATGCTAATAGCTAAATAATACAAGGTTTGTAATTTCCCAGTCGTGTTTAAATGAAGAATAGTATAAATGTGTAAATGAGACACTCTGGCTTAAAATGTACTCACAGCCGCATCGCTCACACTTTTAGACATGAACTATGCATTCTATGCATTCTGAGTGACAGATTTAGTGTCAAAAAACCTAACATACAATGGATAATCATCAGTGGATTTCTTCTTACCTAGCAGGAGCACTTTTATTTCTCTGCGTTCTCGCTTCTTCTGGTCAGCAAGAATTTTTTTGATTTCCTTGTCTATAGCGATAGATTTTCGTTCATCTTCGCTCAGACAGCAGGTGCAGGTCTGGTAGCACCATTTCCAGCAGCCCCCCATCTTCCCTAAAACACACAGGTCAGCTGTGATGTAAAATGTGCATGTTTCTAGTACTGAGCTGGGGCTGAAAACCTACAATGTTAAATGAATGAACTTAAAGTCTCAGCTGACAGGGAGTCCAAGCTCAGACCTGTAATTACATACCTTTCCCATCCCTTTCACTGTTGTTATTGGATAAATCTTTACATAGATTACCTGGGGGAAAAAACTCAACTTGAGTGTTTAAAGCTTTACCTCTTTCGTTGCACGATTTTGTCCAGATTCATTTCATCAAATGAAATATTACGTAAACATGGTGTAAAATGATCTGATTTAGTTAAGTTGGCCAATTTAGAGAGGTTTTCTTTGCTATTCTTCTCTATGTTTAATCGTGACTGGGATTTCCATAAGCTTATCATAATAAAACTTTACTTATTATTGATTTCATTTTCTTAATATTTTCAATGCCACTAGTAAAATATTTTCACTTTCTCTTCATGGTTGCGGCACTGTCATCACATGTAGTTGTCATCAGGTTGATAATTTTATGCGCAATTGGTTTTTTTTTGTTGGTAAATTTTGGATTTATGGATTTTTTTCCAAAAAAAAAACAACAACAAAAAGAAGCTGATTAGAGACTGGCTGAAAAAGTCTAAAAGTCCCCAACAGGTTAAGAGGCTCTAGAAACAGTATGTTTACAAGGTGTTCATTAAACACTTTTAGACCCAATGAATTTGTGTGCACTTTCAATAATCAGTGATCACAGTATTTGCTTCCACTTCGACATGTATTAAGACTATAGGTGTTGCCTCTGCATTAGAGGTGTTTACTCAACACTAGAGGATTGAACTCGAGGAGGTCTAGAATGTATGGACAGTGCACAGTGATTCTCCAGGTTTTTGACGTGTAAATCTGCATCAAGGCTTGCGAATGTTGTTGATAGTTAAGTGTGTATACACGCAGGGATCCTGCCATCAGCCATTTTGATGTGAAAGGGGGGAAAAAATAACAAACAAACAGCAGCTTCTGGATCGTTTGTATCGATGGTGGGCTTTTTCCCCAACAAGGAAGAAAACACCCGACAAACTCTATTCTATTCTACGGTACTACTTGTAAATAAATGAGTTATACCTACTGTATAATAGTAAGAGTGAACAATAGATCTGGTGCGACAAACACATGTAACAAAATCACTCACCTTCATTCGCTGTCACACCTGTTCCGGGAGTTTACACGGTCTGTGACTCTCGGTGGGAAACACGATCCATCTTAGGCTCAGGTGTATCAGGAGTTTATCAAAAACTTTTTGTCTTCATCGAAAAGTCCGAAAACGCCAAGATCAGCCGAGATCGTTCGCATTATTTCTCGGCCGCCCGACCGACATGACTTACGGAAGTGCAGCTTTGGTGAGGAATACGACAGGTATGCGAGCGGCTGCTCCCGATGCCTATCAGAGGAATGCGACTCGAGGGAGTGAGAGAAGGGAGTGAGGGAGTGAGTGAGCTTGACTCAGTGCTAGACCCGACTCCTGCCTACGCCGTTCTCACTCGGATCACGGCTGTGTTTAGATACTCCTGGCTTTACTCAGGCCACCGCCTTAGTGGTGTAGATAACGCCTTAGTAATTATATTGTGGGCCAAAGGTGGTCCACCTGCAAGCAGCCAGGTTCAAGATTTTCTTTGGTGTGGAAGCTGAAATTTTCCCAAATTCAACCAGTCTATTTTCTTTCTTTCTTTCTTGTTTTTTGTGTGCACTTCTTTTTTGGAGGAGACTATATCTTATATGGAACTATAATATCATTCATAATTTATCTAAAATCAAGAACCATGTAACCTCATATGATGATGATAATGATGATGATGATGATGCTTCTGGGATGAAAGTGTGCCTGAAAGATTCAAACCAGTTTGAACGAGCTGCCTTCTAGGAATAAAGCTCCCCCTTTGTTTTGGTTACATGGTTCTTAGTTTTGGATCCAGAAAATATATAATATATAGTCTCTACTCAAGCAGAAGAAGTTATGAATATCATTGCACAGACCAGAGGAGGAAAAAAGAAAATAGATCGGCAATGGATTGCTAAAGGATTGATATTATTATTATTATCTTCAATAACAACCTGATCGTGGTTATGGTAGATCCACAGCCTATCCCAGAAATGGCATGAGGTGGCAATCGAAACCTTTCGTACACGTTCACACCTACAGTAGGGACAATATAGAGTTACCAGTCCACCTACTGGCATGAGATAGGAATAGACCAAAAAATCCAGCAGGAACCGACATGAACATGCAAAGAACATTCAAGACCTGAATCAAACCACAGACCCTGGAGCTATGAGGTATCTGTACCATCATTCAGTCCTGGATTAGTAGAAAGTGTACAAATTTTTTTTTTTTTTTTTTTTTTAAGCATATAAGGATTTTACAGCATTTAGGATCTGTTCCAAATGCAAGCAGTCATCCCTAGTGCTGGAATTTCTGATTAAATCAAAACTGATTTTGTAAATAAATAAACAAATAAATAAAATCAGCCATACTCTATATGAATGAGTGAGGGCAATGTTTTTCAATTTGATTTTATTTCATATAAATGAACAAGTAAGAAATCATGTAAAGTGTTCTGAATTTGCAAGTGTGAGTCCATACTGGCCCAAAAACATGTCCTTAAGGAGACTTTTTGAGCGGGCTGGAGTAGAAAGATACTGACCTAGCCTATCTATCCTTGCCCATACAGCTTACAAGTCTTAAGACCTATCCTATATATGCTGAACAACATATTCATAAGTGAATTTTATCACTTCCCATAGCAAATAACTGACAGCCCAGTGTCACAGTGATTTCTTTGGCCAACATGTGGACTTGGAATGATAGCAATGCCCAAAATCTTCCAGAATCTTCCAAACTATTGCCCTGCTTTAACCAAAGAAATCATAAAAATCACTGTAACTGTCCAACGTATTATTAAAACCTGTAGGTATCATCAACTTTGTGAAAAAAATCATGAATGACTGTGATCAGAGATCACTTAAAGGCTTGGTGACTCACAAAAATAATCAGCAAAGCTTGAACTTTCTAGGGAGCATAAAGATTGACTTTGGACTTTGGAGCTATTGGTTTGACCCTATTCCAGTTGATGGGCGAGTCAGGGTAAGAAAGAAAGTGCATGAAGCGACGCACCCATCATTCATAGTGTCCACTGCACAAGCCTCTGGAGGCAATGTTGTGATCTGGGGTTGCTTCAGTTGCTCAAGTCTAAGCTCAGCAATGTTATGTGGCAATAAAATGAAGTCAGATGATGACTTACATACTGAATGACCAGGTTATTACATGAATAGACTTTTGTCTACTTAGGCACATAGATATTCCTGGACTCAAAATGTAAAACAGTGGTATGAGAAAGCAGCATGAGAAATCATTTTCACATCTGAATTGGCCACCATATAATCAAAGCTTTTAGTGGTCAAAAGAAATATTGTTCATGTGCAACTTGCCAGAGCCATGTCTTCCACAAGTGGCTTCAAATCTCCAGTGTGACATAGAACAGATGACCACATGGACATAATTTATTAAACTTGTTAAACTAGTAAATTATTGCTAATTTATAACAGGTATGCTATTGTCACACCCACTTTTACTTAGCATGGTAAGCCATTTGGGACAAAGCAAAAAAACTCTTTAAGGTTTATTTTGACATTTCTCACTTTAAAGCATTAAAATGTTAACCTGGACTAGAATGCTTACTCCACGGAGGAGCTACTAAAAATGAGGTTTACAATTTTATGACTATAAATATGATGTTCATAATCAGTCACCTGTGCTGATGTGTGTACACAGTGACGCCCAATGTTGAATTGAACAGTTATAACTCAACACTGGGTATTTAGCCATGTATTTCAGGATAGGATACTGGCCAGACCTTGGCATGATTATGTGAGTTATGTTAGTTTAACCCCTTAATGTCCCAGGAACTCATGGGTTCATATATATACATATACAGTACATTCCTGATTTTTTTTTAACTACATAGCTTTAAGACATATAAGGTTGAAACGAACAAGGATTAGATATGTAATGCTTTTGAGGACCTGTAATTATTTCCTTGAGGGCTTCTGAGTTTTTTTACTGTTGACATTTCCAACACCCCTTGTACTTTTCCTTTAGTGTCTGTAATTGTGCTGTATGAATAAGAGTACTGGTGGGTTAACACTGGATTATTTAGATATTTTGTTATTTGCCTTTTTGTTATTTGTACACTGCAGTTATTTAACTAATGAGGTTATTTCTGGAATTCCCAAACACAAGTTGCTCTTCTTTCTTTTTTCTGGTTGTCAAGGTGTCAGTGGAGTGTGATAACAGTGGTTTGTGTGTACCAATCATCTTTCTTGGCAACAGTTTAATGAAGACCTGTTCTCAGATATAGTATATAGTATAGCAGATATAGTATAACATTTGCAATCGTTGTGACTATGAAGACTTGTGTATAAGCACAGTCACTTTAATTATGTTGTATCCATTCATTTGAGTAGAATTATTGGAAAGCAGCTTTCACCTTTTATTGGACATACACATTTATGTTGGGAAGAAAGTCACTCTAGACCTATAGAGATGCATTTGAGTCTTTTGTAAACACAATGACTGGTATTTGGCACTCCTTTTCACTCCAAATTTTTGGATGTCAGTCTTTTGTCCCCACAAGCAAAACCAGTTCATCAAGCTGATCTTGGTAGAGTTCAGCAAAATCTTTAGTGTTGCATTAACATCCACAAAGTTAATATAAGTGCAGCTGGACACTGATAGATCAGCAGGAGTGAATCTCACAGTAGGGATTTTAATGCATGCTGAGATTTACGATGCTGCATAGATTATGTAGGCCTATTAGAATGGGAAAAGTATGAGTAAGCATAGCAATGTATCTATCTCTCTCCCTTACTGCCTGTGTGTGTGTGTGTGTGTGTGTGCGTTTGTGAGTGAGAGAGAGAGAGAGAGACTTCAGAGAACATATATTACGGCATATTGTATGGTTATGGTAACATTAATGAGCTTAGATGATTTAACATAATTATATATCTTTGCAACACAGAGTTACATTCCAACATCACTAAAGGAACAACTGCAATATTAAGAAATATCTAGTTAAACTGAACATTTTAATGACTTTAATTAGAGTTTCAGTTACAGTAATAAAATTATAAATTGACAGAACATTCACTGATAAAATTGTTAAATTATCATAAATCCCAGCAATAAAACACCCTCACCAACACCACCAATAATAATAATAATAGTAGTAGTAGTCGTACAAGAAGCAAGAATACAAATATACTAAAACAAGTTGTAAACATAGATTATAAAAAAAATAAATAAATAAACAAACAAACCCCAAAACAACTCCCAGGCAGCAAAGTGGCATGGTGGTTTGCACTGTTGCCTTGCACCTCCAGGGTCAGAGTTCAATTCCCACCATTGGTCTGTGTGCGAGGAGTTTGCATGTTCTCCTAGTGCTTGGTGAGTTTCCTCTGGGTACCCCGGTTTTCTCCCACAATCCAAAGACATGCAGATTAGGTTAATTGGCATTCCCAAATTGCCCATTATGTGTATGCCCTGTGATGTATTGGCACCCCATCCAGGGTGTACCCAACCTCATTCCCAAAGTTCTGCTGGGATAGGGGTCTAGGCCCCTGTGACCCTGTATAGAGAATAAGCGGTATAGAAAATGAATAAATGAATGATATATCTTTGCAGTACAGAGTCATATTCTAGATTAATCAGGCTTCTAATATCAGTAAAAGAACTGCAATATTAAGAAACATATAGTTAAAATGAAGGTATGCTTTAATTATAATTTCAGTTATCATAATGGGATAATGATAAAGTTGTTTGATTATAAATCTCAGTAATACAACAAAACCACCACCACCAACAACAATAATATTAATAGTAGTAAAAATAAAAAAGCAAGTATGCAAATATTCATAGTCTAACAAGTTGTAAACATTAAATTAGAAGATCATAATTAGAAGATAAAAAAGATCATAAAATCAACTAACAAACACGCCCACATCACTGTCTAACAAAAACAACTGATAGATATATCCTTCTTTGCGGAGACATTTAGACGTGAGAACACACACACACACACACACTCTTCATTCAGGTGGATCCACCCATGTTTACCACTTTGTGCAGTATTGACCAAGCTCAGGGGCGATGCCCGTCCACTCAGACCGCGAGTTCTGCGGTGAGCCACGCCCCTCGGGCCTTCGCTCTTTCTCCACCAACCTTTAGTCATCCGAAAGCCCGCCTTAAGGAGTTCTCTTTTATCCTGATTGGTTTTTCTCGTTTGTCAATCACCAATCATTTCAAGCGTTCTCGGTAATGTGCAGTTCATAGGCTACAGAAAGCGTACGGGGCTGGTGCGCGATGAGCTTCAAATAATTCGTTGATTAATTAGAAGACCCTGGTGGCTTTTAGGTTTAGCATAAATATACTGAAAAATACTAAAGTGTCCCTGGAATGTCTAAGAAAGGAATGAATTATCAGGGTTACGCTTTGAGGTACAAAAAGGCATAGCTAGCTGGTTAGCGTAACCAGTTTTTTTTTTTTTTTAGCTTGTTGGCTATCGGGGTTGTTAGGTGGGTTAGCTGCTGCGCTGTAACGCAGGCGTTTGCTAACGGTAACTAACCCGCTAATCCACCGCACACGGCTGCAGGAGACAGCACTGCCTGGCGCTGTAATGGTTGTCATTCTGCCGCTGTTCATCTTCGATGAGCTAGTCTTTTAGCTCGCTAGCGTGTCCGTTAGCTGATGGACGGTTTTGCGGGCGCTCTGTGCGTTGTTCGGTTTCGGTACTGGGGCGGTTAGCTAGGCTAGTTAGCAGGAATCCAGCACGGATGTCTCGGCAGGCAGCTTTGTCCCGCAGTCACTGGGACAACTCGAGTTGTTAGGCAGCCTATCAAACTGCAGTGAAGGAGTGTCCGTGGTACAGGCTTTAGCAAGCAGTTAGCAAGACGTGGTAATTACACAGCTGGTCTCGGATATCTACACACGGACCACGTTAGCTTTTATGCTAACTAAACCAGATTCGAGTGTTGTCGCCGTGTGTCATTTCGCTGTATAAGATCCAGGATTGACCGTTTTTTAGCCTAATATTTCAGGATTCAGGGCCCAAACCCTAGCTCATTTGCTCATTCACTTTCATCTGCTGAGCTACTCTGCAGTAGGTCACCGTGTTTTTTTCTGCTTTAATATCTATATCTACATCGACAGGCCTAACGCGATGTGCATCATTTTTAGCAGCTAACAACATTTCACGTCGTGTTTTTTTTTTCTCCTGCATCTAAACGCTAAATAAAGGAAACCACCTGCTATAGCAGTGCAGAGCAGCAGCTACAGGCTTGGTACTTCTTTGAGAAAAGTCGGCTCTTTTTCTGAACCACTGCGGCGATGACGCTGGAGTCGATGATGGCCTGCTGCCTGAGTGAGGAGGCCAAGGAGTCGAAGAGGATCAACGCCGAGATCGATAAACAGCTTCGCCGCGACAAGCGAGACGCAAGGAGGGAGCTGAAACTTCTCCTCCTGGGTATGTAAGACTGAGCAATGAGACACAAAGCTGCTGAAATGTCTTCTTTTGGCTGTGCATGCATACGAGCTCCCATCATCTATTCATTTTGCTTTTGGAGACATTTTGTTTCAGGAAGCAAAAATTTGATTGAATTGAATGATTGGCGACACGGTTGTCTAGTGGCGACCACCAGGGTCGAGGGTTCGAATCCCGCCTCGGGTGGTTTGCATGTCTCCCCTCCCCTCCTGCTTGGTGGGTTTTCTCTGGGTACTCCGGTTTCCTCCCACAGTTCAAAGGCATGCAGGTTAGGCTAATTGGCGTTCCCAGATTGTCCGTAGTGTGTGCACACAACATGGGAGGATTAGTGCCCTGTCCATGGTGTACCACTCCTTTTGCTGTAAGTCCTCTGGGATAGGCTTCAGGCCCCTTGTGACCCTGTATGCAGGATAAATCTAGATTGAAGATGATAAAGATGAATGATGAGTGCTAGCTTGCTTTGCTGTACAGTCCAAGTAGCGGTTTAGTGATTAGTTATGAGTGCAAATAACGAGTGAAAGTAATGTCTGTCATGTGACTGAGTAAATTTACTTATCTGTGATGTTTTGCTAAAACTTCACATTTCACCAATTTTGTAAATGTTGCTTACGTAATTGAAAAGGTACGTATATCAAATACATGAGAAGTAAAGCCTAGTACCCATGTGTAGCATGTGTATCTGTATGAAAATGCGAAAAAGATGCAGTCAAATGCGTGCCAAACCAAACGGCAGCAAGTTAACCCTAAAAGCCAAACCCTCTCAATCCATGCTGGTCCAACAGAAGCCTACAAAAAAAAGAGTATGCCACATTTTTATGCCACTTGTGTCCTTTCTCATGTTTGGTTGGGAAAATCGGTTGGGAAAAGTTGAAATTATTTTGTGTAATAAACTGAGATGATCGTAGACCTGCTATATAGCGGAGTGATAGAAAAAGCAATTTTCATGTAGTTGTGTGCTTGCAAGTTAAAATCCCGCCACAGCTGTCTGTGGTGGGGTGACTATAGATCTAAATTGGCCATACTCTCAGGGCGGAAGGTACAGCATGATCACTCCATCTCAGCAACACTGGGAATATAAGCAGATGTGGGCAGAAAGCACGTTTCTTCGAACATATAATTCTGCTTCATTTATTTATTTATTTTACGTTTCTTTTTACAGCTTGAGCAGCTGTTTGTGGTGGGGGGACCTTGTAGTAGGTTTTTTGTCTCGTAGTAAGCACATATTAGTCTTTGCCTTTTCAGGTTGGCAGTGGCACTCATAACACTGGAGAGCTGACTGGTCAAGGGCAATTGGCAAGACCAAGATGAGGAAGAAAATGGGGCGGGGGGGGAACATGGGCTTTGCTTCACTGATCTCTGGGGTTTTCCAGACCTCAATTGGGAACCATGAATAGATGTATAGCAGTTGTTAGACAGTGGCTTGTAATGGTAGTAACATTAGCAGATAATTTAGGTCGTTACATCTGTGGATCTGTGTATTTCATGTTATTTTTATATAATCAGAGCGTCATTATTCCTGAATGAGGAGCAACTTTTTTGTGGTAACAAACACTCTCTTCAAGGATTATACTTGAAATTACACATCTGGGCCCATGTTAACTAATCATCTCAGAATCACTCCTAGGAATCAGCCTCAAAGTTTATTTAGGACTGAAAATATTCCTAGCTCAGAGTAGGACATGCAAGTTCTTTTAAAGGGAGCTGCAAAGTAGGCTGCACATGTCTGTGTTTTTGTAGTTTTAAACAGTGGAAAAGTAAAATGGTGAAATCGGTGGCAGTTGCTTGAAAGCTTTATGCATATAGACAAATTGATGCATGACTCGACTGCATGACGTTATTCTGATCAAAATGATTTCTAAAAGAAAGCGAAACTGGAGAGAAGAAATAATTAAAGCAAAATTCTGCCCTACTCTTACCTCTAAAGATAAGAGTGAGTGAACGGCAGTTTGCATCAGTTCCACCTTTCAGTTTGCTGCATGTACCTCCCTCTGAATAGTGTGAGAAACAGGGTTATGATGCTCATAACAAAGATTTAAAAAAACAGTTTTGTATACTCATATCATCAATACGCAACATATAAATATAATTATTTTAATGTGGTTGCCACGGGTGATGCCCAAAACTCTATGAACGCAGCTTGTTTTTTCGTTTGACACTGCGTGGTGGGGAAATATATTAATCTGCACATGATCTGTGGTGCTGTAAGAGCAACGTTAGATTTATTATTTCAAAAATTGTTGGCTGTGTCACTGTTTCAAAGCTGCATGTTCATCGTTGCTAAAAAACAACAACAAAAAAAAAAAACATACAGTATTGGTCACCTGCGGAGACGGCATAAGGAATGTTAATGGACCAGTTACATACCGCACACTTTTTTTTTTTTTTTTTTAAACAGTGTTGCATTTTTGTTTTAACGCATCTTTAATGAGCACATTTTTAAAAATTTTCTTTGAGAAGCAATGTCTTACTCTGAGACGCTTAGTCCATCTTGACCCTTATGAGACACTCATGAGACTCTAGGCCCCTTTATAGACATGGGATTTGTAAAGTTTCTGGCTTTGTTAGACTGTTAAAGCGATGGCTTTCCATCATTCAGACATGGGTTTACGTTTATAATTAACATTTATTGGGTTAACTTTTATTATAAATGTTAATGTTTCTTATGGCTTTATTCTACCATATGTCATGTAACCTTAATTTATAAGGTGGACCTGTTTTCCAATAATTTTTGTATTTGTCCAACAAAACGATTCTTCGTTGCAGTTACACCGGCAGCTTGTGGGTAGTTTCTGGGATTAGGCCGCACTGATAACATCCTGAATAGGTGGTACTGAAAACCTGCTCATGAATCTTGAGAGTTGACGGTGAAACTTGAGCAGTTGTTTACTTATTATCTGCAAAAACCTGCTGGGAAAATTTAAATTACCACAATGCTAATTGCCTGCCCAAGATGTTTATTCTCAGCCCAAGATTATAAACAGTCACCCAAGTGGGTGGAAACCTGGCCAAATCTGGCTCGCAGCATTTTAAATATCACTTCCTAGACTGTTTGATGGGCCACCATATGTAACCTTGTCATAGGTATGTCATAATTGTGTGCATGCTTATCCGTTAAAATGACTGCATGCCTTTCAGACTTGTGCCATGTCGAAGGCGATATGTTGCAAACTTTGACTTGGTGAGACAGTTGTTGTGACTTTTTTTTTTTTTTTTTTTTAATGGAAAAGTGAGGATGGCAGTTTGTGAGATAATCAATGCCACCTGTCAGTTTGCTGCATGTATCTCCTAATAAGTGTGAGAAACTGGGGTATGCCATGTTAATGAAGTGATGCTCATAACAGAGAATCTAAAAAACAGATGTGTATACGGACATAATTTAGTATGAATACATAAAATTTATATGTAAATATGATTATTTTAATGTAGCCATGGACCAGCGATTTGGTTCAGGTTATAGTCATGAGCTAAAGAGTGACACATCCCACATTTGACACGGCAAAATCAGTGAATGTGACTAGTTAATCTGGCTGTCTTTTAAACTCATTTTAGTGGGATTGAAATCCACATCAGTTTGGGGAAATTTTTAATTAGTTTTTTCCTTTGATGTTTAGACTACTGAAAAGCTTTCTTTAGGGGAAATATATCTGTAGTTATTTGGTGTGGCAAATGTTGTGGCAAGGCTTGTTTTAAATGTGGCTTTGACTCGCTTGACCACTCTTGTCTTTCATGAAACATGAACATTTTCACGTGTATCCCCCCCCCCATAAAACAGTTACTCCTTTCTTTACAACCCAAACCGTGCAGAACTTCAGTCTTGGTTGTGCTTTGCTCTCAAAGACCTTAAGGAATGCTTTTATGAATACATAAGCAAGTTAATAGCTGAAAATCTAATAGACAAGTTAATAAGTGAGGTTGCCATGTGATGTGACTCCATGTTTTTTTTTTAATTTTTTTTTTTATTTTTTTATTGTTCCTCTGAGTTGTATTGAAGAATGTAGAAATGATGCATCTAATTAGATTTGAGACTTGATTTCGAATCTTGGGTTGAACATCAGGATAGGACGTAGCAAAAAATGGATGACTTGTAGCAAAAAAAAAATCACAAATTTATCACGACACAAAGTTGTCCTCTAATAGCATGCACACTTGGAGAAAAGACTTGTATTTGATTACTTCTAATTGTTTTAAAGTGGTATGGCGGGCTGCTTAACAAAAAATAAATACTATCAAATATTTGTAGTTTTGATGGTTTTGTGCAAATGTTAGCATGCATCGCCATGAGCCTATCTTGTGCTGTGGTGTTAAAAGCATCAATAAACGCCCTGCCTTGTGCAGCCTGTGTGCTCAGTGAATCCATATCCAGCCACAGAAAACACAAGTGGCTTTTATGAGGCCTTTTGGAAAGTAAAAGAAGAAAAAAAAGATATGCATTAAGGAAACAAGGCAGGAAGCTTTTGACCACTCAGTAACAGTTATTCATCCCAGTCTTCATTTGGGCTTTTGGGATGTGGTATGCTGTCTGGAAGTGAGGAGTATTATTGTGATTGGTAGTTCACTGTGTAAAATCCATTACATTACTATGTACTTGTCCTCATCAATGGCAAGCGCCTAGTGCTGATCTGGTATGCTGGAGATTGTTGAGTCTCTCCAATCTGGCTTTTGGCCACAGATATAGCTGAGGCATTATTAGCAGTGTTTTCCCTATAATAGTACAGGTATGGCGGGCTGCCATGCCTACACAACAGGCCATTTTCTTAAAATCTAATCGTATCCAATGTACACTTATTTGGAAATAATTATTTGCATTTGGGAGTCTTAATGTCAGGTGCCTCTCTCTGTCTCTCCTCCATGCTTCAATCTGATTTGCTTTAACACTGTTCCTGGGTTTTTTTTTTTTTTTTCTGGTAATAAACGTATAAAGCACCATTCAGTGAATACGTACCTTTTTTGTTTTTAGTGAATGGTGAATTGAACAGATCAGTTTGCAACTAAAAAACGTGAATGTCATTGCCTCTCCGGTTGATCACCTTGCACGTCAAAGACTTTGTTCATTCAATTTCTGTTATTACTAAAATAGACATCCTGCAAATCACATTCTCTCTCTCTCTCTCTCTCTCTCTCTCTCTATATATATATATAATAATGTATGTGTGTGTTTGTATGTAGTTTTAAGAGTAAGCAAGATGGGGAAAGGTAGAAGGTAAGAGCAAGCACCTGCCGATTTGTTGTGTGCTACTGTAAGTGAGCCCATCGGGCTTTATGTTTATCCTCACTGTCTCTCAGTCCAGTTGAGTTTCATGCAGCGCCATAACAAGCGAAGATACAAAACGCATTTCTCCACAAGTAGAGTAAAATCTACTCCTGGATATAACAGTGAAAATAATGCCTGTATTGTTTGTTTGCCCATAGTGGAACTTATTCCTTAATTTTAAATTATTGATTAAATTGTTAGCTAATATTTGACCTAGCTGTCTGACTGCTATTCTGTATTGAGGCCCTGTGTGATGAGATTTTATAGGATATAAAAACAACCCCATGTGTTGAATAATATACAGTATACTGTGTATGTATGTGTGTGTAATGGTATGCTTTTCATTATTTAATTAATTTTCTTAGTTTGTATTCTTTTGATTGTGAAGTAATTGGTAGCTTTGACAGTTAATTGTGTGCAATGAATACATCTTATTAATTTTCTCCTTTTTTGACCTTTACATTGAAATTGCCATCTCAAAATGTTGCACCCGAAATACATTTTGGCACATGTGCATAAAACCTCAATCATTCTCTTGCCACCATGCCTGTAACATTTCTGGGTGAAACATGGTGTTGGGGTTTGAACGCTCAATCTTCCAATGAAGGGTTAATGCTGTTCTGTGGTACCACTAAGGAGTTCTGTGATCGTGTGTGTTTTCTGTGCTATGGTAGCCCTTTTTCACTAACCAAAGGATCTGGTGCTGGAACTGATGATTAATTCTAAACCACTGCAAAAGACACACTACAGTTCCAGCTGTTTATGGCATGGTGTGATTCTCCAGAGATTCGGTTTCCACGTCTTTCTGCATCATGGCCAAGTATGGTTGCCAGTTTCCCATCAAATAACACCGCCTCGGGAGCTCATTAGATGATCAATATCGATAGTCTTAAACTACTACTTGAAGAAAAGATATTTTGACAATAAACCAGGTTATTACATTTTAAGTTACTGACCTGTTAAGCATCAGTCAGAATTTGAAAAATGTAGAATGTAAAATTCAACTATCTCATCCCAAAACAGTCAAATGTGCAACTTAATCTTTTGTGACTGAGCTTTGAATCTGACTCCCTGCTCCATCCAGCATGAAAGCAAAAAATAAAAACTTGCTCCCACTAATTATTGCATGGTCCTGTAGGATCCCAGTTTGGTGTACAATTTAAGCATGTTGCTCTGTACAACAGAGAGTCAACAGAGAAATCATTTTCTGATTTACTTAACTTTTTTTTTATTTAAGTTTCATAGACAGAAGAACATAACGATAGGTAAACAAAATTCCTTTAACACAAAGGACACTAAACTCTCATCTCATCACGTTCATCCTCTTACAATCAGACCACAGCAGCAAAACTATGACCGGAAAAGGGTATAGAAAGTACCTTACTCGTGTCGTCGTGCTATTTTCGGGTTAACCTTGACCTCAATGTCAAACCAGTCTACATAATCACTAGGTCTCCTGCTGGCTACAAGGATTCGTCAATCAAGAAAGTATAAATAGTGGTTTAATAGAGATTTTTCGCACAAAAATGTTGTAGAAAATAAATTAGTGTATGTCAAATTATCTTTTTTTGGCCTAGCTGTCTGGGTAGTTGGAGATGGCCCCGTCAGGCCCCCTCACCATGACGGTCCAAGAGAAGGATCTGACTTTCAGTGTATCACTAACCTCTCTCACCTGAAACAGAGTGAAAACAAAGTGTGTCAAAATGTTGTTTACCTATGATCATGGTCTAAATGTTAGTTGTTTAACATGCATTGTTACTCTTTTACCTTGGGGTCTCAATGCCACAGCCAGGCCCTTGGAAATGACTGACTTTTTTTTTTTTTATAGATACATAATTTTTTTTCTGGACTCTAGGATGGTTGCATTCTTAAGACCTGGAGAACTGCAGTTAGCACACCTTTGTGGTGTGAGTGCATGCACAGAGAGCGATGAGGGGGGGAAAATGCCCATGTTGTGATGCATTAAAAGGCTTCTCTTCTCAAATGAGAGTGACTTCTTGTTTGCAGGTATTCCTACAAAGTAAAATGGTGCAAATAAAAATATTTTGCAGTTTAAATGTTGGTACAGAATGAGAATAAACAGACTAACAAAATGGCTTTCATTTTACAAACTAGGGATGCGACGATACCACTTTTTTGGAAAACGAGTACTTGCATTTCAGTACTCGCCGATACTGATACCGAGTACTTAATAAAAACATGATTTAAATTTACAGAAACAGACGCGGAATTGTTTCGCATGTAATATGGCTC
>JAQMYL010000007.1:10335826-10350986 GCA_030014365.1 Clarias pachynema | reverse complement strand
AAATCAAATTAATGTTTTTTTTTTTGTTTGTTTGTTTGATTAGCTTGTTTTAAGCATACCAAATGTAAATGATGTACTATATTGTGTCCCAATCCCCTTTCTTTGTAGAGCCAGACTTTTAACAAGTGCCAATATTGTGTAAAACCATAAAAAAGGACTTGGTCAATGTATTTTATGGTCCTGTTTTTAAAACAAACACCAAGTATGTGATTAAGTTAAACAGATAAAGGACACTTCTATTGCATATTTAAGGTGAAAGACGCTAAACTTCTTTTAACTGAAATTCCATCTTAAATGCATGTGTCTGATTTGCTGGGGTTTGGTGGGTGAGGAAACATAGGGGCCTAATTCTTGCTCATTTACAGTGTTTTAGCCATATTTCTCTTTTCTATGGTTCATTTCAGCCACTGTTGCCTGAAGCTCATTCAAACATGGAAAAATTTTCATAACCTTCTCCTTAAAAGAAAAAAAAAAAAAAAACTATCTGTTTTAAATTGGAATAAACTTTGTTCCTATATTTGGTGTGCTTTGTCGTCTTCCTTTTTTTTTATTTTATAAACTTGGTCTTAATTCCTAAGATATATAATGTATATGTGACAGGCCATACTGCACTTTCAAGTTTCACTTGGGAATTTAACAGAACAATATGAATAAATAAGCCATTTCTTCATGTTGTCGTCTTGCATAGCATGGTTTGTAATTTTCACCTAGTGCCATGTACTCCAGTTTCATTCTACAGGCCAAAGACAAGCAGATAAGATTAACCGGTGTTTCTAAATTGTCCCGTGTGTACACCCTGCAGTAGATTGGCACCCTGTACCCTGCCTCCTGCTGCAGGCCCCTGCCACTCTGTACACAGGATAATCTGTATAGAAGATGAAAAAAATAAACATTCACATGCTTTGTTCCCCGAGATGCCCTTCCAACTCTGTAAAAACAATGAAGCTCAGTCAACTTTTTCTAAAATTTAGAGTAACATGGAATTGAACTTTTTATTCTAGCTACTTTCTATTCCCTTCCTTTAAGCGAAATGGTTGCCCACTAACCAAAAATACAGACTGTTATCCAAAGCCACAGTTTGTGTGTAAGTGGTTCTGCTAGACCTTTCTTAGACATAAACTACAGAAAAAAATACTCTAGCATAAAGACAAAACTTTTGATAGGTCTTAGCTACATGACAGTCTTCACAGATAATGTTAGCTAACAAGTAGAGTTATGTCCTCAGGATGTCCAGTTTAAATTTAAGTTTCAGTTACTGTCTATGAGTTGCATCACGTTCTCCCCATGTCTCCAAGGTTCTCTGGTGTCCTTCCACCTTAAAAAACAAAACACAGTAGTAGGTGGATTGGAGACTCTAAATTACCACTAGGTGCGTTTGTGCATTGTGCCCTGCAGTGGGTTGGCATCCCATTAGAGTTGTGTACCCACTTTGTGCCCTGTGTACCTGGTATAGACTCGGGATCTGCCCCAGCCCTGACCAGAATGAAGAGCTTATAAGGCTACCATTAGCTGTGTCTGAAACAACAATTACAATAATATTTGCAGTTTTTAAGAATTGGTCTTTTAAAAATAAATTGTGGTATGTTGCATATTGTTTATCAAGGAATGCATAACCGATTGCCAGTGAATAGACTCCATAACCCTACACGGGGTAAGCGGTGTTGGTGATGGATGTATGATGATGTCAGTGGTGCTAGCCCTGTTCTTAAATATCTTTATTCCATTGGTGCCAATCAGAAATCTTTTAGGAAGTGGCTTTGGAGCCCTGTGAGACTTTTTGCCTTCCCAGCTTACATATCAGGGCCCATATTCACAATGCTTCTTAAAATTCTCTCAGAGAGCTCCTAGCTTATCCTAAAAGGTCCTAGCTGGGAATCCTAGACTAAAAGTGATTTAGGAAACTTCTCAGAGCAATTCTGAGTACGGAAAGTACAAAAACCTTTATCTTAGTGAAGAGGTGTGGTTGCCCCCACCAGGGATGACACAGCAATTCAAGGACTGTGATTGGTTGATAAAAAATTTTGTGAAAATAAAATATATGGTAATAAAACAGACAGTGAAATCATAATGTTTGTATATAATGAAATTGTATAATCTTGACTACAGGCTACTTTATGCAAAGTTTCTGTTATAGGGGAAATATCTTAAAGTTAATTAAAACAGCCAAATGTTGTAAATGTTTTTACTTTTGAAGCAACCAATTTCCATACAGTAGTTAATATATTTAAATTCTTACATTTATTTACCATACTGATTTTATTATTTGTAATCCATTTCAGATTGATGGGAGCAAGATGGCTCAGCTTTTAGGGCAGTCTATTTAAGTTGCACTTTTGGATGGTAGCCAACAATCCAAGAGAGATGGAAGGAAGTAAAACAACAAGAAAACCAAATTGGACAGAAGAGCTGTGTTCACTTTTATGTTTAGTGTTTGGAAAATATTTCTATATTCCGCCATTTTGTCCTCTGCTATAGAAACTCTTAAGCCTCTTAAAAGTCATCCTCTCTACTCTTAATTTTTACCTTAGGAGCAGTGTTTAGGGTTAAGATGTTTTGTGAATCATTTTTATCTTTACTAAGATTTAGTCCTAAATTTAATAGGAAATTCTAAGAAAATGTCATAATTCTCAGAATTTTCTAGGAATAAATCACTAGGAGCAACTTTTAGGCTTAAGAAGCTTTGTGAATATGGGCCCAGAGGTCTTTGAGACAAGTGTCAAATTGTACCTTTAAAGCAAGACTCTACAGGTGAATATCACAACTAAACTTCTCCTGTTGAATGTTGTCAGACATACAACTGATTTTGTATTGTTTGTTTATAAATCTACAGTTTATAATACTGTATAAAATATAATACTTCTAATTAAACATGCATAAAATTGATACATTAATTTTATTTCACTGTAAAGAAACTGGGAAAATAATTTGGAACCATTTCTTCGTTGTTTAGGCAAACAACATGGGCTCTAGTAAATTATTTTGTAATTTTTCACTATGAAGCCTAATTTAGGGATTGGGAATGCTTTCTGTTATATCCTTCAAATTAGGGATAGTAATAAACATCTAGAAGGTAAAATGGTACCTTTTGGTTCTCAAGGTAGAAATTTTTTTTTTTTATGCTTTTCAGAATTTGCGAGAATATGCATTGCGAGCATAATTTGTCCCGGAAGTGTGCTTGTATATCAAAACACTTGTATATCAAAGGTGAATTTACCCCATAAGAAATAATGGAAACAGTGATGATTCGTTCCACAACCCAAAAATATTTATATTAATATAATAATTAATACAGAATATAAAGTAAAAATAAAACAAATGAACCTGCTCTTTGAAATTGCCTTTGAAAATAATTGTGGCTGGAGTAAAATGAGTAAGGAGAGGAGTAAGGAGAGGAGGGGCTACTGTGCAAGATGACTTTCTCACACACACACACACGCGCACAAACACTAACAGAATCACTCCTGTCTGCATACCTCAATGACACTTGCTTTTGCCTCCTTTTGAGGATTTTGCAGAAATGTGACATTGCGTTGTCGTTAAATAGATTAATCTCCCACACTGCTACAGCCTTTTTAACCCTTTTCCTTCACTGGGGCCGTTGTTGCAGTACAGTTACTAAAGAACAGTCACTACACTTGGATACAATGTATCCAAATGCTTTACGCACACACACACACACACCTGGTCATAATGTTATAGTAAACAGTATAGTATAGTATACAGTATATGTATAGTACACGCACTCGGATGTTGACTATACAAGTGACGTACGCGCACTGAGTATGGGAGACAATTACCCACAATCCGCAGCGTAAGATGGAGAAGAGCAGACATACTACTCGTATGTCAAGACCTCGCTCGAGAAGAGCAGACAAAGCGCAAGACCTCGCTCGTTTAACAGGTTAAAATTTATTTTACAATTTTGCTCGTTTTGCAAAACGCTCACAGACCAAGTTACTCGCAATCCAAGGTTCCACTATACATTTTAAATCCGCTTTATAAGGTTTAGCATAATGATTCATAAACTGACAAACTGTTTGGACAATAAAAGTTGCCATTTTAAACTGTCAAATTATTGGCCTGCATCAAACGAAGAAAACAACTAAGGAGATTTTAAATTAATGTCATTTGATTAAGACGCCTTCAGTGCATTATTAGAATCTGGACAGATAGTGCTGAGCCATCACCTTCTAGATCAGGGGTGTTCAAATCCAGTCCTGGAGGGCCAGTGTACAGTACAGATTGGTGATTTTTCTGTCCAAACACAGTTGATTTAACTAATCTGTTAATTGCCAAGTTTGTGTACATGTTGTTAAATTACAAACTGTGGTAAAACCTGGCCTTCCAGGATCCTGGATCTGAACATCCCTGGTCTAGATTGACCCTATTTCAGAGTGATGTGTGTATCACATACAAACACTATGGACACTTTGTGGACACCAATTAACCTAACCTACAGAACATGTTACCGGAGTCTTTCGGCTGCTCCTATCGTGGGGTCGCCACACCGAAATATCTGATCCAAACAACAACTTGGCACAGATTTTTGGACTCCTTTTTTTTTAATCCAGGCATGGAATTGAACTGGGGCCCTTTGCATGGCAGTCGAGAAACCTACCAACAAGCCACCGATGGGAGGAACCGATGGCATAAGAAGAACGTTCAAACTTCACATACACAGACGGGAATCAAACCCTCGATCCTGGAGGCGAAAGGCCACAATGCTAGTACAGGGACAAAGATGTCTGAAAATCTATATAAATCACAAAAATGTTTTGTTTGTTTCTACCCATAATCTTTCCATAAATTATGTACAGCATTTTGTCGCCTCCTTGTGGTGATTAGGAGGAGTTGCGCACGCCCTTATCTGGAAATGTGGGGGAAATTTTCTTTTATATAACTTTTAATTTTTATTTTATTTCCATCGAGAGTTAAGATTAGCGGTGCTCTAAAGCTAGAAGGGACGTGTGCAGGCATGTAGGCGAGTGTGTGTGTGTGTGTGTGTGTGTGAGAGTGAGTGCGTGCGTGAGGGTGTGTGTGTGTGTGTGTGTGTCATAAGCCCAGCACCGCAGAGTGAAGCAGCACTGAGGCGCATCTGAGAAACAGCGCTGCTGGGATTGTGGTTAAAAAGGGAGCTGGCAGGCGAGAGCAGGCGGCGTTTCAGCAGTGAAAACAACGGGCGTCTTGGTGAGATTTTATTTTTCTCCCCGCATGCCTGCCGAATGATACCGCGAGAGAAATCACTCACAGATACGAGACTGAAGCCTCGTAACCGGAGCAAAGCCGCCGCCGCCGCTGCTGCTGCTGTCTGTCTGCGCGCCGTTTTAGCGGGCTAGCCTAGCCTGCTCCATCCGCTACCGAACAAAGAAGGAAGAAAAATATCACATTTCAGCCGCTTTGCTGGTCCAAAAGCTCCGCGTACAGATCTGACCAGAAACCTGACATGATGTTTCCACAATCCAGGCACTCGGTGAGTGGTGTGTGTGTGTGTGTGGCTCTTTTTCTCCTTCTGCACAGTGTAGTCAACGTCATTAGCGCGCGCGAAGCTAATCAGCTAACTAACCTGTTATAATCTCGGTAAGCTAGTTAGCGCGCGCCAGCTTCCAGGTGAACTTTAACTAGTCTCTCTGGCGTTAACTAGCAGCAGAGTTTCACCAGGTTACTTTTAACTCCACAACATGCAGCAGCTTTAAATAACAAATAACCTGAAAACGGTTTACGTTTTATTTATCAACCAGTTGTTAATAATAATAATAATAATAATAATAACCATCATAAACATACTTTTTTATAAGATTAAATATTGTGAAGTAATTTTTGTAAAATATTGTAAAAATATTTTAAAGTAGTAAGTGTGTGTGACATGAAAGCAATAAACAAAGACTTCGAAGTAGCTGGAACTCTTAATACACTCATTATACAAATTTTATATACAAACATTTCTAATCTTCATGTTTTTCATTAAAAAATACATTTATTATTGCTAATATTTATCAGTGTTTAGGTTTTGCTCGGTAATAATTACTTTACAGATGTGTAATGATGGGTTTATACCCTCAGGATCATGTTGTTTACAGTGTGAATCTAAACAGAAGTGTGTGTGTGTGTGTGTGTGTGTGTGTATTACATGTCCACAGCCAAATATCAGATATAAAAATTAAAAATAACTTGGTTAGGACGACATTAAAAGCAGTCACTTTTTTTTATTTATGATTTCTAAATCTACACCGATCAGCTGTAACATCAACACCACCAGGTGAAATGAGCAGCACTGATTATCAGTATATATATACCAGTAAACTGGTGACACGATCATGACCACCCGAGGCTCACCCATGCCCGCAGGAACCAAAGGCCAGTCCGACCGGTTCGATTCCACGAAAGAGAAAATGCAGCACAAATCGCTGAAAAAAGGCGATGCTGGCTGTGATAGAACGTCACCAGAACATCCAGTGCACCGCGCACGGCAGAGCCCAAGGCTGCACACCCAGACCTCAAACTCTACACATCTCAGTCCGATCAAGCACCCATGGGATGCACCGGACAAACTTGTTTGATTCCCAGAAGCCCCACCTCACAACCCACATCACCCTAAGGATCTGCTGCCAGCGTCCTGAAGTGTGCCAGACACTGCAGCACACACCCAAAGGCCCTGCGCAGCCACGCCCTGAGCTTAGACCTGCCCAAAACCTAGGTGGTTTTACTGTTAATGGTTTTAATGTAATGGGTAATTGGTGTACATAAAAAAAAAAAAACAATGATATATACAAACACACTGCACCATGAAAGGATATATTTTGGCACATTTCTCACCTATAGTGATAATGATACCTCATTAAAGGTATAAGTTAGTTCTGATTTATTTATTTTTTGTCTGAGAAGCCAGATTCTGCTCCAATTCATCTGATTCTTTCTGTAATTTGACCACAAACATTGCGGTGCTTTTTCTTCAATCCAACATTCTATAAAAGTTTATTTAAAAAATATAACAGACAGTATATGTATATGTATTTATTTATTTTTTTTACGAATAAAATCTAACTGAAAATGAGGTGACAGCTACTAGCCAGTAAAGGCTGTCATGTGCTTCGTCTAAGACGTGATGAATCCTTCTAAAATGCTGCTCATGCATTATTAGGAGGTGGGAGGAAGGCGCTATCCTGAGCTCACAGACGCCTGTGATTGGCTAGTGATGCTATGATTAATGTGAAACTGCAGGTTTACCACCCCTTACGTCTTGAGAGCACGGCCAATCTGCTACCTACACTTGTGGCTACGGATGGCTGTAGCATCAGCCGGGATTCGAGCTTGAGATCTCTAGACAAAAGGGCGAACACTTTTCTGTTGCACTACTCGGGAACATCTGAGACTGGCTCGGCACAAGTCGTGGCCAAACAAGGTGTAAATGATTATAAATTAAGTCTGGTCATTATGAATGGGAGGTAAATCCAGTACCCCAAATGTTTTTTTGATTGTTTTTTTGGTCGCTACAGCCAGATGCCTTTCTTGATGTAACCTTCCCATAACTGGGGAAGATAACTTTCCACAGTGGCTGGGGTTAGGTTATTGAACCTGGGCCATCTGCATGGCAAGAAACCTACTACTGAGCCACCAATGCCTGTTAATCCAGTACCCCAAATATCAAGTAGTTTCTAACTCAGCTCAATCCTGACTTTGAAGCGCAAAGCACAGTGTGAAAATAAATATACTGTAAATATAAATTTACAGTATATATAAATCTGGTTTAAGCCACTTTGTTGTGCAATTAACTGTTAGACATGAGCTATAAATGAATTATGAATGTTGTTACACACGTTGTTGGTGATGACAGTAGAGATCTGATTTTACTTTCAGTCTTTTGCATTTGTTCCCAAAATGGCTTACCTATATGTTGTTTTGCTGCCTTTTGTCCTTTTGTGATGAGGTTATGGGTAAGGTTTATTTTGTTTGTTTGTTTTGGATGACTCTTCCATGCAGATCATGTTTGCACAAGAAACATTGCAGAGTAGGACAATGCACCACCACTTCTGTGTCAGCAACTCATTCCTGCATGTTCAAGTGACACGTTGACAGCATTAGGGCATTTCTATCTTATCTTTGGAAGTTTAGGTGTACATTCCCAAAAAGTCTGAGTTCCCATTAACTGGTATTTCTTAAGAACTTTTTGGACAGTGGAAATTATGTGATAGAAAGACTTCCCTTTTACATTTATGGCATTTGGTAGACACCTTTATCCAGTGCGACCTATAGAAGTGCTTTTAAGTTCCTATTAATACATCCTGGTTCACGAGGTCACAGATGAAAAAAATATCGGTCTACAACTTTGTTTAAGAGGCAATACAGTGATAAAAGCACACAGACAACACTTATTTTGGAAAGAAATTGTTAATTTATGTACTTCTGGAAAAGGTAGGTCTTTATTTGAGGACAGTGACTCAGTTGTTCAGACACCTAGAGGAAGTTCAGTCCACCATGTAGGTACCAGAACAGAGAAGAGTCTTAATGCATGTCTTGTACCCAGAGAGGTGGAGGGACCTGTCGAGCAGTGCCAGAGGATCGGTGGGAGTGTGATGAGTGCTTTGAGGTCCGCGAATGCTGGTCTGTTTTTGTCTTTCTAGGCGACCTCAGTGTTTTGAATCTGATATGGTCAGCTACAGGAAGCCAGTGGAGGAGGTGCAGCACTGGGGAGGTGTTGGAGAACTTAAAAAAGTTGAAAACAAGTCATGTAGCTGCATTCTAAATGAGTTGTAGAGGTCATATGGTGGACAGAGGCAAACCTCTGGAGGAGTGAGTTGCAGTAGTTCAATCTTGAAATGGGAAAGGACTGATGAAGCGATAAAGCATTCTCATGTTGTAAAGAATAAATCAACATGAGCATGACGGGTTAGCAATGTACAGTTGATTATTCATGGTTATGCTAAGGTTGCGTACAATGACCAAAAGTGAGATTATAGAGTTGTCCAGGGAGATCAAACGATCCTGACAAAAGGATGAATCACCTGGGGAAAAACAGAAGTTCAGTTCTGGTGCTATTAAGTTTCAGCTGCCATCCATGATAAGGTGTCTCTCAGACATGCCAACATCTCAGCAGAAACACAACTGAGAGAGGGTAGAAGATCCTATGTGATGATTTGGCATCACCAAGAGATCAGGTTTAGAAGGAGAACAGAAGAGGACCACTTACTGAGCTTTGGGGCACACCAAACTGTGGGATCTTTTTATAATCATAGCTTTGTAGGCATGAATAGCTTCAATTATTTTCATTTCCTCACTCAGCTGTTAAGGCTAGCTCATGGTTGTTGAGTGTTAAATTCTCTGACTCTTCAAACCTTGTGTTATTTAACACTCTGAAATTGTCATCAGCTGATAAATCCTAATAGCTTTCTTGCCCCGAGAACAAGTCCTAATGAGGCAAAGAAGGCCAAACTAGTTAATTAAGTTCTGAGGCTTTACTGTTGGAAGGGTGTCCAAACTTTCACACATGCCATTATTAAAATTTTTTCTTCTAATTTTAAAGTTAATTTAATTTAAATTAATTGTGCATTAGAGTTTGCCGAAAAGGTTATTTTTAAAAATAGCTTGCTGCAGCTGTAGTGTTAGCTACTTTTTAAGGCTGCAATTAATGATTATCTTAATTAAACAATCAATTATTATTATTATTATTTTGTTTATTTATTCAATTAGTTTGTATAACAAATTTTTATGATTAATCTATTGGTTATCTGATTGTTTCATTTTACTTTTTATAACTTGCCATTATAAATAAAATAACCATGACTTTAGTAATTCATTTTTTAATATTTTATTCAAGCATTTTATCGTAAAAATAATAATCATTTTACTAAATGAAATTTCTCCACATACAAAAATAGGTTGCAAGAATTAATAGGCAAAATGTCTTTTTTAGAATATTTGCTTCTTCCTGAGACTTTAAAAGACACAAAATGAAATCAGTGATATTTTATTCTGAAATCTATAAATGATTCAATTAATTCAACTGTCACCACAGGCTCTTGCATTTGTCACAAATTTTAACATGAAACTTTGAATGAAGGACCCATTTTAGACTTTAACGTTAACCTAATGACACCATTCATCACAAAAGTTATGATTTAGTGGGTGTAGGTCTAATTAGGAAAGGCAGGGTTTGCCATATTCCACTGTATTTACTGTAAATGATAATGTAGTGTGTGTAGAGCATGAGTTACTTTAGTGGCTAGTGCAGATAGTAAACCTGAAATGCAGTTGTATTATTTATATGCAAAATGTTGCGCAAGCACGACTTGCTGCACGACGCTAATGGAAACATACATTGGTTTAGTTTTAAAAGTCAATACGAGCGTAAACAAACTGTGTACAACTTGCAGGAGGCTGGAAACATCATCGCCAGTATAACTGTTAGCATCTGCTCTGGAGGATCTCCCGTTGTGTTCTTGTCTTAAACTCATAACAGATAAGGTCACAGCAACTCGCAGTCACTGATAACAACCAACAATCAGACTAAGACTGCCGTCTTGTTGTTTAGAGGTTGGACAGGGCCGGGATGATTTCTTGTGAGATGCTGGTGCATAGCAGTTGTGCTGCCGCGGTGAGCCATTTCACTTTTACACAGCGCACAAAGCACCATTTTATTAGGTCTCTGTTTAAAGAATCCCCACGTGTCTGACAATCTGGCTCAGATTTTTCGGTGATAAAGTCGCATTTTTTTCACCATGTGCTGTCAAACTAGAGGATGAATGCAACGTTGTGATTCATCGATGCACTCCATACGTGTAGCGTTATTTATGTTTTCGGCATTATAAGCTGAAATTGCACTTTTTACATGCTTTCTACTGTATATTCACAACCCTAGATTCGAGTGTTTTTAAGGAGAGTGGAGGTATGGAGATGTTCCTAGGCTGTTTGAAACATTTCGTTTGGCTTTAAAGCTAATTAAATGTGCATTGAATATAGTACATGATTTAAAGTTACATGTTCAGGGCCTACTTTAGATTAAAAGTTTAATTAAAAGCCCTCTTCAGCCTACCAGCGAGAGTAGCTTGTTATGCTTTCAAAGCGTTCCTAACGAAATCTCCCGTGACCTGTTGCTGCGTTCATTTGTTGCCGAGTGCCGTTTAGGAACAAGAAACAATGCAGCAGGTATTCAACTGTAAATTAATTGGAGACCTCTACGATCAACTAATTGCACAGAGCGAAACCACACTTTTGATTAATGCGCATTGAATCATGCAGCGCCTCTTATGAATCCTGATTAAGAGCGAGTTTTACATTTCAATACTCGGTCAGATTTTGAAGACGCGTCTGGTTTGCCAGGCAGCATTAACACAGAGGATTTTTCATGATAATCACCGGACAGAGCACCATAATTTCTGATCTTACGATTACAATAGATCTCTTGTAAAATAAATTACAATAAATCTCTAACAGTTTGCTGACCCGTTGATAATAGGAAATGTTTGCTTGCAACGCAGACATAATATGAATATCGGTGAATTTGTGGAAACAAAATTCCACAAGAGTAATAAAAGGCTCAGGTGGCTTACTCGCAGCTCTGAGGGCAGAGGAGGATCTCATAAATCACTATCCTGACTTTGGCCCGCTTGAACCCTGGCCAGAGGAGATGATGAAGAAGAGAAGGGCGTTACTGCCACTGCAGCACACCTCCATAGCAACGACTTTTCACTGTTCTTGACAAAGATGCTGTTTACTTTGTTGTCCTGAACGACTCTTAGCTGTAACTGTGTGCAGAGATGCGTTGTGTCTGAGACCATCAGCGAAAAAGACTGTATTTCTTTTTTTTTCCAGATAGATGATCAATCCGTATATCTCTTCCTTTTACTTAGTTTTTTGGGAGCCACGAGTGTCTCATATTTGTTACCTCCATGTTCAGCTAATAGGTTTGTTTTTCATAGGATGACCTTTTCATAAGCAATAACTTCTACAGTAAGAGAAAAAATACCATAACGTCATCTGAGAACTTGTGAACCCACAATTTATTGCCGTTTTAAAAATGATCCTGGCGTTGTGTCAGGAAACCAGTCAAATATTTTATGAGCTGTTTTGCATTTCAGCCACCATAAGGGCCAAAACATCACAGCATCAATGTGGAATTTTAGCAATGCTTGGACTGAAAACTAACCACCCATAAATGATTTTGAGAAGCTGCTATTTTTTTTGGTCAACAAGAATTTCAAACAACGCATAGTCTTAACTTTATACTCTAATAGTGATAAGTGTAATGTTGTAGAAGTGTAAGTTGTTCATGTCCTGTAGTTTTTTTGGACAAGTGGAATTTTTGCAAAGGCTTTCTGGGCTGTGTTACTTTTTGTTTGCTAGTTATGTTTTTTATTTTCATCTTATTTGAAATAATGTCACAGGCTGCTGCCTCTCTTGTCTAACAATAGGCAGTTTTGTTATTGTTGAGCAACATTGGTGCCCTCAGTGTAGTGTAAAGGGCCTAGCACTGGGTTTCTGTTGAATAGGAACTCTGTATATTGAACGTGACATTAAACAGAATATCTGACACATGGCTAATGCACAAAATGTAATAGATTTTTTTATACAAATTTTGTGTATCTTGTGCTCGTACCTTTTTATCAGTTTCAAAGTAAAAAAAAAAAAATCATGCTTACAAATGAGATATTCAAACTCTTGTTTAAACTATAACTGTTATGTGAAGCTCCTGAATTTCTCATTTGTCCGATTTCTCCATTTTTCAGATTCATTTTAGGGCAATAATTAATGAATGATTTTGAGTGTGAGATGGTATGTGGGAAAAATATTGTGACTGAAAATAAGGAAGTTTTTACATTAGGGCTCCAGGATTGTTTCCGAGAACACTTGACCCCAAAGTCTGGTTCATTTTCATCAGTGTGAACACAAACGTTTCAGGCTTGCAAATGCTGGCCCACAAACCGAATTGGTGCATACTGACACCTGCTGTATCGTTATGTATGTCAACAATGTGAACACTGGCAGGGGGTGGGGGGCGGGGGCGCGCTTAATGTGAAGACGCCCTAAAACACCAGGATGCTCTATTTTTTTTTTTTTTTCTGCTTTTTTTTTTTTAACCCATCCTCGTTATATCTTTCATGAAGAGAATGAGGTTGTAAAATACTTCTCTCTGATATGTAAACTGCTGCTCATTATGCATTACAGAGCAGCTATCCGTCAACTTCTACATACGTGAGCTCACGGATGCCCACAGTTGGCTACAGTGTTGTTGTGATTGACAGGAGGAAAGGTGTATGACACCCTGCAGACAGCATGGCCAGTTTTAAACTTGGTTGTGGCATCATTAGGATTCTTAGGATGGTTTTCTGCCGCAACACTTATCTCTGCTGAGCCATCAGTTCCCTTAACGTTCTTATTCTAAAAGTGTTTCTGAGTCAGGAAGTTACCAGCCAGAGTTTAACTGCGAGGTGACAGGCAGGACAGTTTATGACATCTTTGCATTGCAGTTTATTTTCCTGATGCTTTTCATCGGTGCTTCCACAAACCTGCCTGTTCCTGATTCTCAAGACTGGTGCTCATCTGGCCACATTAATAATCGGAGTAGTAAAGGCTCCTGTTTGTTGTGCAGCGGTTGGTGGGATTCAGGATGTCTAGTGTGAGGTATAGTCACAGCATCAATGAGCATTAACTTTGGTTTTGTAAAATAGTGGATAATGAGTAAGGCTTGTGTTTTTCCTGGTTTATGAACGCTGGCTGTTTCTGTGGTCAATGTTTTAAGGACATAGACAGATAAAGTTCTATTCCGTTTAAAGCACACACTGAGATGTTAAGACCAGGCTTGAGGTTGCCATTCAGCGGTTTTGGTGTGTTTTAAGCCATTTCCAGACAGGCTCTGTTCTGACTAAGTTCTGAACGATCACGCTGCCTTGTAATCCCTGTTTAGAAAAGGAAACACAGGAGCTTACCAGAGCACCGCCCGGAGCTCATCAACAGCCTGCTGCTGCGCACGGGCAAATCCCAGAGGAGGAGGTTGCCGTGTGGGATGCTAATACAGCGTTTAGCTATGAATATCTGTTCTTTGTTTGCATTTATCTGCATTCTGCCTGCCACTGGCTTTCAGAGATGTGATTGCACACGTTATTTCAGCTACAAGCACCGAGTCTCATTGTTGATTTATTTGTTTCTTGGGAAGCGAGTAATCTTGAGGTTATGACCTGAGTTTTTTTTTTTTTTTTTTGTATCAGTCACAATCAAAGTCTCTCGCTCAGTAATCCAATAAATCACAGCGATCCAGCCGTCTGCTCTCAGTGGCTGCCCTCTAAACCTGTGAGCTGATGACACACAGCGCATAACATATAGTCCTGCCTCATTTTCCTCTTAAACCCAGGTTCAGTGTAATCTGCTTTGTTGGCACAGTAGGTTTGTATGCAGTATTGTCAAAGCATTTATGAAGTGAATTGCAACAGTGTTAATACAAGTATGAATAAATTAAATGTAATAGTATCAAGGTATACATGTAATATGTAAAGATGTACATTTTAGGATATACAGTAGGAATAGGGTTATAATAATCCTAGAAATGATACAAATCTAACTAAAGTTTGTAGTAGCGCAAGTGTGCATATTGTTTTCACATTCTTAAAAGCACAACTTGGGAAATGAGAACATCCACGTGAATACAGTAATTCCAGTTTACTCTGATGGTAGCAGGTAGTCTTAGCTCGCTAAGCTAAACACACTGCAATTAAAATTCCTAAAGCTTAAAAATGCTTAAAACGTTCTAGTGTGGATGTATTTCACACCAAAGAATTCTGACATCATGACACATAAATGTCTTGTAAAGGTGTGTAAAGGGGAAACACGTCAAACCTAATGAAACATTTAAGAACACATAGGATGAAGCTAAAAGCAGTGGGATTCACCGTATCTAACATCTTGCAGACATCAGCTGGCAGTGTGTCCGTCCGCGGCCCCAGTCAAACCTGCCCTAGCGAAGTCAGAAGAGGTACCGTGTTTTGCCAGGCAAAATAAAGGTCATATTTCTGCAAAAGAATGGTTTGTAGCATACCAAGACTACCAACTACTTGGAGGTTATTGGTGTTAAATTATTGTATGGTATGGTTCGGTAGTATGTAAAATTGTTTTGTATTTAATTACATTTATGTATACTTTAAACTTGTAATATATTGTTTATTTAAAATACTTT
>JAQMYL010000007.1:10301579-10320942 GCA_030014365.1 Clarias pachynema | reverse complement strand
CGCAACGAGCCATATTACATGCGGAACAATTCCGCGTCTGTTTCTGTAAATTTAAATCATGTTTTTATTAAGTACTCTGTATCGGCGAGTACTGAAATGCAAGTTCTCATACTTGTACTCGTTTTCCAAAAAAGTGGTATCGGTGCATCCCTAGTAGCTTCTGTTGATTTTCAGGCACAGTGATGGAGGTGTGGCCGGAAAGCCACAGTGATGGAGGTGTGGCTTCTGTGGCTTTCAGGCACAGTGATGGAGGTGTGGCCGGAAAGCCACAGTGATGGAGGTATGGCTTCTGTGACTTTCAAGGACAGAGATGTAGGTGTGGTTTCTGTTGACAGTGATGCATATCTGATATGTGACTGCGTGATTGTTAATGATTATCAATTCGGAATGGGTGCATCCAATATCAGCATTGACAGATATGTGGCTCATTTCCAGTTATCTATGTGAAAGTCTGAACTGAGCAAACAAATGTGAATTGTATTAAGAAGCTCATAATGTGAATGTAGCCTCAGTTGTTGTTGTTTTTTTTCAGTCGAACAGAAGATGTAAGCATGAGACATGAGAAGAAGCAAGAACTCCTTACTGTGACCTGTTAAAAGTCTGTTCTCTGCAGCATTTCGATTCGGGTGTAGACGTGACAAGGTTGACAAACAATGTGACAAACCATTATATATTTATTTATTTAGTTATCTATTTATTTTTTAATGAAATGACCTGAAGGTAGTTTGCAGTGTGATAATGATCACGGACCACAATTAGGGAAAGAGTCGGTCCGCTAAACAGATATGAGACTGTCGAGTCTTTCAGCCAGGAGGCAAATTATACAAAATCTCACATTATTCTCTGTCATAAGTCTGACTTCTTAGTCTTTTTTGTTTTTTTTCCCTCCAAGCAGCAGCAACTTCAAGCACACCAGCTCTCCCAGCTGCAGGGGCTGGCCCTGCCCGTGACCCCTCTCCCCCTGGGCCTGAGTCAGCCGAGCGGCCTGCCCATCGTCACTTCCAGCTCTGCCCTCTTCTCCCTCTCCAGCATCCTGGCATCACAGGCCCAGCTCGCCAAGGAGGACAAGAGCGCCAGAGACGCCTCGGACAGCCACCGCGACGAGGACGCCGACAAGTCCGACTAGACGCCTCTCCTCCGCTGTGACCTCATCCTCCAGTGCTCGCTTACAGCACAAACGCATCGTCTCTCTTTCTTTGTCCTCATAGCTGTAAATTGCTATTGTGATCTTGATGATCTGTTCTTGATCATTCCACTAGCTTTATATTCAGCAGTTCAAAAATGTTTTTTTTAATATTTTTATTTTATATTTAGTTATTTTTCTGGCATTTCTCTCAGAGTGTATATGTATATATCTCTATGTAATACATATTCCATATTCTGCTTCGTCTCAGCATGGCCATCCAGCTCCACTGAGGCACCACCAGTGTTTCTTTGAGCACAGTTTTATCTCCCTCTACTTTTGCTTTCTCCTGAAGAGATTTCTTTTATCTTTCACCTTTGAAGGAGCACATTTAATGCTGACAGAATGAAGAGAATAAGGAAAGGAACGTGATGAAGGTCAGCAGTAGTACGTGAAATGTTCAAGGCATGCTTTATTTTTGGCAGCATTTTCGGATCGGGTGCAGTTTTACTCTATAAATAGCAGTTAAAAAGACTCGCAGCGAGTTATGATAAGGCGACTTATTGACCTTTTAAAGGAATATTTTAACCAAAAACATGTTTAGTCCATCATTTGGTTCCCATGGGATTGACAGTGACAATTCGCTAGCCTGTTAATAGAACTAAAAAATAAATTCATAGTGGAAGTTTCGCATCCGAAACCATGTGCATAAACACACAGGTTCATATATTCTCCCCACACAACATTGCAAAGCTTTGTGGTCCCCTTTGAATAACCTTTTTTTTTTTTTTTTTCATTTTATGGAAGGATAGTCCATATTTCACAGTCTGGTTTCCACTACACTTTGGTCTACTGTGTGTCTGTGAATCAGAGTTCATGCTAGATTTTTGTTTTTTAAATGTTATAAGAAGACACACATCATCTTACCAGTAGTGCTGACTCTCAAGCAAGTTATCGTTTCTATCGTAACAACCTGCACAGGGACTTACTGTGGTGGACACTTCATGTAATCTAAACCGAATTTGAAAACTAATGTATAATTAGTAATTTGTTAAAGCGTTTAACATTTATGGAATGAGTTTTCAGCATTATTGATTTATAACCACTACTACTATTACTGAAATTTCTTTCTATGATTTTGAGGAAAGTATTTGGTTATCTATTATATTTACAGCGCATATTTTTTGGGGGTGAACGAGACCGGATGGATTTTTTTTAGTTTTGTACATCTACATGCTTAAAATATTCCTTTAAACTGTTAAGGTTGTTAATCAGAGGTCACCGCGGTGCACCCCAGAGAGATTGTGGATTACTGATGACATTCGCTAGACTGAAAATGACCTACAAAATGTCTGGCCCCTGTTTTTCTATATACTATATATTCCTGTTTAATGTGTGTGGATTCTGAAAGTGGCTCTGTTTTTTCTGACTGTCTTAGACAGAGAGCGTTTAGCATCATTAATCAGAACAGCTAACCCTCTCACCAAGTGACGGGGCAAACTGTTTAAAAAAATCTTTATTATACTTTATTCATCATAAATCTCTTTTTTTATGGTATTATCTATTAGTCAATTTGGTAATTAAAAAAAATTGTGTTCGATTGTGTTGTTTTTTCCTAGAAATAGGTGAAGAAATAATATGGTGGAAAAATCGTATATGAGAAACGAGAAGCACTTTCTCTCAGCAGATTTCCCCTGTTAGATGCATGCAAACTGTAAATAATTAAAAGAAAAGAAAAAAGAGAGCGAGCGAGAGAGAAAGAAATCAGGTGCTAAAGCACATGATGTACGAGGCCCGAGGATCCTCGTATCCCCGAAATAAAACAGAGCACATTGTGTTTTCTTTAAGAAAACCGACTACCATTTTATTGATAAGTTCTCTGGAGATCCTGAGTGAGGCTTTAATTTTTTTTATTTCTAGATCTGATACTCACTGCTTTCTGTTGTGCCTTTTGTCCAAGATGAAATTTCTTCTTTCCGTCAATAGGGGGCAGTAAGCTTTTAGCATGTTCTGTTACTGTCACGATTTCAGATTCTTTTTCCCACCCCCCCCCTTTTTAACCTTTACACAAAAGTCCCTTTTTTGCAGAATGAGATTAACAATGCATCTAAATGAAATGCATACTTATTCAATCAGCTCTAAGTGAGCTGCCTTTTAATCAAACAAAACAATATTTATGTATTAATTCAATTTATTCGACTTATAACCTCCATTGGATTTTTTTTGGTATTAGATTCTAACACACACACACACACACACACAAAAAAAAACTTTTAATTGAGGACTGGAAATAAATCTGCATTTCACTTACAGTGCACAGCTGTTCATGAACTGGTGGTATATGTTTGTTGCAGTGGCAGTACAAATGTATACTTTTTTTTTTTTTTTTTACGATGCAGACATTTTAGGTACATCTCGTGCAAGTTTGCTTGTAATTTTATGTTTATTAATTCTGCCAGTAGAAATATTTGTTGTAAGCATGAGTGTTCTTTGGACTCACTCTAAATATGTGTACAAAAGGCTAATATTTTATCTGCAACCGCCAACAACACCTCGAAATAATTCCTGTTCTCAACCCATTGAATGTTGTTTTACTCTTCAGACTAAATGTTCAAGCGTATTGAAATGGTTTTGGACACGGTGCCATTTTGCGTTTATATCCTCATGAGACCTTGTGTGTTGTACAAGGACATCGGTTTCTTTTTACAAATGAATTTCTCCTTGCTCATAAAAAAGCTAGTCAGTAATAAAGAGGAATGAAAAAGCACAATGGTCTCAAGAGGATATAACTACAGTGACAGAATGAAGCAAAACATAAAATGTACAATTAATGGAATCTAGCTGATATTGTGTGTACCGACTTGCTTGAGGATGACTTGCTTACTCATGTACTTTATTTCTTGTTTTGTTTTTTCTTCTGTAAAATGCCACGCCCCTGAGTGGATGTGTAGTCAGACAGTTGTTGAGATTTCCTCTTCTGGCTTGGTGTATGTCTCACAGGCGGTCAGGGAAAGCAGACGTGCCCTGCTGTACATGAAACTAGAGCTTTATGTGACTAAAGACCTGTTTGTATTTCTGATCTTGAGTGTTTTTGACCCCCCCCCCCTGTAAGCTCCTCCCATCCTTTCCTTTCCAAATCAGTGATTGCCCTTTGCTTCATCATTTGCCTTTATTTCCATAACATGTTGCATTTTGTGCTTTATAAAAATGTTTACCTCTTATTTTCTGATTATAGTACAATCTAAAGTGCAAAAATAACAGTGTTCTACAATAGCCTGAGGATGAAATAATAACAAACACACACAAAGTAACTTTTACTTTATATAAAATGGATATTTCTGCAGTAAAGAAATGCTGCTGGTGCCTTACAAATAAAATCAGATCAGTGGAGGAAATGGGAGATGCTGATGTGTCCATTTTGTCTGAGTGAATTGTTCATTTTTTTCCAGAGTAGAATCCTATTTCATCATGGAGCTGTGTGTATTTTTAATTATTATATTATTATTATTTTAAGAAATTCAAGAGTAAAAAAAAAAAAAACAGCGTCTCGGTTCACGTGATCACCTAAAGTGCAAATAGACTGATGGTTTCAGAACATCAAGGTGCAAAACTACACCTGCAGATTTTTTATTTTATTTACACACTCAGAGGCGTCAGGACTCGGCGAAGAGGAGACCAGAAACAAATCTGTGGTGGCACAGAATCAGTGTATGGTGATAAAACAGCAGACGTTTTATTACATACCTTACACCCTGTAGATGTTATTAACTTTAATTCTGATTGTTGAGGTCTTTATTCATCATCTTCATAGAAAGATGAAAAAAAAAAGAACCACTAAAATAGTGTACTGTATGTATTTCTAGTATTTAATAAGGAAATGGGTAATTGGTGACCTAGCGGAGCTTTCTGTCAGGACCTGTACAGTGTATGGAAGGAGTCTCCAGTGTCAGGTGTCTTTTTGTTGTCTTATTTACTTAAGGAAAAAGTGAGGCTGAAAAGTATTGCTGCAGTAATGTGCTGTAAAGGTACGTTATTTATAACCGCGTTTCCAAAATATAGTTGAAAGCAATGAGGAGAGGGCCCAAGCACCCTGTGCCATCATCCCATGCGCTATGCAGCAGATTCCAGCTTGTGCCGATTTTTATTACTTTTTAAACATGTTAAAACCCCAAAAAGCTCCAGATGGGAAATAAAATCTTTGGAAGAACAAGAGGGCCCTTCACACTCTATGACAACATAGGGCTGATGTCATTGTGCTTGGGCCCTAAAAAGAATTGGGACAGTATGGAAATTGGCAATAAAACCAAAAATAAAAAGGAGGTCTGTTCACCCTGTATTATATTGAAAAGTGTACACCACACCACGTTACTTGATGATTTACTATGATTTCCTTGAATTTCTTGATGATCTTGTGTTACCTACATTAGGGAACGTTATCCTGAAAGTACAGAATAATTTGCTGGTTCGTCCGTGGGCAAATCTGCGATCCTCATCGCATCCTTGCTTTGAAACCCCTCTAGGATATAATTGGTTCACCTGTTTAACAGGACTTGTTTCCCATCACCTTGTACTTTCTACTTGCTGAACTGTTATTAATCTTAAACTGGACCTGTCCAACCTTTTTTGTAGAATGCTGCTGCCACCATATCTGAAATTACATTCACATGGTAAATCATCAAATAATGAGTTGTAGAGTTTCCAATATATGATACAAGAGACTTTACAGATGGCTGTGCTTTTCGTTTTTATTGCCAATACTATATAGTATTCTATATTGTTTTGGAATTAAGGGTTGCATCACAAAATCTTTTAGAAGATTTAAAGAACCTAAACACTTCGAGATGTACTTCAATGGCGGCTGACAACTTTCCCCCACACCGCTTTCCGTTGATTAGTTTCCTGTAGCAGCACACCCCATTGTCTTAAATTCCTTGTTTATACGAGTTGTCAATCCACTATGGTGATCGCTTACAGCACTCAGTTTTTATGCTACATTCAACTAAATGGTACAAATGAACTCTGACCTCCTGCTAAAACTAAACAAAGAACACTCCTACTCAGAACCATGAGAAGGTCTCCTCTATTCTGAGTTCAGCAGGTGATGTTGAATCAACAAGGCTGCACACGGTAACAGCGGTAAACAAAGCAGCGTCCTTATATTTATACTCCACCAGTTCTGCTGTGTATTTGCTTTTAAACCATCAGCACACAGACATTGGCTTCTTAAATAGTTCTCTGTTTTCCGACTGTCACTGTCACTAGGGTAGCTCCGACCCCTCAGGGTACGACACCATAAGACCTGGCACCAGGATGTTGGCAGTGAATCCTTTAGATGCTGTGAGTTGTGGGGTGTGGCCTCTGTGGATCAGACATGCTTGTCCGGCGCACCCATGGGTGCTCAATTGGATTGGGATCCTGGGAGTTTGGAGGTTGGGTTGGCAGTCTTGGGTTCTTGGACCCCATACACAGTGGGCTGTGGTGCACTTTCTGTCATAGCCAGCCTTAACTTTTTTTCTGTGATTTGTTCTGCATTTCTCGGCATTTCTGTCGAATCGGACCAGGCAGGCCTTTGTGAAAGTCTGATGGAGCAAGATCATGACTATAGGAGGATGCTTTAACAACTGAGTGTTTGACAGTGTGGACAGACGTGTGCAGATGTGCATCGTCATGCATGATTACAACGCCCTTGGATAGCAGTCCTCTCTGTGTGATCCAGGGTTTTGGCTTCAGAGCTTCAATACGCATCTCACTGTAACGAGCACTGTTGATTGTCGAACCTTTTTCTGATAATGTTCCAATACCGGCCCAGAAAACTGTATAAGCATCAATTTCCCAACTGATGGTTGATTTTTGAACTTTTGGTTGGTTGGCGATTGAGGATGTTTCCGTTCTATACTCAGCCATTTACTCTCAGACCCGTAGTAATGAATGCGTTTCTGTTTATGCTCTTCCGTGAGTTGTTTCAGCACCAGGTACACCCTCAGACCAAAAAAATCGTGCAATTCCCAAGATGGAGCATCCATTTTTGCTCGCACTGCATTTACAAATGAACTGCTGCAACACATTCTCACCTGCACAGCAGTGACTGGGGGAGACAGTAGCCTTGAACAGAAAGCGCTGATAAGACCAACAGAAGTTTTAATATAACCGAAGTGCAGATCATTTTTGTCACCAGTGTTATCAGGCTAGTTGTTGCTAAGAAAGTCCATGTTTATTTCAACGAATGAACGGAAGCTAAAAATGATGTCATTCTGCGCTCCTGAACTTCTCACTTCTGACGTAATGCCACATTAATACAGGTTCAGGTTTTGATCATATCTCTCAGTAATTGTGAGAAATGTTCAGTGAAGTCGTAACAATCAGAAGCAGAAAGCAGATCAGAGCAGCTTGGGGGAAAAAAAAACATACAGGAATCAGAGTATTGAGGCGCATTTTAATTCAATAGAGTCATAAGTCTCTCTCTCTCTCTCTCTCTCTCTCTCTCTCTCTCATTCCTACACTCCTATCTGGTGTTTATGATTTGGCCCTTGGCTGACACCATGCTCATATCTGTGCGTGTGTGTGTGAGTGTGTGTGTGTATGTCTGGATTTGGGCCCAGTGCATAAATACATATTAAAGTGCCCTATTTTGTCAGGGTACCGTCTCCTCCAAAACACCAATTGAGGAGACGTTTTATTTTTTTTCTTTCGACCCGCAGATTTGAGTAGTGTGTGTGTGTGTGTGTGTGTGTGCGTGTGTGTGTGTGTGTGCGTGTGTGTGCGTGCATACAAGAGAGGCAAACAAGTGAGAGGGACAAGAAAGAAGAGAGCATCTGATTAGTCATGATTGATTCATTCAGAACATTCTCTCTCTCTTTCTCTCTCTCTCTCTCTCGCTGTCTCTCACCCATTTCCTCCAGCACTGCGTTATGGCTTGATTATGGAGACGTTTTCTGTGGAAGAGGCAGTGCATGCTGTGCTGGTTTATTCATGTCCCAGGGAGCGTAGGCTGTCAATCTCTCTCTCTCTCTCTCCCCCCCCCTCCTCCCCCCCCCCTCTCTCTCTCTCTCTCTCCCTTGTCATTCCCTCACTGTCTCGGTCTGTCATCCTCTGTCTTTTGTTCTGTCTCTTCAGGTTATTGCAGTCATTCTTTCTTATTCTGTTTTTCTGTCTCTCTCTTAGCAGTAGCCTCCATGTTCATCTTAATCTTCATTTCATTCTTCTTTCAGTTAAACACACACACACACACACACACACACACACACACACACACACACACACACACACACAGATGCAGAAGGATTATCCCTTGATGATCTCTCTCTCTCTCTCTCTCTCTCTCTCTGTGTGTGTGTGTGTGTGTGTGTGTGTGTGTGTGTGTGTGTCACATGTTGATCTGCAGTACACAGGCTGTCCTCAGCAGGGACTTTGTGTTGACACTGTGTTGCGTCTCTCACAGATGCTCCCAGAGATGGACCAGGGGAGAAGGATTGTCTGTTTTTTTTAATTCCTTGCTCTACCCATCTGTTTATTCCTCTTTTGCAATTCCTTCGTCTCTCTCTCTCTCTCTCTCTCTCTCTCTCTCTCATATGTGTATGGAAATCACAGCCAAGTCTGCAGCGGTTCGATTTTACAACATCTGTCTCGGAAAATGAGAATAAAAAAAATAAAAAAAAAACATCAGTGAGTCATTCAGCATGGATGTCATGTCTTGCATAGGAAATAGCTTCACTTGATGTAAATTGCGCTGAAAATACACTAGCAATCTCTTAAACCTCACTTAGTACTGTATACGTTGCATTGTCTCTAGTACCTGGATCGTCATAAGGTATTAAAATTAGTCAAACAGTAATGATTCAAATAGAACAGAAATGATCACACACAGTACATCACGTCCACAGACCTATGACAGAGCAACAACAGGAACATGTGCCGAATTTATAACCATGTGTCCTCCCTGCCCTGTACGTCTGCCCGGGGCAGAGCAGAGGGTCATTTAATTATTTACTATTCGTTCATTCACTCATTCATTCATCCTCATTAGCAGCTTTTTCCCGATTCAGCTTGTGGTAGATCTACAGCCTGTGCCTTTACTGGTATGTTTTTGGAAGCACGAAGTGGACAAGTTTGACTGTAGTTCAAATGAAAATATTACAATGTAGCTAAGGACATATTATGATAAACAGAATGAGCAGCTCACCTCTCATATCTCCTAGTCCGAATCGTTCGTTCTTTTATCACGTGACTCCCGTAGACACTGTGCAGTGCATTACACAGGAAACAGAATTGAGAGGTTCTTCTCAGGAGTCTTCTAGTCCGAGTCATTCGTTCTTTTGAATCTGTTGCACTGCATAGCGTCTATTCTCATGTGACAAAAGAACGAACGATTCGGCCCAAAAGACTCGAGAGGTAACTACTCATTACTGTTTCCTGTACATATCCTGCGGAGGTTTCGCGATGCTTTGCACATGCGTGCCCAGTATAAAATGAACAAATCACTCTCTGAGACTACTCATTCTTCTGGGTCAGGTAAATGACTCATTCAAAAAGAACAAATCGCTCATGAACAACCCATAACTAGAAGTGACTATTCTTTAAAACCCATATACAGACCACAGTTGCCATAAGCTAGCTAGCTTTAGCTTAACTTAGCTAAATGATAAGGTGTTTAAAGTTAAATTACATGATAATGTTACTTACTAAACTACAATGATTCCAGTTAGCTGGTTAGCTAAAATGATGCATAGCAGACAGCTAGTGGTTTGCCACCCGCAAGGTAGCATATTCATTTTATGGCTTAATGTAACTGATGAGTTACATAACAACTTACTCTGTACAGTTTTAATACATTTAAAATCTAGCTATGGAGACCAAAATCATTTTGTACAAGCCTGTAAACATGTTTGTTTCAGTTGTAAAGTTGTGTAGTTTAAGCGGCGGTGGTGTAGTGGTTAGCACTGTTGCCTTGCACCTCCAGGGTCCGGGTTCGATTCCCGGCCAGGCTCGATTCCCGTCTCTGTGTGCATGGAGTTTGCATGTTCTCCGGTGCTTGGTGAGTTTCCTCCGGGTACTCCGGTTTCCTCCCACAATCCAAAGACATGCAGATTAGGCTGATTGGCGTTCCCAATTGCCCATAGTGTGTGAATGAGTGTGTGAGTGAGTGAGTGTGTGTTCCCTGTGATGGATTGGCACCCTGTCCAGGGTGTACCCTGCCTCGTGCACTAAGCCTCCTGGGATAGGCTCCAGGCCCCCGCGACCCTGAATACAGGATAAAGCGGTATAGACAGTGAGTGAGTTGTTTAACATGAAGCTCTATGGGAATTAACTCACTTTTGAAGCCCCCAGTGGTCATTCGAGGAACTGCACGTTTTGGCACTTCCACACTGGACAAATTTTTCTGAATGGGATGTTGCCTCTTGTGTGAGACCCATAAACTAAGGTCGTTTATTTATTCATTTTGCATTATTAACTGTTCTATCAATTAACCAATATATTATGCTCTGAAATTAGAATGGGAATTAGATGTTAATGTTTGTTATACTTATAGATGTTTTATTATGCATAAAGAACTCACATGGGATTATCTCTGATAAGATTTATTGTCGTTTTTATGGCTATACACTTAAACATCACTAAATCTAGTGACAAAAGCCACCCAGGACAGTTTACCTATTACTCCCTCAGCCCTCAGTGCTGCTGTTAACTCCCTCTCAGTGTAACACTAGCATATTTAATACCTTATTTTATTTAATAGCATGTTTTTATAGCTTGATAACAGCTGACTAACTAAATCCAGGACACTGGCCCGACATTCATTTTGGATGGCATTGGTGGACTTCCATATATGATAGTAAGTCAAAAATTATCAGCAGTCAGTTTAAAACTTCTGTTGGCAGCACTGTCTTGTCAGCATTTTGCGTTCCAGGCGAATGTCTCCCCAGTCACAGCTGTGCAGGTGTGAATGTACTGTATTACATCAGTTTGTTTGTAACTGTGGTGCAAGTAATAATTTATACCCCACTGGTGACTTACATGAAAGAAGAGCAGCATGCAGCGATTTGTTTTTTTTGTAGTCTGAGGGTGTACCTGGTGCCAAAACAACTCATGGAAGAGCATAAACTGCAAACCAAATTTGGACCGATACTCTAAGGAAAGTGAACGTTTCTTAAAGAGAATCATTACTGATGACGAGACATGGATTCATCACTACGAGTCTAAGAGTAAACCGCAGAGTATGAACCGGAAACATCCTCAATCACCAACCACGAAAAAGTTCAAAAGTCAACCATCAGCTGAAAAATGATGCTTACAGTTTTCTGGGATTCTCAAGGGCCAATATCGGATCATTATCAGAAAAAAGGTTCAACAAACAACAGTGCTCTTTACAGCAACATGCTTATTAAAGATCTGAAGCCTAAACTTCAAATTAAATGTAGAGGACTGCTATAAAAGGGCGTTATGATCTTGCATGACAAACTTTGTTTTGAGGTGTTCAAGCATCCTCCTATAGTCATGATCTTTCTCCATTGGACTTTAACTTGTTTGGTCCCATGAAAGCAGTCCTACGAGGATAAAGAGTTACTCATGATGAAGATATGATGACAGCCATGTATTCATGACTCAGCCTAAAACATTTTTAATGACTTGTATGAAAGCTTGTTGACAGATGGACAAAGTGTATCGAAAAGCAAGGAAATTCTGTCCAAAAATTATGTATTTGTCCTTTCTAAAAGTTCTACAACCAGTAGAGTGTGGATAATATTTGACTCTCCCTTGTATACGTTGCATCCTTTGGTTGCACCACTGGGTTTAACTATTACAGTTTCAATTAACAAAATGATGTCGGGTCATAGTCGGCACCTGAACTTGCCCAACCAGAATGGCTCACATGGCTGGTGACTCAACCTTGGCCAGCAGACCTTATAGTATTGAATCAAGAGAATGCCAAATACTGGGCCTGAGTTAGCTGGCTTATTAGTATTTATATTTCGCCATCAAGGTTTATAATTCAATTAAAATGAGCTTGTAGGTAAATGTTGTAGTGTCTGCCAAGCACCAACAGACAGCAAACACGTCTCAGCTCATCTGCTACTTTAAGATAAACAAATGCGGCAAATAAATTTGATCAGAGTATCTCCATTATAACCTGTCCTCTCATTTGCACCACCTCTACGTGTAATGTGTGTGCTAGCACTAGAAAAAGATGCACCTTCAGGAAGCATCAAGCTTGTGTGTTGGCGCTGTGGACCTGAACGCCTCTCACACGCTGCTCCAGGAAGAACTCGTTGCACTTGGTGTGCCCACCCTTGGCAACCTCACCCAAATCGCTCAGAGTCCTGGTGTGTTTACAGAGGAGAGGGTGAGCTGCTCGTGGAAAACTCTTTCATCCTACCTCTCATTCTTTATTCACCCGTTTACTAGCACCTCCGTCCTGCAGGGCTCTGAAGTGGGAAAGCACCCCAGGCAAGAAGTACAATAGCGCCCTTCTGTCTCTTCCTTCCTCTCCTTTCTCCTCTGTTCTTCTGTCTTTTCGTGTCTCACGCTCTCTCCTTCCCGCTCGCTGTCCACACCGGCCTCGGCTTGATCTCAGTCTTTCTGGTCACATTCTTTTCAGCTCCTTGTCAACTTTCTCTCACCTTGTCTCTCACAAGAGGTCTCGCAACCTTCTGTAGTCATATTCGCCCTTCTACTTTCTTTGCTCTATGTGAGTCTGTTCCCTCTTGCGCACACACACACACCCATATATATATATATATACACATTATTTCTCCTGCAGTCAGTCCACAGTGCAGTAATAATGACACGGTAATGGCACCAATATCGTTACTGCAGTCATTAAGGTATGCCTCAGTGGCTCATCTGCAGTAATGATGATGCAAAAGTGTGTGTATGTGTGTGTGTGTGTGTGTGTGTGCATAGGACTGTTTGATCCTGGGATGTTTTCCCAGTCCCACAGCCTGCCCAATCTCGGTAAGCTGCGTATCCCAGAAGGCCATGCTCTGGGGTGCTGCAGAGCTGTGGTTACTGTGCAAATCATGTGTGGTTGTCATGTGGTCTGTTAAAAGCAAACTGCCAAAGCAATAATGTCTCCCACTAAAGGCCAGCAGAGGCAGTGTGTTTGTTTTGAGAGTGAGAGCTCTGTAAATGGCACGGCAAATGATTATAGAGCGTATAATCGCACGCTCTTCCTTTAGTAAATATTCAACACAGTAATCAGTGCCGATGATGAACCTGATATATATATATATATATTTTTTTTTTCAAGAACGACCTGTTTTATCAGGATCATGTCTATCAACAGCCAGAGATGCCTTATGGTGACGGACAGACAGACGGATAGACAGCCAAGTTATTGATTTTAAAGAAAATGTCAAACATCCGTTTGACAGAATTAACAGAATATTTTATATATATATATACACATTTGTAAAGAATGAGACGAATATGTGCAAATATAGGCAATAAGGATGAATATTCAGATAGTAAAAGTTACAATCTATAGGAGTTGTATCTTGACTCGGATGACTTGGATTTATTTATTTTTTACTGAATTCAGTTCTAAATGTTGGTCGTGATCAGACTGCTAAATATGTTTCCTAAATTATTTATATCATATTAAATTACCTTTATTAAACTCTTCTGCTACTGCAGCATGAGGCAGTTAATTAAGGTGCAGGAGCTCTATTTTTGAGCCAAAAGGTAAAAAAAAAAAAAAAAACATAAACAGGGGAAAATCTTGATACGTTTGGGCATATAATTTAGTAGAAAATGTTTCACCAGAGTTTACTTCTTCAGTTGGATATAAGATGATATCAGATTGGATGTAATAGGTTCCTCAAAACCTATTACATCCAATATTTAGAGACCTGTGTGTGTGTGTGTGTGTGTGTGTGTGTGTGTGTGTGTGTGTGTGTGTGTGTGTGTGTGTGTGTGTGAGAGAGAGAGAGAGAGATAGAGAGAGAGTATGTGCATGCAGGAGTAGCATTCAGGGAGAGGCTGAAGGGGCAGAGGTAACAGAAGAGGCCGCTTGTGTCACGTTGATGAGCGGCGGAGATGGAAAGGTGAGAAGATATTACCCAGAGTGCGGGCGTGATGAATCAGAGGGAGAGCGGCGCTGCTGGGGGTGATCTAAACAAGTGTTGACAAGCATACACACACTCTTCTCCCTGAGGAAACTGGTGTTTAACCAGAACACACAAGCAACACCGCACCATCCACACACACACACACACACACACACAACTTTGTACACACTCTTCAGCCTGAGGCTCGGCAACTTAAGTACATAAAGTGCTTAAAATGATAAGTAATAGCAGGATATACACTATACATGTTTTAAAAACATTTAACATAGGTCAAGAATAAACTTCAGAGCTGCTAAATTCTGATTGGTCGGAAGGTACTGATTAGTTTTTGAAAATAGTTAAATTAATACAAAGTATGACGTGTCATAATTACTAAGCCATTAAAGGAATATATGGGGAAATATGTAATAAAAAAAAACATTTAAATCAGAATATACATAGATACCCAAATAAATCATGATATTCTCATATTTTCTTGGCTCTTGTTACTGGATTTCTTCAGATTTTCTGCACTTCAGCCTTCTCGTTGTTCTATCTACTGAAACTCTACGCAATGAGAAAATGCTGTACTATGCAGGAGGAATAGAATGAATTAAAAACCTTTCTCTGCTCTGTTTGTCAATAGCAGCAGTGAGGAATGTTTACCTTAAGCATTATTTCAATATATGGATGAGTTTCATGATGCAAGTTTCCTGGCTGTTGGTGTAATTTGGTTGGATAGCTGCAATGTCAAGCCTGAAACTTTTTTAGCCATTGACTCATCTCCTGTAACCCTCCACCCAAGGAATAAGGAGAATATGTGACCAAAATAAAGGTAAATTGGGTGCGAGAGACGGAGGAAGAGCGTGAGAGGGCGAGAGTGAGCGAGTGTGTGGGGGTGTGTGAAGTGGATGTGTTACAGGCCTCGAGTCAGAGCAAGGAAGGAAAGACATGTTTACAAAGTGTATGTGTGTGTGTCTGCGTGTGTGTTTCAGGGGAAGGGTTAATGCTGTCAGGAGCGGGTGGCGATCGCAGATGGAAGACTTTTAGCCGCTGAACTTAATTGGCATGACATGGACCAGGCACCGTGCCAACCAACCATACCCCTCCACAGCTGTGAAGAACACAGGCAGAGTGAGCTTTCATCTCATTCATCACGTTTCTTCAACCAGTTATGAATTTGTTCCTTCATTTTATGTAGGATTTAATGCATACAGTATATATATATATATATATAGTGTTTAGTGTTTCAGTCTGGTCAGATTTCACAGGATAAAATAATTTAAGCTTATATAATGGGATTTCAGTCCACAGGACAATTTTGTCATTTTCCTGCCACTATACACCCGTTTCAACTAATCAGCTATTAGATGTTTTAGACAGCACTGGAAGTAAACTGTGAAGTCGTCTGGTGAAATTACTGGAATTCTGGAAACCTGGAAGGAATAGTGTTGTGCCAAGAACTGAAATGTGGTCTGTAAAACATTACAAATGATGGAAGATCACTTAAACGCTTGGTGAAGTTTCATCCTAAAATGGACAGTATAAATCACAGTTTAACAGTGAAAGACAAAGCATTTCCACACCGACAATGTGATGATAACTTTTTTGTTTAGCCGTAAGAAAACCACTTGAGACTAATCAGACAAAAAGCCTTCAATTTGCATAAAGATCAATGAAAAATTGGTCATGTGGTCTGGTGAGTTCAGATTGACCCTATTCCAGCGTGATGTCAGGGTATGTAGAAAGGCACCCATCATACATAGTGCCCACTGTACAAGTCCCTGGAGGCAGTGTTATGACCTGGGGTTGCTTCGGTTGGCCAGGTCTAGGCTCAGCAACATTACATGGTAATAAAATAAAGTCAGCTGATGACCTGAATGTACTGAATGACCAGGTTATCACATCTATGGAGTTTTGATTGGCTGATGAAAGAGTGCTTCTGGGAGCATGGGTAATCATTTTCACACATGAACTGACCACCAGATTTTGCAAAGTAATCAAAGCTAAAGTCTTTCAAAGAAAATATTAGAATGTGTGATTTTTTTGACCAGGCAGTGTAGTACATTTTAAGAACGGTAAAGTTGCTGCCTTCTCTCGCTGCAAACAACCAAATAAAAAACGGCAGTCAATAAAAACTGAACCCTTAGCTAAACAAACAAACAAACAAACAAAAAAACAATATTGTGCGTTGGTTTTAGCATTGCGTCATTTGTAAACCTAATCATTAGTAACTTTTTCTACATAGAATATTACCAGACATTCTATCTATGTTAATCTACAGTACATATTTGTACCATAATTAGTTTGGGGATGAGTTTGTACTCTGCATTACTCAACACTCACTAACAGCACTGCAACGCTAAATAAAAATAATAATAAATAAATAGCACATTTAGTGATGTTACGACCTTATTTTATAATACATCTAATGGCGTCAATTGTAAAGAACTTGCAGATAGTTCTATAGCATTCCTCAAAGTGGAAATACAGCACATTTACCGTGTGTTAGAGGAAAACTACTGTCCTTCTATTACAATGTATGAAGTAAGATATGAAGCACAGTGGCACATGTATGTGTACTTTGTTTCCTCGCGTTTTTGCTGTTATGGTCATGAGCAAAACTTCCTCTCTGTCTCTCTATATTTTTCTTTCCATCGATTCTCACTCATGAGCTAAAGCCCAGCTGTTTTAAAACAGTTTAAACACCAGAACTCCCTCTGCACTCTGAAAAACATGGCATCTGGAACTTTTCAGCATTGACATCCTCTGTCTGCCCCTCAGCCAAGAGTTGTAGCCACATCTTCCACTCTGTCTCTCTGTTTTCCCATTCCTCCTTTGAGGGCTTATCTTTCTTGAGCGTTTGCTGTTTTTTTTCCCCCCGAAAAACCTCTGCCAACACTGCATATTCATTTACACACACACACACACACACACACACATGCCCATCACCCACACATACCCACACACACAAACCACTCATCAGAATTGCTGCCCGAGCAGGTATTTGTAAGAAAAAAAAACCTAACTAGAGTTTATCTACAGGGCCGCCACCGCACCAGCTACTTCCCCACTAGGTTATTCGCACAAAGTATCTAAATTGTCCAAACCCCTGAAATAGACAAGAGAAATTATCAATAAAAGCCTCTGGTTCTTCATATCCAATATCTGCTGCTTTCCTTCTATAGATGCCACTCAGGAAGAGCTGAGCATTAAAAAAAAATCAATGAGGTAGGCCAGCTTCAAGAGTATACAACCCTAAAATGCCCTAATTACCCTCTCCTTATACCATCTTTCCCAGTCTCACTATCCATTTGAAATCCAGGGCAGATACAGTAATATGAAAAAACATGAGTAAGACACTTCAGCCATAGCAGAAAAGAAAAAGAATATTTTTCATGTGTGGATTCACACAGCTGGGTCAGTTATAAAAAAAATTTAAAAAAAAGAAATGATGAGAAATCTGGCTTAAATTGTATTTGTGTAGTAGAGCTACAGTATAGATGAAATCTGTGTGAGTGATGATAGAAAATAATGATTCTGTGTTTTTTAGCCAAAAAAATGAGAGAGAAATATGCCGACATGTACAGGATTTTCATTCGTTCGTTCATTTGTTCATCTGTTTGTTAATGCCAAAAACAGGCACAAAGTGCTGATACCAGAACCCTATAGGGTTCCCTAGTGGTTATATGTTGAGTTCTACAGTGGAATTGTGATGAAAAGTCATATAAGCTGATTGACATTTATAGAAGAATTCAAGAACAGTACGGTGATGAGACTCTTAGTTGCAGTAAAACATTTTTAAAGAAGGCAGTACGTCCATGAATAGCGATCCCAGCTGAGGTGACTCAGAGCCCTCCTGTGAACCCTTCAGCGAGTGGTACGCCTGATTCTTGAAAATCAATAGCAAACCTATCGCAAACTTGCTGAAAAGATGCACCTGTCTGTGGAAACCACCTGCACCACTTGCCCCTTATAGGAACTTGGCTGAAAGTTATTGCCACATTCTCCTTTTCCACATGTTAGGGCCATTAAAGGAGTTCCTGGTGTTGAAAAGTCTGAGTGTGACTTGAACGCCTCGTCTCGCCTTGTATCATAAATACTAGATATAGTAGTAATCTACTGTAATTAGATGTAAAAAACAAACAATGATCTGTTAAAATACTTCTTAGTCATTGTGAGAGTGAGAGTGAATGTGAATGAGCAAACACTACTGTATGCCCTCCAAAACCCAACCTGTTACTACATTTCCGTGTGCACCTTGATCAGCCACTGTCTCTACTAAAAGCATTTTCTGAGTCATTGGATCAGCTTAGAAGTCAAGAAGACATGTCTGGTGAAAACTATGTATGACATTACAAACATTAAACGTCCACCAATAGCTCCATGTGTAGACGTGGCCTCTGCCAAGATGTAGGCCACTGCAACACAATAGCAGGCTCCCATTATGCTGGAGTATATTTAAACAAACAAATCAACTAACAAATACATACATACATACATACATACATACAAAAACATGCCAAAATTCAATTTTGAGATTATGCGGTTTGCTGTATGTGTCGCCATCTTGGTAATACCTATCACTGAATTCCGAGCTGTAAAAAACAAAAGTCATAAGATGCTGTACAGATATTGTACAATGCCAAGATGACCGACTTTCTCATCTGGTCCCCGTCATTGTCTTACCACTTCTGCAAAATCGTTCCTCACAATGGTGGTCCTTTGATTCGGTCAAGGAACCAGACAGGCAGCTGAATCCACCAAAGTGTCCTACAGTACAGGCAACTAGAGAATTTTATTCTTGTAGTTCAAAGTTTCTTCATCCCTAGACACCATCTGATGAATACACATTTTGTTATCTCACATGCTATGAAATGAATACATCGAAATATTTTTCATTTTCATTGGAAGATTATCCTAGAGGAGGCTGGCATAGAAATATTAATTGACCATTTGAGCTCAGCTTTGGAAAGAGGACCTCCTCCTCCTCCTCCTCCTCCTCCTCCTCCTAGCAAGCTGACCTCAGTCTTTTTAAAAACCCTGTGTATGGCCACGGTAGGCATAACACTCCTTGCTAGTTCATGCACATCAATGGGAGTATCTTACAAAGATACACACCAGATTGTGTGTGTGTGTGTGTGTGTGTGTGTGTGTGTGTGTGTGTGTGTGTGTGTGTGTGTGTGTGTGTGTGTGT
>JAQMYL010000007.1:10279160-10301479 GCA_030014365.1 Clarias pachynema | reverse complement strand
GTGTGTGTGTGTGTGTGTGTGTGTGTGCACGAGGATGAGAGAAAGTCAAGAAAGAGAGTGTGAGAGACACAAAGCGAGGCAGGAAAAAAAACGACTCTCATGAGGCAGATAAAAAACTGAAATCACATTTGATGTCACTGCATGCACAACAGCTGTGTGGTTTCAAATCCAATAGAGAATATTCCTCACTGCACTGTCACTGCAGCTAACAGGACACTCACGCACAAAAGACCATACGAAGGTTTTGGATTTAGAGCTGGTGTTATACTGTATAGGCAGCCTGAACCCAGACTGCTCTCACATTCACTCTACCAAACACCCACACAAGCTGAAGTGCAATACAAATCAAATCACGAAATCACCTCAGGTGAAAACCACAAATGGTAAAGATCTCCAGCTCAGCTCATCAAGATGGCTGTGGAACAACAATGGAGCAAAGCTCTAGCAAAGAGCTGTCTGTAGCTCTCATTAGTGTTAAAAGCAGAGAACTAGACATTAGGTACAAAGCTCTGAAACACAGAATCACACATTCCTGTAAGTAACAGGCAGCTCGGGGGGTTTTAACAAAAATGCCACAAGAACTGGGTGGATCTAAATAGAAAGAGATGTGAAAAACTAACAAAGCTTGCACACACACGCTAAACATTTACAGCATTCGCCTGACACCCTTCTCCAGATCAACTTACATTTTTATCTCATTATACATCTGAGCAGTTGAGGGTTAAGGGCCTTGCTCAGAGGCCCAACAGTGGCAACTTGGTGATGCTGGGGTTTGAACCTTGCACCTTCTAATAAGTAGTCTAACACATTAACTACTAAGCTACGCCGTTCGACTATAAATATAAGTTCGACTAAGTAAATATGCCATCTTTCAGGAAACTTAAGACATACTATACAGTACAGATGTGTTCAAATGCCTCCCTATGGGTGAACTATGCTTCTGCTTCCAGCATGGCGTTTGTGTTGCAACGATTTTCCATTACCGCATACTATAGCCTGTGAGTGCAAAACACATTCCGCCCTAAAATGCAAGAGCAGGGGAAAAAAAAAAACCTCAACCGCAAAATCAGAAACACATCAGGACGGATATTGTCCTTATTGAACATCATGTGATTGTTAATGTGGACATGCCCTGTTGCCTTTGCACATTTGTTGTGCTGTTTTTGATTTGCTGTTTTGCTTTTGTTTTTTGTTCGCAGTTGTGTTTTCTGATTTGTGTTGCCTGTTAATGTGTGTCACGCTTACAGGTCACCGTAACTCACCCCGTGTACTCTCATACTCAACATGCTCAGGCTCTGAAAACAGGAGAATCAAAATCCAACCAATCAGGATAAGTATCCATTTGTGTCTGTTAATAAATGATTTTATTTGTCAAATTCATGTCTCGCTCAAGCATTCAGGTTGGAATATGTTAACTGTTTGTACCTTAGTACTCACATTATATGCACTCGTATTCCTTTGTGATCACACTCAAAGAGGTATTCTTGTGGTCAAGTCAGCTGGGTTACTAACCACTATTGTATACAGGGTTGCAGAGGGCCTGGAGCCTATCCAAGGGGCTTAGGGCACGAGGCAGGGTACACCCTAGATGGGCTGCCAATTCATCACAGGGCACACACACACACACACACACAAACACACACTCTCATTCCAACACTATAGGCAACTTGGGAATGCCAATTAACCTAATCAGCATGTTTTTGGACTGTGGAAGAAAACCTGGAGTGCTCGGAGGAAACCCATCAAGCACGGGGAGAACATGCAAACTCCATGCACACAGACTTGAGATTACACCTCCATGCCACCAATTATGTTACTAATCAAATACTAAAGATTATGAAAATGTATGTATGTTTCAGTTGTAATATTGTAGCTCATTTTAACCAGCTCGCTGCATTAATGGTGAACATGAAAATGTGAAAATATATTAATGTACCTTCTCAGGTTAGCTCATGTTAGCTAGCTGGTTAACAAGAATGGATACATTGATACAAACTCAAATCTATCCACTTTCTTAAAGATATGTACATTGTTGGAGAACACCTGCAGACTATGAAAACTAAATAATTAAAAAAAAAAATTCAGCACTCAAAACATATGACAAAACTCAAAAATATTTTCCTTAATAAATGACTAAAGAGACAAAAAAAAAAGACTTGTTGAATAATATAAGTTCCATTACATCTTTTTCAGAACGGTAAATTATTGACCTGCATCAAGGAAAAAAAAAAACAACTAAGGCTAACCAAGACCAAAGTTACAGGAATTGAGTTAAAAACTGTCCAACACAGTTTGTCCACCAACGATTGTACTGAACCACCAACTTTGCCGATGGAATGTGAATCAGAAATTTACACTACTTCCAGCTTATGGGATTGGGACTAAACAGCTGTGTGGCTGAAAGATAAACACTTGTTAGTGAGGCTTCAGCATGCATACAGTAGTACCCACTGAGCACCAGGAAGCAGTGTTATGATCTGGGGTTGCTGCAGTAGGTCAGGTCTAAGCAACGCTATGTGGCAATAAGATTAACTTAGCTGACTACCTGAATGTACCGAATGACCATGTTATTCCATTATGGGACATTTTTCACAGATGGCACAGGCATATTCAAAGGGAGACAATGCCAAGCTTCATTTTTAAAATTTTAAAGGAGTGGTTCTTTGATCATAAGGAATCATATTCATACATGAATTAGCCATCACAGAGTCCTGATCTTAACCCCAGTAAAATCTTTCAGATGTGCCGGAAAGATCTCTATAAAAAATTAATGCAGCTTTAGATCGAAATAAATGTTGTGACATTGCATAAGCTTGTCAAAAAATAAATAAATAAATAAATAAATAAATGTGGTCCAATGAGAATTAGAGGGTGAGACTATTTTTTGGCTAGGTAATGTATTTTTCTGTACTTATCAGTAATGCATTTAAATGTTTGCATTGTCACTATAGGAAAATGAATAATCATCAACAATATCATGCAATTCTTTTTACCTTCCACAAATCATGCCCCAGGCAGACAATTCTAAGCTGTTTCGATCACAAGTACAGTATGTTACATGACAGGAAAAAATATTATCCAACTACTCCCTGGTTAATTCAAAGCAACTAAGAGTGAGTTTATCACTTTACTAGTTTTTCACTTAACTAATTTTTCAACTACATTACACATGTAATATGACACTCTATAATATGAAATTAAATCCAGTAGAAATTAATTGCTTACTTATTTGTGTGGAACTTTTGCCTTTTTCAGTTGTTTTGGCAGTATATTTAAAATGCATTTAACAAAGTTTGTGACATATTTTAGGTGATGCAGAAGTGGAGTGGCAGCTGCAGTGGCAAGCATTAGGCTTATTATGTATGAGGGAATGTCGAGACTGGCTCCAGGGACAAGAATGATCCAGTTTTTGCAGGTTATTTGCTACTATTTTTTAGAATAATTTGATGGCATTGGCTCCTGTGGGCTGAAATGTTTGTTACTAATCCCAGGCTAATGCAAACACCCCACAGAGTGGCAGATGCCTGCCTTGAAATAAGCCTTGTCAACCCAATTGCCACCCCAACTCTGACATCACATTACAGCTCTGAGAAACTGTTTTTAAAAAATCCACCCTAAATGACTTGGGCATATCAATATTTATATTTATTGTGGGACAATCAGTAAAGTTCAGCATTTATTTTATAATGAAAATTTCAGTCGACTTGCTGATAGTGACACCAACAAGAAGACCTTATTTCATCTCTACTGTACCTGCACTGATCTGAAGGAAATAAATAGACACCCATAGTTTTATGATAAAATGTACACACCAAGAAATTGTGCCATTAATATGACTTTTATTCCCTTTTTCCAATTGGAATATAACTATCAGTAAGCATGGGCAGAAGTGAAAATTCCAAAGAAATTTTAAAATAGTTCTATCTATCATTAACAGAAGTCTAGTTCAATTTAGGGAAAAAAAGTAAAACATCAGTGGAGGCAAAGCCTGGTCCACTTGGACCTTCTGAAAGACGTCTTCATGTTATTCCAAGATATGTTAGGAATAACCTTGTCATTCTATACCTAGATGAGTTGTTGCTCTTAAGGCCTCTAAATCAAACAAATATTAATAATCTTTTAATAGCTAAATCTTACTAAACCTTAGAATTTGACAAATTTTGGTGCTTAATTTTTATCATAAAACTATGGGTATCTATTTACTTGTATAAAGTCATGCAACAGGTAATGTAGTTTTCATGCAACAGTGCTTTAGTCATTTATTCTCTCCAGCTCGCTAACCTCCTAAACTGTACACTATAAACAGATCAGGTTTAAAACTAATAATAACATTCATCCTAATGTCAATGCCATCACACTTGTCATCTCATTACATTTCTAACTTGTCCAACAGAGTCTCCTCTGTAACTCGAAACGCAAAACTGTGTGTTGTATGGCCGCTGTGCCTTCTGGAACTTTGAGTCCAACCTTTCCTCTCTCCGCTGCTTCTATGCTGAATTTTTCATTAGTATGACTTTAAACAACACTAAAAATTAAAAGATGATTGAAAAAAACAAAGAAGCCCTATTCCTTTTGCTTTTAAGGAGCTAACCTTCCAAACCTTACTGTTATCCCTAATGATCAAAACTGTTTAGTTTTTCTCTCAGGTGGCACGGTGGCGTAATGGTTAGCACTGTCACCTTCAGGGTCAAGGGTTCAGTTCCTGCTTCATGTCTGTGTACCTGGAGTTTGCATGTACTTGCCTGTACCCACTGTGCTTGGTGAGTTTCCTCTGGGTACTCAGATTTCCTCCAACAGTACAAAGACATGTAGGTTAGGCTAAATGGTGTTCCAGAATTGCCCATAGTGTGTGAATGAGCATGTGAACCCTGCAATGGATTGGCATCCTGTCCCGGGTCCTTGTGCCCTAAGTCTTCTGAGATAGGCTCCAAAGCCCCTGTGACCCTGTATACAGGATAAAGCGGTATAGGCGAGAACGATAAAGTTGTGATGAAATTTAAATTTTATTTGTATAGCGCTTTTAACAATGGTCAATGTCGATTGTTCCTGATGAGCAAGGAAAAATGGAGCAAGGAAAAGGATGGTGGCAAGGAAAAATTCCTTGAGATGGGAATAAGAAGAAACTTTTTATAAAAACATATTATGTGTTTATTGTAAGTTTATTGTAACAGTTGATGTTTTTAAGATAAAATGGAGTCCAGTTTGTTATCGGAGGCTCGGGTAGAATGATGGAAATTCCAGTCCTCAACTATTGAGCAACTGTAGTCACAAGTCCACAAAGAAGAGGAAAGAATGAGAAGGAGTGAGAAGAGAAGAGAAGAAAAGAAAAGAGAAGAGGAGAGAAGAGAAGAGAAGAAAGTTAAGTATGGTCACCATCACATAATGTATAACATGAATATATATTTAATGTAGAGTGCAAGCAGGGACTCCGGCAGGACTAACTGAGGCAGCATAACTAAAAGGGCGAGCCAGAAGGAAACACAGACATGAGGGCTCCCTGGGGTGTAAAGCAACCAGTTACTTCTCCATCAACAAACTTGAGTGATCAATGAGCTTGGGGAAGACAGCATCAAAACATACCAGTTCACCTTAATACTCTACATCAATGAGTCGTCAGATCTGCTTAACAACTAATAAACACTAAGACTGTGTCTAATTCTCAAACATTAATTGGAAGGCTATTCTATAACTTTGGGGCTTTGTGAGTAAAAGCTCTGCCCCCTGCTATAGTTTTTATAATACGTGGTACTGACAAGCAGCCTGCATCCTTCGAAGCAGGTTGGGCAGATCGTAAGAACGTAGTAGTTCATTCATGTACTGCGGCGCGAGATCATTTAATGCTTTATGGGTCAAGAGTAGTATTTTAAAATCTATGCGAAATTTCACTGGGAGCCAGTGCAGTGTGGATAAGATAGAGGAGATGTGTTCAAATTTTCTGGTTCTGGTGAGGTCTCTCACTGCTGCATTCTGGACTAATTGGACCTAGTCGGACATCTAGACAGTAAGGCATTACAATAGTCCAACCGAGAGGTCAGAAAAGCATGAACTATTTTTCCTGCATTGTTTAGTGACAATATATTCCTTATCTTGGAAATATTTCTGAGATGAAAGAATGCTATCCTGGTGATATTATCTACATGGGCTTTAAATGACAGATTGGAATCTATAATCATACCGAGGTCTTTTACCATTGCTCTTGATGGAACAGAGGGGCCATTCAGAGTTACAGTGTGATCAAAAAGCTTATTCTGGCTGAATTTGGTCCTAATACCAGATCTTCAGTCTTATGTGAAATGAAAATGTGATTGCAACCGTGCTAGAAATGTTCCCTTGTAATGTCAGGGCAACACACAGCTGTTAACTTCTCACAGGAATAATGGGAATATGGCACCAAGCATTAATTTAGCACAGAATCATAATGTGTGGTGGCACGGATGATTAAGAGTTGGCGTTCCAGGGTTTGGGGTTAAAATCTCGCCTTTGTGGAGTTTGTATGTTATCCCCATGCTGATCGGGTTTCCTTCATAGTCCAAAAACATACGCTGTAGCCTTTTCCAAATTCGACTGTGGGAGGAAACCGGAGTACCCGGAGGAAACCCACTAAGCACAGGGAGAACATGTAAACTCTACGCACACAGACCTGAGATGGAAATCAAACCCGGTGCATGTTGACAGTGCTACGAAGCCGATGTGCTGCCGCGTCACAAACATTCAAATGTAATTATATCGAATGTGTTTCAGGGTGGAGCTTTCTTTAATGATAATGATAATTTACTCATGTTGACTTACATAAATAACTGTTGCTATGTTGGACATATTTTAAACAAGTCTGTTGAGCATCAGGCGTGACAGAGCAATTATGAAGCCAGGACACGATGATGGCATTATCTGACCATTTTTGCACTAAGGAACAAATCAAATATTCTGGAAAGGCAACCTTGCCCTGTTCATAATATCCACAGGCGCCTTCACGTCACAGTATGATCCCAACAACCTATGAAGATGATCTGCCTGATCTGATTATGATCAGACCCCAGGCACCTGATTTTTATGTGATTTTTAACAAATATGTCAAGAGACTCAAGCAGAAACCTGAGAAAATGGTCCTGAATGAATAACACACTTCTCTTCTTAAATTAAGGTGACAGGCATGATAGGCTAGACAGGAATAATTATTTAAAAAGGAAGGAATATTTTGTGGTTTGGGTTAATTGTTGAAAAGGAAAACAATATCCCAGCAGGCACCGCTTCGCAGTTTGTCTTCACTGAGCAGAGGTAAGCCTGAAATTAACAGCGGAATTTATCGAGCATTTATGTGGCGTGACTGACAGCGGGGTTTAGGAGGGGGAATTGTGTGTGTGTGTGTGTGTGTGTGTTGAAATAATTGAAACTTCAATGCCCACAATCCCCACAGACTGCACACCTCCCCTCTCCATCGTCCGCAACCAGTCAATAGCCTCAAGCGCTCCTATTAGTCGGTTTCACCAAAGCACGTCAGGATCCAACGTGGGGTCTTCTCATGTTCATTGGCTGGAAATGAAAGTCTCTTCGTCCAATCAGAGGAGTGAAAGAGAGCGCTTTGCCGTCGCGAGCGTTTAAGGTGGACTTGGAAGATGGCTGAAATTGAGAGCGTTTCTCTGAGGTGATCTACTCTAATAATCCGTATATAGTTAAAAGTCATAATAGGACAGTTTTGCTAATTAAAAAAAACATATATATGCTTACAAAAAAAATCAGGCATGGTTAGAAAAAACAGGCACGTGCGGAGTAGGTAGGGTGTAATTCTGTTGAAAAAAGTCTCGCGCACAAAATTGTCCACTAGATCGAGTTACTTTGAATGCTAATGAATAACGGTCTACTTAGCTTTTTCAAATATGTAATGTTGTTTTATAAATGAGGAAATTAGGATGATACAAATAGGACATATACAGTGGAACCTTGGCATACGACTGTTGTTGCCTTAAGAATTCAAATTTTGCGAGAAATTTGTATCAGCATACGAAGCATTTTCGGCATACGAGCAAACTGAACCGAACCGAACCAAACGTTGGCTAAGTTGCGCATAAATACAGGAGCCATTCAAAACTTGTTTGTGTCAGTGGAAAGCCAAGCGAAACGAGTTTACGAATTTTCTTTCAGTCAGTGCAAGTACTTTCGAAAAAGTCAACCCACGATACCAGTGGCTCCGGCATACGTTTAGTAGCTACATAATTTATCCGCATGTTTTTTTTTTTGCAATATTGGTAACATTTTTGGTAGGATTATCTACGTTTACATTATTTCTTAATGGAAAATACATATCACACTACGAATTATTTGTTTAATACTAATTTTCTCATCCAGTACGAATTAAACTTGTATGCCGAGGTTCCATTGTGTGTATATATTGTTAGCAGGAGATGTTCACTTCTCTATACATAGTTTAGTGTTTGGAGGACATTTCTGTGAGATGATGTGAGGTACAAACTGGGACACAAAAGCTCCTGAGAGTTTATATTTGCAATGAGACTGGGTTTGTGTATCTTATAACAGCTTATTAAAGCAATTTTCTGTCATTTATTGATATTTGTACAGGTGAAATACACACTTTCCATCTTTCGACCATCATATCCTGTTTATTTTTCACAATTACAAAGAAAGATACTGGAGCTTTATAGGTGAGCAAATAATCATTGCCATTATTAACATTATCTGAACAGGGTGTGTGTTGCAAACGTTTTACTTTTTCCAGTCATTAACATCAGGGGAGTTGGTGTAAAGACCAGCTGTTCCTACAGAACTGTGAAGGACATTCGGGATGATGCTGTAAAAAACAAATAGTGTACTAACCCCACGACTCAGTTTCCAATACGTTGTTTAATCTGCTTCCAACATAACGTTTAAAAATTGCAAGAATGAATGGCATCAAGCAGCACTACATCTCTGTAGTGAAGCATTTATTTGGAAACTGCTGGAATATTATTCAAGCAGACTGTTACCTTCTTTCATTGTTAAGGGCTCCAACAGACAACACTTGGCACTTGCTTTAGGTGTTTGTTTTTTTGCAGATTGCTTCATTTTCTTAAGAAAAACGCTAGAGTTTGGTGATATAATCTCGCCCCTTGTATGTGTACATGGAGTATGCATATTGCCTGTGCTGGGTTGGTTTCCATCACAGTCCAAGGACATGCGCTGTAGGCTGATTGGTGTTTCCAAATTGGCCATATGATTGTATGATTGTAGGTTGCCAGAGGTTGGGGTACTCAGCAACGCTACTTCTCCTACCACAGTGACTGCTGGCAAGCATGTCATCGCTTAGTGATGTTGGCTTGAATGGTTGAAATACTGTATGAAGTAGATTTTGCACACAATAATTTTACCACTATCAACAATGTGCTCTTCTAAAACTAGCCGGGACAATTTACTTTTATGTGGTCAGGTATGAAGCTTGTGGATGAGCAAGCAGCCACATTCATGGCTGATGGGACAAAGAATGTCCACATTTTATTAATGAATGTACATGATCTATGTGTTTACAGCATCATTAATTCATTTATTTTTAGTGCCTGTTATGGTTTAAATTAGGCTACTAGTTTATAATGACGGCATGAGCAAAAAAAAAGAAAAAGTTAAACATCTCTTAAAATAATTAAATTATTTTAAATTTGAATACAGTTTGAGATATAAATATATCTGGAGCAATAAGTAAACACAGATGTAGATATATTTACATCTGTGTTTGTTGTCAGTATCTATCTATTTAAAATCCTATAGGATAGGCCAGGTCCTGGTTTGCCATCACTGGCCTAATGCACTAGATCAATAATCTAGATTATATGGCCAATCAATAATTTAGGTCTAATCTAAGATAAATAACGTCAGATGTGTTTTCCTTAGTTTCCTGTCATGCAGAAAGTCCAGTGGATCTCAGTTCCAGATGCATCCCCTCCAGATGGTCTCTTTCCCTCGATTAATACAATCTTGAAGGAATTAGAGCAAGTGTATTTACATTAAGACTTCACAATGCTTTGATTCTGTTTGTATTTGCCCAGTGGCGTGACCTCTGACAAAAAGACACATGGGATGCGCAAGATCTTATAGGATCGTTCCATACTACCTGCCCTCCCTTAGTTTATGGAGGATGTTTGAACCCTGCTGTGGTGCTAATTATCATGCCCCATCACCGAGAGGCACGGGGAGGCTTGTGTGAATAATTACCTGCCTAATCCTCACTATTAGATAACACTGATTAGGGCAATACCCGACCTGGTTAAGTGCCGCGGATGGCAGAATGAATGACGGGAAAACACCTCAGGGAGAAATGGGTTGATGTGGAGAAAGAGAACAAGCACGAAGGAGAAATAAGACGAGTCAGTCTTGCACGAATGCTGTAGATAGAGTGATGTGGTTAATGGGTAAAAGGGAGAGCAATGTGCAGGACATTTTGGGAACGGTTTCTACATGGCGTGATAAAGCAGTGTGATGAGTCAAACGGTTGATTGGGAGTTTTATGGATTCGAGAGCAGGCTGATGGCGGACTGAGATCGGCTGATATTGAGTATTACGTGAATCAAGGTCATGAGTGTTGCAATCATGACTGGAGTCATTAGAATACAAATTATTACTTGAAGGGCCAATAAACGTTCATGTCTCACAAACAGACAGTAGATGCACACTCAAAACACTTAAGCAGAATTGGTTGCAAATTGAATCATATTTCATCTGCTTGTTTTCTATTCAGTCTCTTGTTTTCTCAGTCTCATTTCCCACTTTGGCTCAGTTTATTTTTGCATTTCTTCTCTTTCCCAGTGAGCACCGACTGACTGTGTGACTGTGAGTGACCATCATTGAGGCTGGCTGACATAAACTGGATTGTAAACAATCTGTGACTTTTTATGTAAGTCAGTTATAGATTGCTTTCATCTGGCCTCTTAACCCATAAGAGCCCAGACCCATTTCTCCTTTAAGGGACATTATGGGGGACATAACACAAACCAAACAGACCATATGGAACACATTTTTTGAAAGATGTCACACGGCATTTTACCCTGACAATTTTACTAATAAAATCCCTATGTTTCATATCAATTTGTTCAAGAAGTACAGTCAGAACAAAGTAAATACAACATATAAGATGTTATTAAATCATTACAATTGTAAAGATTTTTAAAAATGGAATATATATATTTTTTAATTAGCTAGTTCTGTCACATGTGCTGGCCAGGCACAACACCATATTGGAAATGATGTAATGTGTACACAAATTCACATGATGTTCATTAGATAGGACTTCATAAGTTAAGGGCAAGGATAAAGCTTAATATGGAACTTTCCAGAGCAATTAACATGTTTGCGACGTCTGTGTCACCGGCTACATTATTACTTATTGAATAAATGAATTTATTTATTTATTTATTTTAGAGAAACCTTTGGCAAAAAAATAGATGACCTAGATATTTTATATTTATAATATTTTAATTATGTCAGTATATATGAATATTCCTGACTATAGAGTATATGAACATACCTCTGTATTTCATCTAACACGGTGATTAGTAAACTGTTAATAAACCCGTTTGTGCTTTTCATGGAAAAGCATAAGTGTGATTATATTATAATTGTTCAAATTACATCTTCACTGATTATTTGTCAGAAGACAAATCTAAAATGTCCTAATCACAATGTATGACTTGGTAACAATAACTAAGTTAGCTAACTCACTTAGTGCACATTGCATTTGTATATGTATTATTTATCTCTTAAAAAGGTGTCAGTAATTACTCTATATAATTAATCACACATTCACAGGGGTCTTGGTCACACGGGCGAATAAGAGCGTGCCCTTTCTTTCTTTCCCTCTTTCAGTCCCCTGTTCTGTCGCTCTCCTTCCTTTTCAGCGATCTCCACAGTGCCACCTTAACTGCAGCCTGAGCAGGCTGTTCGTGTTTGTGTTGAAGCCAACAGGCACAATATATTACAGTCTAGGGCTCGCTGCTGAAAAGCCTGCTGGATCTTCCAGTGACCTGCTGTTCTTTCCTGCTTTCCTGTGTTTTTTTTCTCTCCCTCTCCCTCCTCTAGATTTAGATTAAAAACAAAGCTTTCTCTTCCATCCTCCTTTTTTTTGACTCTCTCTCCCCCCTTTCTTTTACACACTCAGTCTGGTTGAGGGAAGAAATCCCTTTAGTTTGTCTCTCTGTGTTACAAGAGGAAGTCGCCTTGGCTCGAATCGGATGGAGGTGTGTGTTTGTTTTTGGACCTTGTTGGTGTGCTTTGAGGAAGGACAGAGAAGGGACAGTTGGATGTGACTGCGGCTTCACCAGAGCAGTCAGAGTCATCAGAGCAGGAGAGAGGAGGACAGCTGAGAGTGTGACTTTGACTCCTCTCAGGAGGAAAGGTGGAGAAAAAGTCAGCAGTGGGAGTTTCTGGAATTAATATTGCATTAGTCCTTGTTGGATGTGCTGAGTTTTGGTCTGACTCGGAGGCTGAAGCCGGGTTCCCAACTCTGGATCCTGGGCTCCAGGTTCTACTGAAACCTTCACTTCTCCTTTACGGGAGTGCAAAGAGCTGAGGGAGCCCGCAATCCATCAAACTCCTAACCAGAGTCTTTGCACTGACCATGTACCCACAGGGTAGACACCCGGTAAGTGCATGACACTCCTTTGCTTTTATCTTCTTCCTCTCTCCCTTTCTCAGGCTCTATTTGTCTTTCTCAATCTCTTCCGTCTTTCAGCGATAGACACATGCACATGCACTCCTCTCTAGTTCAGAAAGAGTAAGCTGTAAGAGCAGAGAAGGCATAGATGAAACAGTTGCTGGGAGAGAGATGTCTCTCTTCAGAGGCTTTCAATCACACACACACACACACACATACACAAGCCCGTCAGCTGCACCCAGGTGTTCTCAGTAGCCAGTTTATTTTAAGTTGTGTGGGTGGAACAGCACTGTGTTTGTGTTTGTGTGTATTATACTTTGTATAATAACCTTCTGGCGTGTTACACACTTGAGTTCATGGAAAGGAGGACCAGTTACAGCGAGCTTGCTTGTTATCAGGTAGGTGTTGAAAGCATACGGGTCAGTGGCCTGTTTGATGTATTCCCGCTGGAGACCGCTGAGAATCCATAATTCAGTCTCACTCAGCTGGCGTGAAACGATTACCCAAGCACAGCCTGATTAAAATATCTCTCAATGCAACACACTATACCGTATCACTGCCTAACCATCATGAGCGTAAAGCTGCTGTATTACTGGAGTTCCAGCCAAAGAGGGCTTTCAGAGGGCAGTTACAAGCAGGTGTTTCTTTTTATATCTCACTTGCGACAGAGAAAATAGAAAGAATATGATGATTGAGCGTACACCTATACGCCTTTCATTTTGGGGGGGATGCGTTTGCTCAGTTCACACTGTTTGGGATCAAGTATATGTATCTGTAAAATGTACTTCAATGCTGCTGAGTTCGCCAAATAGATGACAAAATCAATTAGAAGGCAGTGAAACCTTGAGAAACTCTGCAGCTTCTCAGTCATCACCATCACCTCAGTTCCTAGAAAGGCAGATCTTGCAGATCGTAAACGTTACTAAATCTTGTTAGTGCCAGCCTCTGTTCTGTTCCTAACCATGTGTGTAGTGAGTATGGGTTAAGACCCGATTTACAAGGCAAACAGTGCCAGGAAGAGTGGGAGTGTTCACTAACACCACTGGACGTTGGTGGCTGATCTACAGTACGTTATGTTATTATAATAAATTATGCCATAGTGAGCTTTTTGGGAACATTAGTAGTATTTATAAACTATTATACGTGATAGTTCCAGGCAGCTTCACTGTTACAGAAAGAAGAAAAAAAATCATTGAGAGTGTTTGAGCATTTTTAAAATGTTCTGCACGCATTGTTAGTAAGCATAAAGACCAGTATAAATGTCAGGATTCATGAAGAAGCTTTCCAGTATTGTGCCGTGATATCTGGCCAAAGCGTCTACCCATAGGGGGTCGGGACAGGACCGGAGTGATTTTATGCCTCATCCTGCCTGTCTTTGTTTATTTAGTGGTTGGATGCCACTCAAATTTGAGTTTAGCATTTGCACTAAATCTTGCACTGATTAAAAATATATGTATTCATCTCCTATACTGCTTATCCTGTGTATAAGGCAGGGGTAGCTCAGTGGTTGAGGTGTTGAACTGCTGATCAGAAGGTCCCTGGTTAGAGCCCCGACGGCGGGCTGATACTGTTGCTCCCTTAAGCAAGGTCCTTCACCCCCAAGTGCTCAGATCCAATCAGCCCTCAGAGTCAATGTCACACTCTCCGCTGTCCCCGTAAGTAACTGCCACAGAAACACGGATATGTCTCCAGGGTGGGGAGTATCTGTCACCCGCTGTGCTGGATGGCATGTGAACAGATCCTATCCCTATCGCTCTATCCTCTATACAGGGTCACAGGTGCCTATCCCAGGAGACTTAGGGCACATGGCGGGGTACACCTTGGACAATTTTAGGCAATTGGGGAACATAATAATTTGCACTTATTACTGTGGGAGGAAACTGAAGTACCTGGAATAAACCCGCCAAGCATGAGAAGAACGACACACATACAGACATGAGGCAGGTATCAAACCCTTGACCTTGGAAGTACGAGGACACAGTGCTGCCAAAATACAAGATTACAAGAAAAATTACTTAAAAAAATTAATGTAAACAAATGAACCGATCACTTTTTATTCAACAAAAACGTTTGCTGTTAAGGTAGATACAAATTTACAAGACAGCTATACAGTTTCATCAAACATCCTACATTATGCTAACCGAAGCAATAATAGCAATCTGAGAAGTTCACTTATTTGTTAAATTGTTTGTTTTTACAAGACCCATTACCAACCCAACTTTCTGCTGTTACAAAACCTAACCCTTGTACCATACTTGGTACCAGACTGGATAGAGGTGTCTTCAGAGCAGCTAAAATTAAAACAGCACTTTATAATCAATGTTAGTTTGCTTCTACACCATACACACACACACACCAGGATATACGCTTCCATATGTCGAACAGTGCAGTGCATTAGTAACGTTGGGCGGCCCTTCCGCAGACTTATTTGGGATAAACAGAGCACACCTTGCATGAGAGAAGAGGTACACATTAAATAATGAAGCTTAATTGTGTGAACACATGATGACTATATGGGTGTGTGAATCTCCTGCAGGTTGCTGCGTATGTGTGTTTGGGGAAAGAGTGTGCTGCCTTGCATGTGTATTTATGCAGAACTGCTTCCTTCCTGTGTACATGTAAACAGACGTGTGATAAATTAAAAGGAAAAGCCACAAATCTCAGGTGTGCTGAAGGGGGTGTTTGCTGCGTATCTTGCTGTCATGATACATAAGGGCAGGATAAAGTTATTCTGAATGATCCTACAGTAGTAATGATACGGAATGATTCTTTATCGCATGATGAAACCTTCCTTGGTGGGAGTGGTCTCTTTCTGATCATCTCCTCCTGCTTTCCCATGGCTCAAGGACTCACCGTAAGGTTTGATCAAGATGAAAATGTAAAACATGTGCCGTGGTGTCAACACTCACCAGATCTCAACCCAGTTGAGATTTTGGAGTGATGTGTTTCCCATCGTCATCGAAACACCATGTACATCTTGGAAAATGGTTCTCGAGACTTGTGTAATTGCACACAAAATATTAGCAATGCTCAGTGAGCTTTGCCTCTGTCTGGGGGCGTGAGAAAGCTCCCTTATGTGCCTCCTAAAATGTTGCACCAGCTAGAAACTGGGGCAGATTTAATAGAAAAGGAGCAAAATAACAGGAAGAAAGAACTTCTTCTAGGCAAGTATGTCTGATCACACCATATGCACATAACTAAAAGAGATGGACACTCGCACATGGGCTATTGGATTAAATTGGATTTTTTATGTAATTAACCTATGGGAATTTCACTCACAGCAGAGATCATAAACATAGGACACAAATAAAATCCTGCCCTTAGGCCCTGTTACCTCCGGGACTAAGAGGATGTTGGATATTAACTGTTAATGACATCAATATTGTCGAAAAAAATCTAAGAAGAGATTATGCATCGCTAGCAGTATTCATCAATCGTTAACTTCCTTTTCCTGCCTTTTATTGGAAATCTCTCTAATGTATGCCAGTCTCTCTCTCTTTCTGTGTGTGCGTGTGTGAGAGAGAGCGATAGAGAGACTGCCATTTTTTCTCGCACTAATCAGGTGGCCAAGGGAAGCATCTACGCCAAATATCCAACTCCAGGCCTCACACATGCTCACTTAGCTAGGAGCTGCTCATTTTGGCACATGTTCTCCTTCCCGTCCTTCCATTGTTCCATTCTGACTGCAGATTTTGAGAAATGCACCTCCCTGCAGGATTTTGGAGCCTAAACAGGTTACAGTCAGTTACGGCTTCTAATCAATTGTTTTCATCAGCCAATGCAAAGCCATTGAGGAAAGAGAAGTGAGCCGAGAATGGTTTTGGAAAGGGACCAGGTTGTTTTACCCCCGCCAGTGTGCATTTTCTAATCCAGCATTGGATTTGCAGCTTCTGGTCGACCCTACGAAGAGAGACAGAGCAAGCTGTGCCGAAGCCATGTTGCAGGCATCTCACTGACTTTGGAGTTTAAATGATGTTTAAGATGGAGTAGAAATCTACTGCATAGCAGCTACTGGGACACTGGTTTGTACTGAGAGGCTAGCACTGGTTACCTGAGCACCCAGTTCCACTACTTCTCCTGGGCTAAATATCATGCAGAATTCTAACCAGGATGGAGTGTTTTTTCTCCAGGACCAGGACTAGGACCTTGATCTTCCTTGCAGGGTTTAGCAATGGTTAGAGAGTAAAAGGGGGTTTCAAGCAGTCTGGAAAGCATGTGCATCTAAAGGCACTTACATCCTCCCCGGATCACAGCTATACTCCCTATCCCTCCATGCTCCGGCGCTCCATATCTCTGCTTTTTTTGCTAAATATTTCACCAGCCGATAATTATTTCATGGCCCTTGCCATCTCCTATTTTGGAAGAAGCAGTGATGCAACTGGCACAGACGCTTCAGAAATAGTGCAGTCTCTCTTCACCACCCCGTCTGAACTCTGGTACTGCACTTAGCTCAAACACACACACACACACACACACACACACACACACACAGTGATCAGACTTCAGGGAACATCAGAGGAAGGTTGCCGCTAAGGAACCCTGTTGATAGAGCTATGTTGATATCTCTCTCTGTATTTTTCTTTGTGTCTCTTTCAACATTATTTTAAAATCTATCAGATGATCAAAAATGAATTCATATCAAGATTCTATCAGATTCCCAAAACCAGTAATATCTTTAAAATCTTCTATAGGTAAGCCACAGCTGTTTATCTGCAGTCGTATATTTACTGTATGTCAGTGGAATTCGCACAGTGAAAAGCTTCTTGTTTTAGACATACAGTGCAATTTTTATTATTTTTTTATGAGCAGAACCTCAGAGTTAACATGCACACCTTCACCTTAACATGCAAGTGCCTGGATTGTCTTAAACCCATATACTAGGTGCTCCATTTTTTCTTGCTGTATAAAAAAAAAAAAAAATCCAAAATTAAGGTGCTAATTTTAGCAGTATGCAGACAGGTTTGAAATTCACTCAAACTGTCCAATGAAAAAGAGACATCATGGTATATACATAATTCTGTTCCAAAACTACTAAGATCTTAAACTACTAATGACTGTATATGTGTGTATGATACAATTAATTGTACAGTGAAACCTCGGATTGCGAGTAACGTAGTTTGCCAGTGTTCCTCAAGATGAGCAAAAATTTTTAATAAATTTTGACTTGAAAAAAGAACAAGTCTTGGTTTACGAGTATCATGTATCACGCATGCGCTTCCTGTTTTGACTCCGAGTGTCATGTGATCACAACTGAGCCAATGTTTTTTTTCTCTCAAGCTGCGTAATTGTGGGTAATCGTCGTCCCTGCTCGGTCTTAGTGCGCGACTCTCACTGGTATAATCAACATCCGTGCATGCGTGTACTGTTTACTATACCACTGTGACCACGTGTGTGCGCGTAAAACATACTGTATTTTGTGTTTGTATGCGTGTGTACAGTGCTCATGTACTGTTTATTATAACACGTGTGTGTGCGTGTAAAGCAAAAGCAAGTCTCATTAGAGAGGTTAAAGATCCATTTCCTCTCTCTGTATCAGCCAGCACTTTGTGTCTGCGTGCGCGCGTCATTGGACACTGTGCCCCTTCACACACACACACACACCCCTCCTTTCGCCTTCACACACACACACACACACATACACACACACACACTCTGCTCCACACAGTTAATGTTCCGTTTGTGTGTGTGTGTGTGTGTGTGTGTGTGTGTGTGAAACTCAAATAAGAAAGGAGGAAGATTTACTGCGTAAGATGAGAAGAGGGAAAGGGGCGGGTCTAAATCATTCTCTCCTCTTACTTTAGCTTCACACACATACACAAACACACACACACACACACAGCGTCTGCGCGCATAAATGGAAACACTTATCTGTCTGGATTTATTTTTACTTTTTTTTAAAGGTAAAGTGCAGGTTAATTTGTTTTATTTTTCCTTTATATTTTGTATTAATTATTTTTATGTTTTTATTTTTTTGGGCTGTGGAACGAATAATTTGGGTTTTCATTATTTCTTATGGGAAAATTCACTTTGATTTACGAGTGTTTTGAAATAAGAGCCGGCTTCCAGAACGAATTATGTTCGTGATCCAAGGTTCCACTGTATGGGGCCTGAACCGAGAGCGGAGGTTCCACTGGGACACAAGGGGCATTTAGCTTGGCAGCCGATGATTTATGTAGCGGGGAGTAGGGGGCGTGGTTCTGGGAGTCTGTCTGAAGGAGCGCCCTCTTATGCTCCCAGTCTGACTAGAGGGCCTCCTTTTCACAGGCAGTTCTCGAGGCCATGCAGTAAAAACAGGCCCTCTGCTGGCGGCAGCGCCGCCTCTCCTCGTCTGAGATTAAAGTCCTGTCTAATTGCATAGGCTCCTCCCCAAACGGAGGCGTGAGTCGTGCTGACCAGCGACATCCATGAGTCCGTTAAGGTCGGTGGGTAGCTCCTGAGAGACGAGCTTGCCTTTGACTGCCTCTGACAAGCGCTCGAGGAAGACGTCAGATAGGGCCCTGTCGTTCCATCCACCTGAGACGGCAAGGGACCGAAATTCGATGGCATAATCGTGATCAGAGCGTGATCCTTGGCGTCTAAATAGTGACGTCAGAGAGGGTCTGCCTAGTGGTGAGAAGCTCTTGCTGCTGCTTCCCGAGGAGGGCACCTTGGCTCTCCAGGGCCAGCCTCATTCTGTCTTACCATTACGTTGGCCGGATTATTCTGTCAAATGGGGACAACGAAGTGGCGGAGAGAGAGATCCAGACGCAGAGTTGCAGGTGTGGACACGAGGCGTTGAGAAGCTATGAGATCCTGAAGCTGTGTGTCGAGCAAAAACATGAAGCAGAGCCATAGTCGAGGAACAAGAGCGAGAGTTCAAAAGCCGTGTGATCCGTCAGCAAGGGCATTGAGCCAAAAACATAAAGCAGAGCCATGGTCAGGGAAACGAGAGCAAGAGATCAAAGCCATTAAATCAGACCTGGCAACCAGATTGTGCTTCCTTATAAGCCGAAAGAAATCAGCGCTGGATGAGAAACCGTGTGCAGGCAGGGCAGTCCGGGGTGTTAGAAGAGATGACAGCGTGGGAAACATGATTACATGGTGAGAAGCATGACTCCCTGGGAAAGGAAATGTCAAGGGAAGAAAGTGGACTTTGAACGTGTGTGCGTGAGTTCGTGACAAAATGCTAATGATTAAAATTCCCGCCCCACTGTCACAACTTAACTTTTCCATTAGTCAACACTTTGAACTATAATCTGCAATCCTACATAAACAGTTTCCTGTTTCTTACTGGTAGAAACACCTCAGTAAAAAGTATAATACTATACAAAATAAATTAGTTATGCTCAGTGATGCAAGTTCAGCAACCTTCTATCTGTTTTAGTAGATAGTTTACTATCAATAGACTATAATCTAAAAATTCTACTGGAAATATAAACTTAACAATTAGTAGAATAAGCAAAAAGCAAAGAAATTTGAATGTCAGATGTAGCAGCCGTTTCCTCATTAGGGTATTAGGTTTCAAATCTTGCCTCACACAAATTACAGTGGAACCTTGGATTATGAGCATAATTTGTTCCGGAAGCGGGCTAGTATTCCAAAACACTCGTACACCAAATTAAATTTTCCCATAAGAAATAATGGAAACTCAAATTATTCGTTCCATAGCCCAAAAAAATAAATACAGAAAAATAATTAACACAAAATATTAAGTAAAAATAATTCTAATTAACCTGCACATTACCTTAAAAAAAAAAAAGTAAAAATATCCCGACAGATAAGTGTTTCCGTTTGTGCTCGCAGGCGCTGTGTATGTGTGTGTGTGAATCTAAGGTAAGCTCCCCTCTCCCTCTCCTTGTCTTACACAGTTACCCTTCCTCCACTCTTATCACACACAACGGAAACACTGTTTTATCGGACAAATAAACAAGAAATCTCTCTAATGACACTCGATTGAGTGACACATTAACGGAATCACTGCTGTAAAGTAAAAATAAAATAAATTAACCTGCACTTTACCTTTGAAAAGAATCGCGACAGAGCAGATTAATTTGTGTCAGAGAGAAAGAGCGTGTGTGTGTGTCTATGAAGGCGAAAGGCAGTAACACTGCATGACCAAATTACAGCATAAACACCAGAACACGAGGATTTAAGAATTTAATGAAACAAGAATATAATTTCATTATTTTTGCTAATGTATGTTTACTATGCTTAAGTACAATTTAAAGCTATTTATTTTATATACTTACTTTTACCCAATTATATTTTTAGCCAGATACTTTGATTATCATTTTTGAGTTATGCTACTTTTTACATACCTGATCAAATAACAGCTTTCCAAAGTTATTACTCAGCATTTTCACTAGCCACTATTTGTAGTTGGCATACTAAAGTAAATTTTGATTTAGATAGATTTTTTATTTAGAGTAATTTTGTTTGATTTAGCTAATTTTAAACCCTTTCAAATGCAGATTGATCTGGAAAATCAATTTGTATATCACTACAGGTCATATCATATAGTGAGCTGCATGAAAACATTTTATTAGGGCAGAAATAGAGGAGCTTCTATAATGAATATAAAAAGTGGTGCAGAGGTGTATAATTAACTGAAAAGATAAACATAAAAAAAAGATAGACACAAATATTTATTAACCATTTATTTACTAAATTAATTTAAAATATTTATCAACAACATTAGTAAATACTATAGTACTGCAGAGTAGAAGAACATTATAATGAATTAGGGCATTTAGTAATTCAGCTAGTTAATCTTTTTAAGTTTTAATTATTTTGCAACCATACAATAACTATCACGGGGTGCTGTGTGTGGGTTTTAGGTGAGGCATAAACGCAGAGGTGAAGTACTTTAAAAGTCTTTAATAAAGAACAGAATCAAACAAACTTGCACTATGGAACTACGTAAGAAGTAAACTGACACAAGGAGCATGACTGACTAGAAAACACAGGAACTAAGGTAACCGGTATAACTCAAACATTGGTTAAATGCAACAGTTCTTTTGCCAAACTTGGACTTTAAAAAACAGAACAGTATATTTACTAAGACAGGAACTTTATCAAGCAGGAGCTAAACAGAACTGGAGCTAAACAAAACAGAAACTAAACAAAACAGGAGCTAAACAGACCAGGAGCCAAATGGAACAGGAACAAAGGAAAACAGTATGACACCAGAACATTTGGGTAAATACAACACCATACTATACTGAGCTGAACAGGACTTATGAAAATCGGCATGACGCAGACAGACACAGGGAAAGCACAACAACCATTCAACTTAAACAGATGCAAGACCCAGATCAACTGAACAAACAACTATTTATAACGAGACTAATGAGCTACCTCGGTTCAGGTGAGCGTTCCCATCTAGGGAGCGCTAGGGGTTTATCCGTAACTTTGCAGGATGGACATTTCAAAATACCTTAAACACAACATTCCCTAGTGGTTATTTTAGAGTTTTGTGCAACCATAAAATAACATTCTCCACAGAAAAATTAGCTTTTGCAATTCCTTTTAGGCCTGATTGTCCACTTTTTACGTTAATTCACCCTACAGATGTCGCCATTCAGACTGCGCGTGTTTTCCCGCGAGATGCCTCAATTTGGCGCACGGCAACTTTCGGGAATTTAAATAAATGTTTTGTGCTTCACTGAATATCCGCCAGATGGCGCATGGAAGGACTTTATCTAAAAGC
>JAQMYL010000007.1:10275685-10278205 GCA_030014365.1 Clarias pachynema | reverse complement strand
AGGAGATTTATGGATGCAGTGAGAGAGGACATGAAGTTAGTTGGGGTGAGAGAAGAGGATGCAGAGGATAGGGTTAGGTGGAGGCAGATGATTCACTGTGGCGACCCATGAAAGGGAACCGCCAAAAGACATAGAAGAAGAAGACAGTTGTTCTACAGTGGATAAATCAGCCTGTGTTTGTGTTTGTGATAAATATGTAATTTAGTATTGATAATTTGTTGGTTCAGTTTTAATGTACAATATAGCAAACTCATACTTTGATTGTGTTATAATAGTGAGTCACTGGTAGCAAATTGAAAGAAGGAAAAATGTGTTGAGTTTTGTTGCACACAAAACCTTTTAAATTACAAAGACAGTAGAAGTTTATAAGAAACATTATGAACAATACAAAAACTTCAGTTTACAGTATCATCCACCACCTCCTCTAGTACAGGTATGTGCCATGTGAGGTCTGTATAAAACCAGACGCAAACGCACCAGTTTCCATACACAATGCATGTCTTTCGTGTCAATATGCGATCTTGTGATTTATCAGATTAATTTTCTTTTGTAAATATTACTTTGAAGTGCATTACGGCTCGCAAATGCAGCAAAGCCAGTGCTAGTTCAAAGCTTCTAAAAAAGAATATATAGCAATTTTCAACAAAAATGCTTTGATATAGACATACATTTTGACTTTATTATTGAGTTAGCAGGAAAATATTTCCAATTTTCTAAACATCAGTATTCCACCACAAAATTAAAAGTTACAGAAAAATATTAGTGTGCCAGAAAGGAAAGCAGCACGTTAAATAGAAGCTGCTTGGTTTTGCATGCAAAAAAGAAGAAGGTGCGATAGAAAAACTGGATGCTTAGTAAAAATTGTAACTGAGTCTATAGGGTCCTCAAAGTGTTCAGTCAAAAACTGTTTTATTAATTACTGTTTATCAGTGTATATAATTTTTTTTCTTTGTGTGTTTGTTTTTTGGGTGGGACCTTGCTCTACAGCATTTATTTGCATGTATCTAAGACTTTTACATAAGAACTGGTCAAAATGAGTGAACGTGGCATTTATTGTGTTTTGCAGTCAAACTTCATATTTCAATGTGTTTTTGGCATGTGTTATCTATATAAATAAAAGAAAGGTTTTGTCTGTACATTGGTCAGAACTCGCTCTTTCAGTAATATCTTTACGTTTCATACGCTGAAGGACCCGAAAACCAGTCTCAGAAAAATTTCTGTCTGGACGTCTGTCCAGCCGATTTTGTCAAAACATCACGCAAAACTGACTAGACAGAATTGAATGAAACTTTGTCTGTCCTTAGGTATTTGCCTGAGGTTAAACCTGCGCTATGAAATCAAAATGTTTAGTAAAAGTGAAATTATGAGTAGTTACGTGCCAGATTAGGGAAGTTTTGACACCGTACTGTGCATGTGTCAAACTGTGGGTGCGTCTTAAATTGACCGCTGCACAGAATTTATTGAAACTTTTGCAGTACTTGTCTGATCGAGTTTTAACCTGAACCATAAATTAAATCAAAATGTTAAATAAAAGCGACATTACGGTTTAGAATTTACTAACTTGAGTGATACTCAACCTTGTTATTTCTTTGTAATAATAAGTTAATACAGAGAGTTCTGCCGTACAGTAAGACAGACATATGTATGTGAGATTCAACCTGAAATAATATTATCACTGCTTACATTAAAGCTTATTTTTAGCTTTAACATTTTAACTATTGCTACAAACTCTTTTCCCGTCAACAATGGATGCTAGCGCTAGTTATTATGAAATTTAAATTTGCTGCATAAAACTCAACAAAAGTCTGTTGAGTAAGAATGCACTGAACGTAGAGGGTTTGTAAGGTAGAGGTTTATGTAGAGGAGAACAGTTTCACAGGATCTTTTATGAACTCTGTTCACATCAGCAGTACAGTATGTGTGGTGAATGTGAAACCAGCATCTTTGTAGTAATGTTATTTAAATTCAAGAAACATCAGAATGATTTGTGTGATAATGGTACATAATGGCGCGAGACCAATTTGCTAAATCAGTTCAAACTGGAAAAAATAGCCTCTGGGAATTTAATACCTGCCCTTTGTGTGTATTAACTCACACAATCTCTGCTCCTGTAGTCAGTAAAAGTGGCTCTTAAGTTATTTATATAGACAGCATGTTTAGGCACATACATTTCTTTTGGCATTTTTAGTTAGAAATATAAAAAAAACAATAAACACTATGATAGCAAACCACCACAACGTTAATAATATGATAGCATTTGGGGGTGGGAGTGATAAAAAGAGAAGCGTGGGAGATTGTAAAGTGTTGGGATTCAATATTCTCTTACTCGTTTTTTCCCCCCTTCGTCTCTGTGTATCTTTTGGTTTTTGTATGTTTCTTGTAATTACTAAGTGACCTTGCATGTGCGAATGGCACAATAAAAAATATTAGACATAATATTATTATTATTTTGTTGTTGTTGTTTGGCTCTATATTTCTCTCTCTCTCTCTCTCCTCTCTGTTTCTCAGCTTCACATTCTC
>JAQMYL010000007.1:10255685-10273185 GCA_030014365.1 Clarias pachynema | reverse complement strand
ATTAATGAGGAACAGTGTGTATAAATAAGGTGTGATCCTGTCATGTGGAGATGGGAGCAGGCTACTGATCTGTAATCACTGTTGGAGTAGTTTAGCCAAGAATAACATTTACATAATAAAACATAATCGATCAGCTAAGATGAGCAAAACTACAGAAACAAAGGTTGGACATCAAGCGTCTCTTTGCTGATCAACTACATTTTGGTTAAGGGAAGATTGTGTAGTTTTAACATCAGCATTTTAAGACATAGGAAATATATGAAGAGTTTGACTTCAGGACACGATAAAAGCCTTTCTCAGATCTTCACTCATTTTGGCAAATCCTTTTCCTCATGCACACAAGGTTTTTTTTCTAACAGCGAAACATATTTGTTTAAAATCTCTATACGTATAGTCGTCTTTTAGAAACCTTTCAATATTACTAGCACTGGTTTTGCTGCATTTGAATAATACAGTATTTACAAAAGAAAATGAAGCGGAAAGATAACACTACAACAGTTCATGCAATGAAGCGTGCTCAATGTCTGTGTTTGTTTCTGAGAGAGAAATACAAAGCCGCTGCATTTTCACTACACGTTTACATTTGCTGTGTCCTCTTCTCTAATTGGGATTGCTGAGCTCTATTATAACCTTACAGGATCACAAACATTATACAGCACATACCTGTACTATGACAAGGGGCCTCCCAAATTGCCAGTAGTGTGTGTGTGTGTGTGTGTGTGCACCCTGCCCTGTGCCCAATGTCTCCTGGGTTAGGCTCTAGACCCTGCGACCATGTACAGGATAATCAGTATAGAAGATGAATGAATGAATGAATGAATGGAAAAAAATGTTCGAGGTGGATTTTACAACGTTTCGCAAAATCATACAAAATTTACACTGATAAAAACCAAAACTGGTTTGATGTAATATTTTGTCATTTGTGCTTTCTAACACCCATGTGACTTCTCTATCAACTTGCAGTACTTCTTGGTTCTTTAATATATCTGTGTGTGTGTGTGTACACAAGCTTGAAGCTGAAGCATGTTGGGTAAACAGAGTCTTTCTGAAAAGCCATGTGTTACTATTACTTTTAATACCAAGGACACTTAAATCATTTCAGGACCCTTACACAGCTACATTTCTTCTGATACACCTTTATTCAGTCTTCATTTTAGCAGTTAGTGTACACATGCTTGCTTTTGTACGCGATTCCTTTCAGGTTGCAGAGATCATTTTGACCAGTTTCCAGTCTAATCAGACGTATCATTATTTTCACCACATGTTCAAATACACAGATATACTGTATTTGCTTGTCTTGCTGATATTTAATCGATTTAATGGATGTTAATATGACGGATTCTACATGGGTTCTAATTCACTATATAGGCGCCCTGCATAGGTTAATACATAATGTACTTTGGATCTTAGTTCGGATGCATGAAAAATTGGACATTGACTAATTTAGTTATTGTAGCTATATTAATGTAGTATATTGATGAATAACTGTAATGTACCAACTATCAGAGTATTTAACGCGTATTTACAGCTAAATTGTGTGAAAAGTGTAGGAATTACAGCACTTTTTTTGTGGGCTGCCCTTTTTAAAGGACCAAAAGTAATTCGACCGCCATTATAATAAATTCTTTAAACCTGGATTCAAATTCTTTCCAGTCAAAGGCTGCCTGAACTCCAGAATCCACAGACATCAGCAGATGTTAGATTTCTTCCCCATGGTTGATTCTGTCCATAAGAAATTTTTCCAGACTGAACAGATATTTTCAATATTATCAAGATTATCTGGTTTCCCTAGTATTTCTACGTGAGTATTACAAATTGTTTGCACATTGTGGTAAACCCTCTGGTGAAGTCTTCTCTTGATTGTTGACTTTGACACAGATACGCTTCCCTCCTGAAGATTGCTCTTGATCTGGGCAATTACCGTAAAGGATTGTTTTCATCAGTAAAAACTTCTACTTTTGTCCACCACAGTTGATTTCTGTGGTCTTTCTGTGGTCAAATAGTGAACGAACAGCAACATTTCTTCTGACAATCAAGTGAATCAGCAGTGCTGTTGTATAGACTGATGAATGACTTGGATGATCTGATATCTCATGCTCGTCTCTCTCTTTCACTCTTTTCTTTCTCTCTCTCTCTCTCTCAGGTCCCACTGCAGCCTGGCCAGTCCTTCAAGTTCACTGTGCTGGAGACACTGGACCGTATTAAAGAGGAGTTTCAGTTCCTCCAGGCACAGTACCACAGGTGAGGACACAGACATGACCCTGGGGCTGCTGGTGGAATTGAACATGCATTCTCACTCCAGTCTCATTTGGTCTCGCACATCTTGGGACTCTACAACAGAAACTGGAGATGAATACTACGCAACACCTTTATATAAAAATGTATAAGAATTGAATTTGTTTTAGAGTAACAGACAAGTATATAAGAAATTGCATTATTTGGAAATTATTCTGTAAAAGGAGTAAGCAAGTATCACTTCATGATTCATAAATTTGCAATGAAAGCTAGAAAAAAGAAATATCAGCAGGGCAAATTTTTGATGTATTATAGATTTTTTTTTTTTTTTTTTTAAGTTCAGTGGGGTCCAAAAATCTAAAACATTTCTGTGAAAATGCTTCTAGTAACTTCAGGAACAGCTTTGGAGAGAAGAAAAATCCTAGATATATTTACATGAATTTCTCTGTTTCTTGAGCAAGTTGTAATTTGTACTATACAAGTACTGTATTTGTTAAGCTTGATTGTTTTTGTTGTGTGCTTTTGAGAAAATCCGTCAAAGTATCTTTAAAAGATAGTCTGAAAGCCATTAAAAATCGGTTTTTCTTTTTTTGACAATACATGATATTGACAATGCATTTTCAAATTTTCTTAAAATTAAAGAGTGACCTAGTGTAGAATCGTACTCACTCATCGTCTATACTGCTTTTATCCTGAATACAAGGTTGTGGGGGGCATGGAGCCTATCCCAGGAGACTTGGGGCATGAGACGGGGTGTCACATACACACACGCTCATTCACACCTATGAGCAATTTTGAAATGCCAGTTAGCCTAATCTGCATGTCTTTGGACTGTGGGAGGAAACCGGAGTCCCCGGAGGAAACCCACCAAGCACAGGGAGAACATGTAAACTGACCCAAGTGGGAATTGAACCCGGACCCTGGAGATGTGAGGCGACAGTGCTAACCAGTAAGAAAAATTGTAAGAAATGTTACTGTTCGTGTTCGTTTTTCCAGTAAGAAATGTTACTGTTCGTGTGCAAAATCTTGAATGTTCTATGAGCAAATATTAAACATTTCCTTTTCATTTAAAAATTCTGCAAGAAAACACGCATCACCAGAACCTGTACACACAGAACAACGATAAATGGCCCTTACCTTTAGCTGATATGGCTGAAAAATTAAAGTTGTGATAATGTGAATCACAAGCGGATATACGCCAAGCGATGACAGAATTGCATAGACTGACTTATGTAACTATTCATATAAATAGATCTTGTGTTTGCATGTTTACATTTATTAATTTTTCAGATGGTTATATGATAGGAAGTAATATCATCTTGAGGCTTTATTATATGTAACTTAGCAAGCCTGTAGCAAGCATTAACCCCAAAACCAATTAAGGTCAAATTCATTCTTCACAAGGCAAGACGTTCCATAAATACAAGGCTAAAGCGTGTGTAATCTGTTCTGCTGCACTGATTTGCACTGCTAGAATGATGCTTTGTTTTTCTATTGTGAGAAAAACAAACCAGTTGTCAACACCGCACAGGCTCGGATGCAAATGCAGGGTTTGATTTATTGAGTAAACCAAAACAGATGTACAAAAAAAAAAAAAAAAGCTAAATCAGAATCAAAAATCCAGCGAAGGGTTGAGTGATCTACAGATGAACTGAAATAGGAAAAGTCAGAACATAGAGCTGGGCAAAGCCACAGGAATACATGGCATTTGTTGCCTTTAAGTACTTGGAAGTTGATATTAATGAGTTTGGAGGTCACGATTAGGTTGTGGTGTGTGTTCAAGTGGTTTTGGTCAGAAAAAACGGATGACACTAGGAAAAGAAGTATCATGGTTGCTTAGTGGTTAGCACTGTCGCCTCGAAACTCCAGGATCGGGGCCGCCTATTTGTGTGCATGGACTTTTGCATGTTTTCCCTGTGTCTAGTGGGTGCTCCAGTTGCCCCACCATCCAAACACATGCGTTAATATTAATGCGTTGATGAGAATCTATAGGTCATGCTGAAAAAAAAGAGACTTATTTTGTTTTATCAATGAAAATTTAAGTTAATAGTTATTGACATGTTGCCAGTTAGCAAAGCAGGGGCTTTGCATATATACTGTAGTATTTTGACCACTGTTTTGACCACACATTGCATAATGCTGGCAATCATCTTAAAACTAATAATCTGGATGTGCTAGCAGGCAGGTAGTCTTTGCCATTCTTGATTTAATGACTATATTTGCTAGTTTTTTTAATGACATTTTTCTCACCATGCTCTTTATGATTGTAGCTGCTAAAACGGTTATGTAATGACAGTATATTTATCTGTTGTTTTTTTTTTCTCTTACCTCAATTAACAGTTGTGTTATTTTACTCCCTAGTCTGAAGCTGGAGTGTGAGAAGCTGGCCAGCGAGAAGACTGAGATGCAGAGGCACTACATCATGGTGAGTCCTGAATGGGCCTGCTCGGCCAAATCCTGTATAGTGAGCGAACGGGTAAAGCGAGAACATGGTCTAACTTCGGCAAGGGTGGTGTTGCAGCTCCAAAATTCCTACAGTATGTGTTTCATAGGAACAGACAGAGCTGAAGACACACAAGTGGATATAGCGCGGATACTAAACGTGATATACAGGCTATCATCAATCGATAATAATGCTCCAGCTGTATTATCACATATAGTTTTTTTTATTTTCAGTTTCAAGGTCGTGTGCAGTAATTGTTTTCACATCTGTACCTTTGATGTCCATCATAGCAACCCAGATAGCAAAAACTACATAACTTTATTAGGGATTAATATCATGCTACTAAGCATACCATTATGATATATAAACAGTGCAATTAATACAACTACAATTATTAATACAATTATATCAGGAATATTTAAAATACAAAACACAAGCTGAGGCTCAAATAAAAAATGCATCTGTAACAGGAAATAAAACATTTCATTTATTTATGAGCCTTAATGTGTGCCATGTGTGCGCGTGTTGTGTCTCTGTCACTGTGTGTTTTCACTCTGATCTGAGGAGAGGACAAGAAGGAAGACAAACATATAGTAAGGAAGTGCAAGTGATAATATAAATGAGAGAAGAGGGAAAGAAAAGAGGAACGAGTTAGAGGAATGGAGACGAGTGAGAATGTGACAGTGGGCTGAATGAGAGATGAAAAACACAAAAAAGAAAAGAGTGTGACAGAAAAAGATGAAGCAAGCAAGAAGAAAAGCAGGGAGAGAGATCGAGATCACAAGCACAGACACGTAAATAATGTGAAGGACTATAAAAAACAGCTAGCACACCGGGCTATATTTAGCCAGTTAAACCTGTCATGTATACCAAGACTTGTTTCAACAGCCATTGCCTTTATTTTCATGCATTTACAATTCGTCATCGCTCGCCTGCTACTGTTTTTGAACGGAATGTTGTTTTTTTTCTGAATCTGAGTGCATGATTTACCTGGTGATGGGCATGAAATAGTACTTCAGCCTCATTAGAGATGGCGGATTAGTGGTTTATCTGAGACCGTAGTGTTGTTCTGTTTTCTATATTCATACTTGAAATCTCATGAGAGTCACGTCAATTTTAAGTCAGAACTCAACCGGCTGCAACTGTATCCGTGATACATGAGGCTCGAACGTACGAGTACACTATTGAAGACTGTATGAGAAATACAGGAACTAGATTATTTCATTCTTATTATTATTATTAGAATTTATAAAATACACAATTATATCATCTTGTATGCTGATGATACTAAAAAAATCACTTTTATCATTTGAATAATTTTCTTTTTATGACTTAAAGAAACATTTCCAAAAATGAAAAAGTGAATGTTTGTCTGATAATTTTTTTTATTATCATACATAAATAGTAAGGAAACGATACTTATCAGTATATACTGTAAATTCCTAGTAAAAAGGCACAATATGTTCAATTATATAATGAAGATTATACAGTATAATAATACATATAATAACTATTGAATTGCAATCATTCCATTAGAAATTTTAAAGAAAAGGTTATCATTTGAAAATTCATTTAACAGAATTTTGATTTGCAGAAGAGCCATCTAAACTTAAAGGGATAATTTTTTCCCCCTAAGTCTGTCTTAAATCAAAATTGAGGTGCATATAGGTATATTACAATAGGTCTTGGTTGTTATAAATTTTCCTATCCTCATACTGATCATAAAGTTTGTCACCCGGAACACGAGTACAATCTAAGTAATCACGGCCAAATTCCCAAATATTGTGTATTTTTCAGCACAAATTTATCTCGTCTTTTTCTTCTTTTCTTTCACATGTGTAAATTTGCTTTCAAACACAAATCCATGTAAACTGTGAACACGTGACTTCTTTCTATATGTCCAGGTCAAGTGGCAACCTTTGTTTCTCAAAAATGAAGCTAGTGCAAGTGCCAAAGCTTGTAGTTCCTCAAATGTCCACTGGGGGCGGGCTCCAAACCTCAGTAATTTCCCATAGGCCCCATGTTAAAATGTACACCTTTACAATGGAAATTAACTTTACAGCCTGGTACAAAAATGTCTCAATAGCTAGAGTTCCCATTTATGCAAACTGCCAGGGGGTGGGGTGGGGGGTGAATTTTATGTAACACATCAGTTTAAATTATATTAACCCAATCCAGTTCTTTATATACAGGTGAATTATACTGCATTTAGAACATTTCTCACATTTTTGTAAAAGCTTATTTTATTTTAATGATTTAATTTAAGTATTGGAGCACACAGCTTAATAAAAAAACACATAACATAACATTAAAGTTCATATCACGATTCTAACCCTGTATGTAAAGCTGTAATCTCTGCGGGTACTACTATTGGGTTGGAGGTGTTTCTCATTCTTGTAACTACAGTACATAGTTCATTCACCCATTCATTTAATTGTAGTACGTAAATAATTCATAGTAGTTTTCATGCTAAATATTTTATAAGATGAAAACTGAACAGTAAACCTGGCTAGAGAATATATTTTTTTATTTTAAAAACCAGGCTTAGCCATCTGTTTTAAATTACTTTTGCGTAAACAAATTTGGGGGCCGTTTCTCTGTACAGGAAAACATATACGAGGGTGAGTCAAACAAATTCCAATCAAAAATGTGTGCAAAATGTATGTCCAACTCATGATTTGCAGGAAAGAAGAGCAGCGTGCAGTGATTAGGTTTTTTGTGGTTTGAGGGTGTACCTGGTCGAATACTTTATGTGCAGTATGTTTGGGGATCTGCAAACAAAATTTGGACCGATACTATAAGGTTTCTTAAAAAACAGTTTCAAGTTTTTTTCAAGTTTTTCAAGTTTCAAGTTTTCAAGTTTCTTAGTATAGAGTGGAAACATCCTCAATGGCCGACCAAAAGAAAAATGTTTAAAAGTCAAGCTGTATCAGCTGGAAAATTAATGTTGAGATCAATTTTCTGAGATTCTCAAGGGCCAGTATTGGAACATTATCAGAAAACGGTTTAACAATCAACAGTGCTCATTACAGGGAGATGCTTGTTGTAGAGCTGAAGACCACACTTTGGATTAAACACAGAGGGCTGCTATCCAAGGGCTTTGTGATCTTGCATGACAATGCACGTCCACATACTTTTTCTCACACTATTGACGCTCTACGAGCCCTACGGGTTTCACTTCTGATGAAGAAATGAAGAGAACGGTTGTATTTGTGGCTCGCAGCTCAGCCCAAAAGATTTTTAATGAACGTATACAAAAGCTTGTTGAGAGAGGGACAAAGTGTATTGAAAAACAAGGAGATTATGCTAAAAATAATGTAGTGTTTGTCTTTTCTAAAAGGTAATTCAAATAAATTCTACACTCAGACTGCAGATAATTTTTCACTCACCCGCTTAGAATCAGTGGACAGAAATCAGATTCTAAATGATTTGCCTGAGTTTCAATTCTTATTTATTTTACTTTCCACAAGCAGAGATCTCAGCTAAGCATGTTAACACAAAGGAATGCCTCTGTGTGTTTGTGTGTGTGTGTGTGTGTGTGTGTGTGTGTGTGTGTGTGTGTGTGTGTGTGTATGCACGCATGCATGACAGGTGTGAGGTCAGTCTACTGCTAATAATGAAAGTGGTATGCATGGTCACTCGACCATTTGGGTTCACTGGAGCAGTCAAGGTTCTAAGGTGGTGAAGGTTAGAGGGTGAGATAGAGAGAGTGGGGGAGGGAGGAGGAAGGGTAGAAAGGATGGATTAATGCACTGCTCTGCACTGTAACTCCCCTGGCCAGCTCATCTGTCTGATTCACACTGACACTCTCAGCTCTATCCAGGAACATTACCGCCACAGATTGCCCTCACGCCTACAGAGAGAGAGAAAGAAGGAGGGGAGAGATAAAGAGAATGTAACAGCAAGAGAGAGAGAGAGAGAGAGAGAGAGAGGTGTTCAAAACAGAGCACTAAAAGAGAAAAAGGAAAAACATGGATGAATACGGCTAGATTGAGGGCAGTGAGGAAAAGAGTGATAAATAACATAAAAGCACAGAGAGATCTGAGGTGAGGCAGAAATAATGATTGGGGGAGAGGAGTGATAATGTGAGGCGGAGAGAGGGGGGGGGGGGGGATGAGACTGGTTTAAAACTGCCTAGTCTTCAGTAAACATTTATATAGTGCAAGTGTGTGTAGAATATATTGAAGGTGAAATTAAAATGTGTCATTTCATTGTGGGTTTTTTTCTTCTCCATACATTTCACTCAAAAATCAATTTTTTTTTGTGAACTACAGTAATAGTAGGATGATTTCTGTGCTTTGTATCATATTTTATTCACTGCAGTTGCATCCAGAGTCTGTTTTATTTCATCAAGATGACATTTTAAATTGGTCATTGTGGCATTGAGCGCTGTGGCCTCACACCTCCAGGGCTGAGGGGTGATTAAAGTCCTGCCTCAGGTCTGCGTGCGTTGGAGTATGCTCTCCCCATGCTTGGTGGGTTTCCTGTGGGTACTCTGGTTTTCTCCCACAGTCCGAAGACATGCAGAGTAGGCTAACTGGTGCGTCCTGAATGCCTGTAGTGCCTGACTGTGTGTGTGTGTGTGTGTGTGTGTGTGTGTGTGTGTGTGTGTGTGTCCTTGTACCCTGCGATGGATTGGCATGTCATAAATGTTGTACCCCGAGTCCCCTGTGATAGACGGCAAAGAGAATGAGTGAGTGATTATTCTCTTAGTATTATTATATATTATTCTTCTATAGTTTCCACAATTTTTTTTTATATCTGCCCGCAATATTTTCATACAAACTTAGTGTAAAATTCATACACATTATTAACTTCCCACAATGACATATTGGAAAGTAACATTCATGCACTGTGGCCAGTCCAATGAACTCACATGTTCATCAAGGTGCTCGGTTTTTGTCCCATTATCTGACCATACACTACCATCAGCCTGAAAGTAAGAAAGAAAGAAAGAAAGAAAGAAAGAAGACACACATGCACTTACAATTTTTTGGGCAGAAGATGGATCCCATGGATAATCCAGGTAAAACAAAACAACAGGTGAGAGATATTTGTCTCTCAGTTTTGAGTATAGCAGAATGCTGGGAGTTGGTGACATCTAATGAGATGTGTATACAAGTCAGAGATGTGACTGTGCCTAATTTGTATTTCACATTTATTGATTCTGAAATGATTTGGTCCAAGCAAAATTAGCAAACTCTAATTTGTCAAAGTCACTGAGCTACATTTGTAACCCTCAGCTACGTACAATATATTTGGACGGTATTCTTTTCTCCATGCTCACATTTTTTAAAAATCATAAATTATTGAGATAAACTGTTTCATCTTAATCATCCAGTATGGCTAGTCATTCTGGACAGGAAAATGAGCATTTCCACCTTTTCAGTTTCAAGCCGAGTATGGGAATGCATAATGCCCTTACCAGCTGTGCAATCGGGAAATCTCTGCTGGATGCTGGATTTTTAAGTGTTTCTACAGTGATGCACAGTAAACAGGTAAAACAAAAACAACAACAACCGGCAGAACATTTCAGCATATAGTATTTTTTTTTTTACAAATGATTTATCTGATGTCCACAGAGCAGGCATTTTCACTACTCTACTCTCAAATTGTCTCACAAGTGACTCCAATCAGGACTACAGCATTTTAATTCCATTTATAATTCCCATCACAGTTTAATCATTTTGGATCAAAAAATATAATTTTTAAATTGTTTTTGGTTTTGTTTGTGACCATTTTTGGCCATCCTTCTTTTAGTAGCGTCACGAATAAATAGTGTTATTAGATGTTTAATATATGCTGTCTAATATAAGCTAAGTCAAACATACAGTACCGTACATTGACAGATTTAGTTTACGGCTCAAAACTTTACTTTGGCAGAAAGTGGTGCTGCAAATCCTGTCGAGAGCTTTTAAGATGTGGGGAAGGGTGCAGGAACAGATGGCGAGCATATCAGCCCAGATTCCTATATCTATGGTATATTCACTTCACGTTTTATTGTAGAGAAAAAGACTGCTCTTTTGATCATATCTTGTGATAACTCGCATACCCTCATTTAAAACTGCGTCAGGACTACAGTAGATATGAGTGCTATGTAATGTAAATGAACATTATATTTGTTCAATTGTTTTTCAGAATAATTGTTATATTGTGCAAGACTAGATACTGTATATGTCGAAGTCAATCATCGCATCAGATTTTTAGAGCAGTATTTTTGTGAGCTCGTGGCAGCTATCTAGTCTGGCCTCGTGGTCTAAAGACTGCAGATTGAAACCAGATTAGCAGGGCAAGGCAGCAGGACACAATCTTGAGAATGTCTGCACCTACTGTACGACTGTAACAGTACTAGTCTTATTATACCATTAATGCTATTACTATATAATTAGGTAATTAAATGCTATTACAAAAAAAAAAATTCGAATAAAAATGCTGCTTCATCATTTCTTTAATTTCTTTCAAATGACGTTTTAGTGCGATATGACATGTTCGCACATGACAGAAGGTGGTACATGGCACAGTGGTTCGCACTGTTCCCTCACACCTCCAGGGTCAGGGGCTCAAATCCCGCCTACGCACTGCGCCTGTGGAGTTTGTCTGTTCTCCCAGTGCCTCCACAGACCAGAAACGTGTATCGTAATTTATTTGGCATATCCAAATTGCCTTTAGTGTGCTGTATGCTTGGGTGTGTGAGTGTGTGTACACATGCAGGTTTACCAGCGGTTCTGGTACTCAGTAATGTAAATCCCCAAGTGGCAATTATGATTGTGGCCTGACATTGGTGAAAGCAGCGATGGACACATGACAGAAAAAATTTGTAGCATTTAAATCTAGAGATTTTAATCTAGAGATCAGATCAGAATGAGCTCTTGCTCATTGGTCAGGGATGATGGTGACCTTCAGATCGTCCTTGACTAAATCACTATGTTGGAACTGTGTGTGTCTCTTGTATCTCCTTTGTTGTGTACGGTGATGAGGGAAGGACATTCCCAGTCCATGTTCCTATTCAGTTTGACAACCCGTAGTAACTTAAGCAGCACACATTTACAGTTAATACAAATGAACATTAACTGATTGAAATCGACGTGTTCCCAGTCTGTTCTTCTTAATGTAATCTTATATTCAACACTCACAAATAGCAGTAGTCACCGCTTAAAAAAATTATAATATTATTTGAATTTGCGGTGAGGACTTAGTATAGCTTAAGTGCATTTGTTTATTTGATTATTAAAAGATTTAAATGCAGGTCACCAGATTGCTCCTCTCTCTCTCTCTCTCTCTCTCTCTCTCTCTCTGGTAGGTGTCTTAATGACTAGAAGTTCATGTTGAGTAGAAATCCGTAGCTCTGTGGTAAACATTTTAAAATGAGGTCAGGAGTTCGTTTAGCTATGAGCAGGCAATAAGGTGGTAGAGGCTGAGACACGCAATCCTGGTGCGTAGGTTGTTGTTTCTGTTTTAAACATGTAGGCAGCAGGTCAATAGTTCATTGTAATGTCCCAAGTCAAATAGCGTGAATACCGTACACCTTTCCGTTCAAGATGATTGAAAAGGGATGACATCATTTAGCCATATCAGTTATCTACGCTTCTTCACACTTCGTCTTTATCTAGGCTGACTTTGACATAGGAATGCATGAGCATTAGTACTTATCCAATAGATTACAAGAATAGATTACATTTCCTCTATGGCCGATAAGAAAAGGTATTTATTTAGTAACATTAACAGCGGACTAACTTTAGCCTGGCTGTTTTCCTAAGGCTGCTTGATTGGACATCTGGGTTTGTTTGTTTTTTTTAAAAGGAAAAAAAAAAAACCCTGGCTAATGTTTTTCCTGTATTTTCTCTCAAATTGTACCCATTAGAAACATACTATGGACATGTGATTGCTGGTTTCCCTTGTGTCAGTGATGTATCTTATTTGTATTTTTTAAATAATTTTTTTTACTATACTAGTGCTCAGATACAGTATGAAGATTAGGACTGCAAGATTCTTGCAAAAATCACGTTTCTTCTCTATGGGAATTTTGTCACATGATTCTCAATTTTTCAACCAAAACATATAATAATAATAATAATAATAATAATAAACATGATCTCTACACAGGAATTTTAACTTTGTTCTTTTTCTTATTTTACATCTCTTAAAACTTTAAAGCTGTTAAACATAAACAAAATATTAACAATAATAAATAAAATAACTACTTTGGACCTTCAGCCACCTACTGTACAGTACTTCATCACTGCATGGGTTTAATCTGTGTTATTTTTATCAGCATAGGGTACATGTCACCGAGTTTATTAGGGAGTGAGAAATGAAGTACATAGTTTACAGTATTGAATTTATTATTCTCTAAGGTTTTATCGCTCAATCTTAACACGCTTCTAGTATAATTCTAGGTAACTTAGCTTAGAGTCTCTGTGCAACAGCTAGAATTAATGCATCAGGTTTAATTAATAATGTCTGTTAAAACTCAAGCGGCACAAATACGAACCGGCAACACAGCATTGGTCAAAGCATTAAAGACTTAAATCTGCATATTTGGGTTTTCGGATATGTCAGGCAGAACAAAAGTTATCATTACTTAAATTGGTTAAAATTGGTTAAAATGAACTAAAATTCAGTTCATCATATTGACTATTTTTCTTTTTAAAAATAAAAGATATGTCGCTCTACTGCATAATCCTAAGCCCTGTATATGTTATATATATAACAATAATGGCTAAAATGCTCTGGGCTTTAAGGGCTACCTAATAGAGTAAGTTGTATGAGTAAGCTGTATGACTGAATCAGTCGCTCATCTCTGGTTTGATTTGGTGAATTAATAGTCTTTTGTTTTGCAGTGTGAGTGTGACCAGTGAGTGTGACTGATATAGCAATCTGTGATTGTTGTCAAGTAAACAAGTGAACACATGAATGCAGCGTGATGAAGAGAAATAAATGCAAGTGAAAAGCCTTTGTTTAGAAATGAGATGTGTATGTATGAATTGAGAATGTGATTTTTTTTTTCTTGATTAATCGTGCAGCCCTAATGCAGATGACTACAAATAAGGTGGCTGATAAAATATTTTGCTTTGTAACAAGTGGAAGAAAGTAAGGTTGAATCACACCTCTATGGTCAGGGGTTCAAATCCCACCTTCAGTCAGTGTGTGTGTGTGGAGTTTGCATGCTCTCTCTGTGCTGGGGTTTGTCTGGGTACTCTAGTTTCCTCCTACAGACGTTGCATTTACAAATTGCTGGTTGTATGCTGTGCTGTGTGTGTGTGTGTGTGTGTGTGTGTTTGTGCCCTGCCCATACTGCCTTGTGCACCAAGTTTCCTGGGACAAGCTTCCCCTCGTAACCCTACACAGGATATGCGGTATAAATGATAGATGAGTGGATGGATGGATAAAATCAGCTCACCCAGTACCTTTTACGCCGTCAGCACAGAGCCTTTCCTTTCAGTAACTTGCTCTAGACAGGGTACAGTAAAAAACAAACAAACAAAAAATATATTTTTTACTATGTGTCTGTTAGGATTTTCTCATTAGGTATGTGCACATCTTGAAATATTGCTAATTGTCTCATGCATGAACGATAGATTAGAAGAAAAGAAAGCAGCAGTCTATTATGATTCAGTGCAGGATCACTTATAATCAAACAGTCCAATAATAGCAAAAACGCCTTGTCAGAATTTCTGAAAAGGTTCTCACTTCCCATGTCCTCTCTTCAAGGAATCCTGAACAGAGACAGAGAGTCACAAATGCCCCTTTGAAGCCTGGTTAGTGTGTGTGTGTGTGTCAGAGAGAGAGTGCGAGCCTGTTTCCTTTTCCACTTGTGCATCTGTAGGGAAAATTTTCATATTTAAAAATGACTTACCCATTATAATGACTTAATACACATAATACACCTGCACCCTGCTCATGGGCATTTCTAATACTAAGCCATTAGGTATAAAATCGCCAGTCGGACAGAATGTCATCATGATAAACTTTTAATAATGTTAATAAAATCACATGAATAAGCTTTAAAAAGACCAGATAACTCTCAGATGAATATTTTTTTCGGATGAGAAAAAAAATAGTATTTTCCTAACAATTCTAGATTTATCAATTACACCGAGGGTTCAGGATTAATTATCACACAATCAAGAAGAGATCAAATGAGAGAAATTCTCAAAAGCCGTATTCTAAATATTGAAGTGAGCGTGCCGATTTGAGCTGCTGAGTCTTTATACCCTTAAGCACTTTATATTAGTATTAATACTGAACACAATCAAAATGTGAAAAATGGGAACTGTGGAAAAAGCTTTACGCGGTTTTGCTAGTGTTGGCTCACTCGCTCAGTTTAGCCCTCCGTGTTATGATGATAAAATAGCAATATAAGTTATGTCAGTTAAGTTAATAATTTAGGTCACGGTATGCTTTTCTGAGATTTTGTGATTATAATCATGATTTTTTGACACAAATTAAATTTTAATCTGACTGGAAGCAGGTGATTTCATGTTGTAATTTACAATAAAGTGTTTTTTAAAAGAATTATTTTCAATTATTAGTTTTAAATAAGCATTATCTAAATCATTCAATGTTTTTTTAAGTCAAACTCTATTTTGGGGGCTTTATGAGAGCAGATCTGTATATTTCTCAGTGGTGTTCACAAACACACACACTTACACAAACACACACACACACACACATACGCAGGCACACACACGTATGTTGAGTGGTGAATGTTCAGTTTCTCAGCTGGACGTATCACAGCAGTACATTCGGACAGCAAACAGCTGGCAAGTTGAACCAGAGGACACTCAACACACTCATTAGACTGTAGGACCCATTAGACTGTGCGAATACACACACAAACACACATATTCCTGCACACACTGCAGCATCGGCATGGGGGCAGACTCAGCCGTGCCGAACCAAGCTACATCCACCACATGCCGTGTGCAATCTGCTCCCAACCCCATACACACAACACGCGCACACACACAACAAGAACGCAGGGACATGCAAGGAAGATTATGTAATTTAAAAGCGGTTGTGGGTGGTCATTATGAGCCCAATCAATCCCAATGCCACATCCTGCCACTGTGATTTCATGAGATTTCGGTAGTTTACTCATCTTGTTAAGTTCACTCTTTCAGAAAATCATGTAATTTAATGTAACAGAATACAAATATAGTGTTTTTTTTTTTTGTTGTTTTTACAGGAATACAGTTGAAATGTACTTTATATGTATACATAGTGTATATATAAATATATATTTTATATGAATTAATTATGCAATATAAATGAGATTGTAAGGAAATGCACAATATTGCAACATGCATGAAAAAGTACAATGCAGCGCTGTGCAGATGTCTTGAGCCGCCTCTCATTTCTTCATATATTGCTTCCAAAGAGCCAGACTTCCTTGCCTTTTTTTTTAAGCAGTCTTGAGGAATAGTTCTTCAGGCTTCCTTTTTTTTTTTTTTTTTTAATTTTTTTTATTTAATTTTTATTCCACTCCTTGTACCTGAGAAGTTTCTGATGAATGTGTTTGTTAAGCCACACAGTGACTTGTGAATCATTCAAGCATGAAAAACGTCTAACTTAAGGCATGAACGAGTGAGAAACAGGTGCAGATGATGACAGATGATCAGATGATTAGTCTACTGGTGATGCTGAATGCTGAGTGGTTGAAACAGACGAGAGAGGAAATAAGGTTGCTTCTGAGGTTGTTCCTGTGCCTTATCTTTCAGCACTTTGCAGCTTGTCACAGTAAAACATTTGTTCCCATTTCTTTCCTTTTAATCTACTCAATATACTCAATATCTCATTTTCCGAGGCTGGCTCATGTCTTTTGCACAATACAGTATTTTACAATTTTTTCCCTACATATCTCCAAAGTCTGTCATTATATTCACATAGTAATTTCTCAGTAGATGAAGGAGGCCGACTGGGTTTTTAAAATAAAATTAAGTTTGGGAAATGTGGGCAAATTACAATATTCTGCCACTTATATATGTGTTTATGAAGAACAATAAAATTGCACATTTCCTTGAAAAATAGATCAGGGCACAGCTTTTTTCATTTGTGTCCATGGCGTCCTTCAGATAAGGAGACTGACTTATTTTAGTAAATTATATATTTTAAATTAATTTTTTTTTAAAATCCATTTTATGTTAGGCGGCATGTTGGCTTAGTGGTTAGCACCGTTGAATTGCACCTTCAGGGTCCAGGTTTGATTCCCTCAGCTGTAAAAGTAATATTTTAAATTGATTGTTTTAGTTCCAAGATGCAGAAATATATATTTTTTTATATTTTACATTTAGGTGTGTTTGTTCAGGACATGTTGATTCTGTTGATAATGGTCATTTTTGTGGCAGTTAGATTTTCAAGCATGAGTGAGATGGCTGCTGATGCCCTTGACTGTAGCTGAATTTCTCATTTATCAGTTTTTACAAGGTGAAATTGCAATGCAATGCGGTGATGCAATTGCAAGCCGATGTGTGTGATGGTCAGTAAAACGGCTCACAACAATAATGGTGCGATGACCCAACAAAAAAAAAAACATGGACATGTATTTGTGGAAAGGCATACCAGGTAGTGCAGTTGAATAGCATAAAATCATTCACTTTGTATGAAAGCACCCAAATTTGTTGTACCAGTATTTGTATTATTTGCTTCCTGTTGATAAGAGATGGTTCACTTTTGGCCAACTAACTTAAAAGTGGTGACTTTCGTGCCTCTGAGTGGCGCAGTGGTAAAGCGCTCGCCCTATCATCTGGTTCGAACCCCGGGTGATGCTGTTTTCCTCTCACAGCCGGAGGCACAGAGAGAGCTGATTGGCCGAGCTCTCTC
>JAQMYL010000007.1:10211680-10232856 GCA_030014365.1 Clarias pachynema | reverse complement strand
ATTTTTATGCAAATCCCAGGAGTGTACATTAGGTTTTTTGTTTCCATCTGAAAACTGGTCTGTCTTGTACTATATATTTTTTTCTTTACAGCCTCCATATATTCTCCTGTAATGTTATTTATTAATTAATTTTTAAGTTATATATGGAAATCCTGAATGATTTTGTACATAATTATGCAGACATGATAAACATATAAAACAAAATTGGTACAGCATACAATATGGTGCCTAAGACTTTTGCACAGGACTGTGTATATATATATAATTTATAATACATTGTATAATGTGAATAATATATAATAAATGTATTGTATTGTATAATACATATAATGATTTTTATATACATTATATAATGTAGCATTATCAACATTCAACATGCACAAACTGCACTTAAACACTTGACATTAAAAAAATTACCATCTACTTAAGGCGTCACATTAATATTTGGCTCCTCCGTTTGCTGTTGACTCCCTGCCCCCCCTCAAACACAACTCAGAAAATCAACAGAACAAAACGGGTTCCCAATTTGTAATTACAATTTGTACATTGTGCCGGTGTGTATTTCTGACAGGACACGAAGGCGACATGATGGTCTGGTGACTAAAGTCCTTTCTTCCTCTCCGTTCCCTCCTCCGTCTTCCCCCTCGTGATGTGTCACTGTTCTAGACACAGGGCATGACATTGTCTATTGTTCCACTCCTAAAAATATCTTAAAATATTTGTCTCGATCCTTCGAGTATGTCTTAACGTTTTTTCACATTTCGTAGTGTTACAGTCTGGGCCTAATGTAAATGTACTGCATAAGTCATGAATCTGAGGAATGAACATGAATAATATGAGTCATAAAATTCTATAAAAGTTTTATTTATATATCATTTTAACAATAGTCTTGGTCGCAAAGCAGCTTTACAGAATACTTATTTAATCAACTGCATAAACATTATATTGCCACATTAAGTATTCACTCGAATGCCTTCACATGCATATGAAGTCGAGTAACCTCCAATTCTTAATCCATTGGTTTAATATGATGTTGGCCCACACTTTGCAGTTTCTACACTTCTGGGTTTTCCACAAGGTTTAGGAGTGTGTTTATGGGAATTTTTGACCATTCTTTTGTGAGGTCAGACTCTGATGTTGGACGAGAAGGCCTGGCTCGCAGTCTCCGCTCTAATTCATCCCAGAGGTGTTTTATCGGGTTGAGGTCAGGACTCTGTGCAGGCCAGTTGAGTTCTTCCAGAGCAAACTCGCTCATACATGTCTTTGTGGACCTTCCTTCGTGCACTGCCGCACAGCCATGTTGGAACTGGTGTGTTAGGCTCGGCTTCTTACTTCCAGGGAAAGGAATTCTTAATGCTTCAGCTTACCAAGACATTTTGGACAATTTCATGCTCCCAACTTTGTGGGAACAGTTTGGGGATGTCCCCTTCCAGTTCCAACATGACTGTCCAGCAGTGTCCCAGTAGAACACCTTTGGGATGAATTGGAGCGGAGACTGCGAGCCAGGCCTTCTCGTCCAACATCAGCATCTGACCTCACAAATGAGCTTCTGGAAGAATGGTCAAGAATTCCCATAAACACACTCCTAAACCTTGTGGAAAGCCTTCCCAGAAGAGCTGAATCTGTTATAGCTTCAAAGGGTGGTTCAACATCATATTAAACCCTATGGATTGAGAATTGTTACTCAAGTTCATATGCACGTGAAGGCAGACGAGCGAATACTTTGGCAATATAGTGTATTTTTTTTTATAGTTATATACTGTAACTGTTCAGCATTCTAACGAAAGCATCAATTATGTTTCCAAAAGTCCCACATCTTTATAGATTTAACCGTTGTGTGTGTGTGTTTTTCTCACAGGCAGAGATTGTAAAGAGGCTCAGCGCTATCTGTGCTCAGATCATCCCTTTCCTCTCTCAGGAGGTATGCTGGCAATGATTGACGACTCATCTCTCTCTCTCTCTCTCTCTCTCTCTCTCTCTCTCTCTCTCTCTCTCTCTCATACACACACACTAACAAAACCACACATGCACATACTCACGCACAGGCAGAATGTTTCATCATCCTCATTGAGGACAACGCTCAAATTTCCTCTCATTTCCACTTATTTCCAGCTATATCAGCGCTTTTCCTGACAAGTACCATCTAAATAGCAGACATTTGTTTGTCATCACAGCACCTTAAAAGCAGCTATTATTTTTTTATTCCAGACAGAAGTCAGGTCATTAAACTGAGCACTGCTTGGCTAGAGTAATTGCGGCCCCGCTGGCCCTCAGTAACTCACAACGCTGGAAATTGACTCATTATGTGTAGTTGTTTGAAAATATGCTTTTTTTTTTCACTTGCGCTTCGTCTTGCACCAGCGTTGCTTTGAAAAGATCTGACGCGTACGAATCTTATAAATAACTTACTTTTTTTGTTTTTGTTTTTTGGATGAACTGTTTTTTTCCTTCTTCTGCCTATTCTGCTTTGAGTTAATCACCATCCGCATAAGGAAAGTTTCTCTCTGTCCACTTAAATAGCACTCATGATTTCTGGGTGCATACTGGACTGACAGAGAACTCAACAAGTAACTTCTCATAGCTGATAGTTTATTACCATTTGTACAGCTCTAGTAACCACACTGATTTACAAAAAAGAAAAAAAGCAATAATTTTTTTATATTATTAAAAGTTTGGATTTATTTTAATGATGTCGGTCTTGTTTTCTTTGTTGAGATGGTTTAAGAAAAATAAAATTATAAATTTGTTAGTGTAATATTTCATTTCATTAAGGCCCTTTGAGAAATCTAATAACGTGATAGTCCGGTAGGGAAGGCTGAGGAAAAAAAAATCCTTATTATACACTGCAAATTGTCTTTCTTCAGAAAAGTCAAAGCAGTTCCTCATTTAGCTTCTGAGCTTCTGAAGTTCTATTTAATCGCTTGTCTTTTGTGTTGTTCGAAACAAAAGGAAATGGAAAACAGTCGGATTGTGCTCATATAATTTGCACAAGCCAATTCAGTCAGGAAATATCAAGAGGATTTTCACCAAGTGATCTCTTGAAACGGTTTGACCCAGTAAAACTGTCAGAGGTTTTCTAGTTCGGAAAAACCACTACGTGAAATTTCATCAAAAACTGTAAATACTGTAAGGCCAAATATAGTCGCATGAGGCAAAATGGGAACCCACTTTATCACTACGGTTTTTCTCAGTCGCTTCTTGAATCAGCCTTATCATTTGCAAAACTATAAGTGTGTTTCTCAATACAATTCCTACAAACATCACAACATAATGGAACACTTTCCAAAGTACTGTCTTTCTCAGGAGTAAAATGTTTTTATCTCAGCAGTACGGAGTTACACGTTACTGTATGTGGAATGTTGATCGCAAGAAATTGGATAGGGGTCATCTTTATGCTTATTACTGATTGTACTGTAATTTATTGATGAACCAAATCATTGCGATACAAGATAAAAAAGAAAGACAATCCTGTTTTTCAGCAAAGAAAAGAAATGCACTGAAAGAATACTTTAGTGTGTCTTATCCAGTTTCTGCAAGTTTCGGCCCTCACATGCCGATGATCACGTCTGAACATTAGTCGGTCTAATGCTTTACACGTTCCTCTCCAGTCAGGATTCACCTGTGAGCAGTTCATCAATTCAGGACATGTTTACAGGAAAAAAAAGACGTCTAATAGAAACGTATAGAAAACATGCTTGACAGATTATGACAGCCGGTTCAACCATTGTGCATTTAATGATGAACGGTACTGTATATAATGAACTAATGCCTTTGTGTTTTGTGGGAGAGACTATTCATCATAGAAGCAGTATAATACATTTAGATCAACGCGACATAAGCAACTGATAATGTCGGAAACAGCAGACATTTCTGCATAATCATGTGACAAGATGATGTGAAGATTGTACAAATTATTCAGTTCTGAAATGCAGAATGCAGCTGAGCGACTGAGACAAACTGTCAAAGATGTAGATGTATCCATAGGGTTTTTTTTTTTTATGTGTGTGTGTGTGTATATAAATAGGTGTATGAGTGTGTGTAGGGACCGAGTGTATTTTCATTCTCTCTTCCCCTTATTAAACATGTGTTCACCATCCTGTAGTTTGCCTGCCTGTGTTTGTTGTACAGTACACAGTATGTGATCTGTGTTATTGTTTGTGCCTGGGTTTCCTCCTCTATCCACTTTGTTTCTGTTTCCTCATCATCTCATGTCTATTTGGATTATCTTTATTCTGTGTTTACAGTCTCTAACCCCGTGCGTGTGTTTGTGCTGGTTGTTTTGTAGCACCAGCAACAGGTGGTGCAGGCTGTGGAGCGGGCAAAGCAGGTCACCATGGCAGAACTCAATGCCATCATTGGGGTTAGTGACCTCTGACCTCCCACACTATAAGCGCACAGAAGTAAACACTGACGGAGATGCTGGGTTTTTTCTTATTGCTTTATGTAGTTACCACGATGCACATTAGAGTCTAATGCAATGTTATTATTTTTTGTACAAAAACCTAATTATATAATGTAAATAAATATGGAGACATCTACGTTTTGTACGACTCTATACAAATTATTTGAAGTCTTATGAGAATACATACCCAGTACGTACACAGTACTGTATGTGTACAAATATTTAATACTGGACTGGATCATCAGTGTGTGAGTTATATTTTACTGTGTATTATTAACCTGGGAAACTGCAAGTAGTGTAGCACATTTAAATATATAATTGGGTCACTTTTGTCCCCTTTTCACGGTGCTCTCGTGCCTGTTAATCTTAAAAATCAGAGTGACAACTTTTGACATTTTCTGTTGGTATTATTTGGTCGCGCTGTTATGCTGCACAGTATAACAGGACAAGAAAATGAGATCGACCTGGAAATGTACTCAGTGAAGCATTACATTTATTGGCGCGAAACAGAACACCAGAAAATTTAAATGCGCCATAAATACAGCGAGAACTCATAAAACTCGTAAAATCCGTGGCAAATCCATAACTCTTTAATGATCATTTTAAAACAAACCTCAAAACATTCAAACAAATGTCAGTATCTTGCGAACTCTATCCAGTGTTGAATTTTTTTTTGGGCCTCTTTGGCTCAGACATCCAGAACGAATCATAGCTCTACAGCTCTCCGTCCTCTGGCACACATCTCACCCACCTGCATCCCATAACACAGCAGCTTTACTTCCCGCAGTCGGGTCAAATTAGAGTTGAATTGTGTTCTCGCTGCAATCAGGCTGCCCTGTGACTAACCTGAAAGTGGACTGATGCCACCTCTTGCAGGCTGGTTGTTTTGGTCCACTGGGTTAAACACAGCAGGCTTACATTCAAACAGGCTACGAGTCCTTTTACATACACAGCGTTTAGTCCGTTCAAATCAACCAATGGTGTGTTTCCACACTTAGTCCGGTTTATGTATGCAGGTCAGAACACTGCAGTAACACGCTGGATCGGACCGTTTGAGTGACGTGGTCTTGGTCTGGTTCCCGTCCAACTCTAGTGTGGTTTCACTGCAGTGAGAATGTAATTCGACCCACCTTCAGGAAGTGTGCTGTGTATTATTGGTCCAGGAAACTTTTTTTTTTTTCTGTCTATACTGTACTGAGGCACAAACTGAGCAGAGACTGACAAACGAAAGGAGAAAATAAATCCTGTAAATGATGTAAATATCTAATCGTAAATCTTAACCTGCTCCGTGTTCTCTCTGATGATTACTGTGATTTTGTGCAGAGGTTTGTTTATCCTTTTTCCATTGTTGTATTTCAGACCACTGAATGAAAGAGTTGCTTTCAGTCCCACCAATCAGCCACCATTTTTCGTTCTTTGATTCATTTAATTGTGTGCAGTGTGAAATTAAACTAAAACTAGTCACCAGTAAGCCAAAAGTCACTCGATTTGTTCTCAGAAAACGATGCAAACGTGGCTTAAAATATTGCACATGTAAAAGTGTCCAAAGTATACATTTATATTTTTAAACCCCACATTTCTCTGTTTCTCTTTGTTTTTGTATGAGCTCTCACAATGGAGCTTTAGTTATCAGTCTGATCAGAGCTGTGATGAGAAGAGGCTTTAATTTGGCCTTTTTCATTTTTGTGATTTTTTTTCCCTCTTGTTTTTCTCCTATATCTGTCTCTCTCTGTCTCTCTCTGCTCCACCTGTGCTTGTGGAACAGCAGCAGCAGCTCCAGCACTTGTCTCACCACACCCCAGGCATCCCGCTAACCCCCCACCCGTCAGGCCTGGCACTGGGGGGCGCCTCGGGCCTGTTGGCTCTCACTGGGGCGCTTGGCGTTTCTGCTCACCTGAGCAACAAGGACGAACGCAACCACTTGGATGCCGAGCACCTTCGAGGTACAGCACACGTTTGTACGCTTCACACGTTAGTACAGCAGTGCTGAAACTTAATGGATCAGTCCAGACATGTTAATTGTCCGATGATTGTTTCTTTTGTGCCTGAGCTATGAGGTAAATTAAATTCTGCAGTCGTGTTTTAGGACGAAATCTGATTCATGTATTTTACTTAATGCAGTTTGGTATAAATCCATTCTATAGGCCTGGCTGCAGAAAGCTGTAAAGTTGATAATATAGCTTGAACTTTGGAAAACTCTTGTACTTATTTCACATAATTTTTTTTTATTATTATGGACTAGCTTAATGATGTTTTAATGATGTACTTAAAGCAAATTTGGGATATGTATTTGGAAATGAATGTGTATGTATTTGAAAGCTTAGGGCATGAGGCAGTGTGCACCATGGACAGGGTACCAAGCCATCACAAGGCACACACACACACACACACACACACACACACACACACACACACACACACACACTACAGGCAATTTGGGAACGGCAATTAATCCGTTCCCAAATTGCCGTAAAAGCCGTAATAATTCCGCAAAAGCAAGTGTTTGATATAAAAACAATATAAGAAACCTACAGATCTGTCCATATGCAAATTATCCAAGGTGACCGTAACTAAGTGCAATCTTTGCTTGTCAACAGCCACCGTCACCAAACGTACACTTTATTAGGAACACTGTACTACTTTGCCTCAATTCTTTATGGTTGGAAACATTCCTTTCAGATTCTGGTCAGTGTTGTCACGATATGCATCTCGCAATTTCTCCAGATTCTTCAGATGCCATTTCATACGGTGAATCTCCTCTTCTACCACGTCCCCAATGAGTCCTCCTGGACACAGATCCAGTGGCCGGGGGGAACACTAAACTCATCGTCATGCTTATGAAACCAGTTTGAGGCGATGCTTGCTTTGTGACATGGTGCATCAGGTCGCTGGAAATTACTGTTAGAAGATGGGAAAATGATGTCCATTAATGCACATGGTCAGCAACAATATTCAGATAGGTTGTGGCATTCAGTTGATAATCGATTTGTTTTAATGGATCCATAGTGTGTCTCGAAAGCATTCTCAACACCACCTCCATCGGCCTGGACAATTGACACAAGGCAAGCCGGTTCATGGATTCATGCCGTAGGTGCCAAATTCTGACCCGACCATCTGTTTGAGATATTTTCTGCTCACGACAATGGTTTTGAGTGGTTACTATAGCCATTCTGTCCGCTCAAACCCATCTAGCCATCCTGAATTGACATCTCCCTTCATCTGCAGGTCTGACATAATGTTACATAATTACATAATGTTGAGATGATCTAAAGTTTCCACATGCCACATTTAATTCCCAGATTTCCCCCTCATTCTGATGTTTGATGTGAACATTACCTGAAGCTGCTGGATATCTGAGTGATTTTGTGCATTGTGCTTCAACCACACAATTGACTGATTAGATAATTGCATGACTGGGTAGGTTAACAAGTGTTCCTAATAAAGTGCCAGGTGAGCGTATAAGCAACGTGTAATATACTGTAGGTGTGGCAGTTATGAGCAGTGTGTGTATGTGCATGTGTGCGTGATGCAAGGATGTAGTTATGATAAGGAGACTCGTTATTACTCCTGTTGGCGAACATAACCTGTGTGCAGTAGAGGGGATGTAGAGAGGACATCGGTACAATAGACGTATTTTAATAGCCGGACAAGGCTTTTCACTGTGACCTTGATTTGCTCTCAGTGTTGTTATTATTATCCAGAGTGACGTCAGTTCTCTCACTTCCTTTCTTTCCCTCTTTCTCTAATTATCTCCCCTTAACTCTCTCTCTCTCTCTCTCTCTCTCTCTCTCATTCTGTCTTTCTCTGCTCCCAGAAGGTACACCCAGCAGGGTGAGTAACAAACTTGTGTGTGTATATAGATATGTGTGTGTGTGTGTATGTGTCACTACTTGTGCTAAATGTTTCCAAATATGGCGTGTTTCCTTTTTTTTTTTTTTTTTTTGCAACCCTTTCCATCTAAATCCAATAAAGGAGCATGTAACAACAGCAATAAAAGAAATAATTAACAGCAATCGACAGTGAATGTAATCATCATCATCATCTTCTTCATCATCATAGTCTTATTAAGCATTTTAAGTAAATCAAGTAAATAAATACATCAGTTTTATTAACATTTTAAAAACGAAGCCTGGTATAAAATATAAGAAAAGATGAGTAAAGGAAACTGTCACTGACTACAAGCCCTAATAAGACTTTTATAGCTCTGAAGCATTAAAACCCCTAAACTAGCATCAGCACTTGTTTCTTCATCTTCGGATCAGCATCGTAGCATCTTGCAGGGTTGACCTCTGGCAACGCTTGAAAGATTCTCATTATCAGTGTGTGCCTTGAACAATAAAACCGAATGATAATGCATAGACTGAAGCACCTTTTATTTCCATTTCTCATTTACAGTCAGTATAAAAGCGTCTTTTTTTCAGTTAAACTAGCAGCACTAACAGAAACAGCAGAGAGAGAGAGAAATGGACTCAGAGAGACAGATTTGGTGAAACAGAACTAAAAGTTTTAAAAGAAGAGAGAAATGTGTAGTTCTTGATGATCCGCTGATAAAAAGGTGTTCAGAGGAAAAATGTGCAGCTCAGAATAAAAGAGAGACCGCGGTGTCCTAATCAATTCTCGTTCATCATTTCAGTGTTGCCGAACGAAGACGAGAGCGTAGGAAAGTGAGTGAGACAGAGCGAGAGAGACAGAGAGTCTGAGACAGATAAGACCACAGACACAGGCTTGTTGAGAGTACTGCACTTCTTTGTGCTGTTTTTTTTTCTCCCTCATCTTTGTCCAACTCACTTCCTGTTTGGCCCAGAAAGATCACAGATGCATAGAGACTGAAAAAGCAGATCTTAGAGCAGTTACGCTGTTACAGTTAATGAAGATACAGATTGACTTTTCTACGAGCTACTAACTGTGCTTTTAGAGCTGGGTTTGATGTAAAAATTTACATTTTGCGAACATGCGTGACGGGCTCATCAGTGTGTTTATGTGTGTGTATGTGTGTGTGTGTGTGTGTGTGTGTGTGTGTGTGTAGGTGTGTGTGTGTGTGTGTGTGTGTGTGTGTGTGTGTGTGGTGTGTGTAGTATGCATGAACATGTGACATTATCATCAGTGTGTTTGCCTGGTACTGTAGTATGCATTCATGTGTTATGCCAGTTTGTGCTGATGTCATTTTTGTGTGTGTGTTATAATTCACTTTCTCTCTCTCACTCTTTCTCTCTGTCTCTGTTTCTCTCTCTGTTCGTAGAGTAAGTCTGTGTCATCAACAGACAGTCAAGCGATAGAGGAGCGTCAGGGCCCCTCGGGAGTCTTCCCCTCTCACACCAGCAGTGACGCCAAGAGGAGGCGCTGTGAAGATAAAGACGGCCCGTCACATTATGTATGTCAGCATTGCACAGTCAGGACCTCACACTGATCCCTTACTATGATTACTCAGTCACTGTCATGTACAGTACCAGAACTTTTGGCAACAGGAAAGCAGAATATCGCTTTTCCATTCATTACTGAACATTGGTTAAAAAATAACTAATGACTGATGACTGTTGATTATGTCAATAATTATAAAAAATTAAAACAGGATATAATTTTTATTTGTTTGTTTATAAAAATCTTCAGTAAGCATTTTAAATTGGGAAGATTTGTTGCCCTGCTTTCTGCCCAGTTTAGAGAGACAATCTGCAAATTTCAGCCATTACAAAATAATTCCTGCTTCTAACATAGATTTCGGATGAGTAATGTCTCCTTTCTGTCTATAATCTAATCACTTTAATTAAAAGCATCTCCTACTACACAGTGACAAATAGAGGAATTTTCTGATTTTATCTAGTCCTATGGCATATGGACAAAGTAGTATTTTTTTTCAATTTTAACATGCAAAATGATATTGACTATTTAAGGGTACTTTTTGTGTCCATTCTAGATTATACAGGTGTTCCTCAAAATGTCCTAGGCCCCACTCATGTTCAGTCACACTCTGGACCTAATCAGAGTTTCTGCATCATTACTAGCAACGTTCTTACAGTTCCCCTAAACAAATCCCTCTCTAATTGTTGTTTCTCAGCTATAAGATTGGTACAAAGTCTGCACTAGATTCTGCCTACATAAGAGCTGTGTCCACTCATATGTGTCCACTCATAGCTGCAGCAGTCATACAGTACATAACCCATCATTCCACAGTAAACTTTGTACATAGTGATCAATTCCAGCTTGACTCAAGGACCAATTTAGGAACTTAAGGTATATTTAAGATCTATGGACAGTGTGATATTGTAGCATCTTGTTTATGGAAAAACAATAATTACATGAACTGGCCTTGGTATAGTGAATAATTCTGGATCTTCAGGCAAATCTCAGGACAAGGATGGTGAAAAATTCAGCTGCATCTCTCAGTCTCAGTAACTATCCTCAAAATTCTACTGTAGTCAGAATAGCATCCTGTTCAAGCTTGATGGAAAGCAGTATGAGTCTTAGTTCTTTATTTAACACAGCATCTGAATGAACAAATGATGACACTATTTATGATCCTCAAAGTCCTCCAGACCTTAGCAGCAATTAGATACCATAAAAGGCTAAATTCTGCTGCAGGCTGCCAGCCATCCATTATGTACTACACAACACTCTAATGATAATAACCCAGCAGGTGCCATTATCTAAGAATGTCTCGATGAGTTTAGTCCTTTTGGGTTTAACAGAGTCTGTACTTTGATCCTATCCACTAGACCAACCCAACGTGTCCTTCAGGCAGTATCATGTATTTAATATTGGAATTGTGAGGTTACTGGGAAGTTTTATTTGAGCGCAATTATTAGGCCACTTCTAAAAGGGGTCCTATTGTGCAGAATGTGAATGTACTGTGAGAAAAACAAATCCCCGCGTTTTTGTCCTTTTTACATTTTTGTATTTGCTAAAGAAGAATATATTTTCTTCCTAATGTAACCTTATTTAAGAAAAGCCCCTCCTGAGATCGTTGCTCAGCTCTGCTGATCGCTGGTGGGGCGTAGCTCAGCACTAGCTCATTTAAATACCAACTGAAATGGTACATTAGGAAAAAGAAGGAGGTTCTGCTATTAAAAATGCACTATGCAGGGGGCATTCCAGTTTGATCAGTACGAGACACACGTTAGGTGATCTCTGAGACCTGTGCTAACCTGTCTAAAAATGAGTGTTCTAAGAGACATTTAAGAAACCACATCAATAAGGCTGTATTCTGTATAGTGCAGTGGCTTCATTAGAAAAATAATATCAATGTTTTACTTATATGCACATGAGGAGGGGGGGGGGGGTTGTTAGTGCTTTCGATAAAATTTTCCATCCTGTTTTCTTTCTCTTAGGACAGTGATGGGGACAAGAGTGAAGACAACCTAGTGGTGGATGTCTCTAATGAGGTATGTCCTGATCTTGTGTACGGAAAAAATCTTATAGATTTTTTTAAAATTATAAAATTAATTTTTATTTATTTTTATTTTAAAATTGTAAAATACTTGCATCATGCTTTTAAAAATTTGGATCTAGATAAATAGAAGGTAAGGGCAGGTTTTATGTAGATGGCTTCAGTAGTACAGTGTAGCCGATTAGGGATTTAATGTGTAGAAATTAAGCAATATCACACAATGCGGTAGTATCACAGCTGTGATGATAACCAGCACAACAGCACAACCATTTAATATCTATAGATTATAATTTGCTTGTTTATTTAACCAGTTATTTTGCTCCTTTAACACATATTTTTCCACGACTGGCGGAATAAACTAACCGAGACTGGCAGAGCTGGCGACCGACAATTAGCGACTAACAGTGTAATTAACATGGGTGAAAGTAGTTTTAAATTCTTACTATGTAGCGAAAAGGTGAGGATAACAAACCATGGACCATGGCAGTGGACAGTCCTTTAAATCTCATAAGTTTCTCTTCCATTTCCATTTATTCCAATTTAGAATATAAGCTTCATTAACTTCTGGGTTCTGGGTAGAATTCCAAGTAGTGTTAAATGGAAAGCTAGTGCTCTACTGTAGGTTGTACATTCATTTGTCAACATACCAAGTAGTGCCCTTGATTAAGGGTTAGAGAGGGATATGGAATTCAGTCTTGTGTTAGAATCTAGTTAGCTTTGTACCTTGATCTACTAGGGGTTACTGTGTATTATCACACATCCTGGAAAGCCTCTCGCCCAATCAGATTGCTCGGTCTGAACTAACTGTTATAATAGATTTTATACTAATTAGGCTCTAACGTCTTATATGTAAAAAACTGGCACACTGTCGCACTTTATCTTGTTATTGTCCTGTTCAGCTCTCTATTTAAATTCTGTGTTTTAGTTTGACTGTTAAGTTTATTGTCTCTTAGTGTTAGTGATCCGCTCCCATTTGTGTTTTGCTCTGAGTGTATTTGTTCATGATGTCTATTAAAGAGGTTTCTGAACCTGCATCCGGCTGCGCTCTTAATCCTGACACTCATATGAAGCTACTTAGTCTATTCCCTAAAGCTTGATAAATAGGACATTTTGTTATGATTAAATACAATTTACCTCTGTCTTCCAGCACGGGCCTGTTTTTTTTGTTTTTTTTCCCAGTGAGCTAACGAGGCCATGGTGTATTCCTTTCATCGCTCAGCAAAGGCTGTGTTATTAGTTTAGTATAAGCTCACCAGTCCTCTACAATATTTTCAGCCTTTGAAATTCCTCATGTGGCATAACGAAATATGTTTCCTCTCCATAATTTGCCTTACAGACACAAAACAATATACACACGCTCTCCCTGCGTGAGTGTTCTGCAGTCTTGAATAATAGATAAACAGTGAGCAGAGTAGGAGCGACAGAAAGAGGAGAAGTGAATGAGATAAAGGATGAGAGATAGAGAGGGTGAGAGATTATCAAGCTATTAAAATGCATGATATTTGAGACCTTATACCGTAGGTGTCCATGTTATAGCTGAATCAAATCAATTGTATGTAGGGAATGGAATCGATTGGATTTGTTAATACTGGCCATCTTTATGTTTTCTAATTACATTTCCCTTACTCCCCTGTCTGTAGGACCCTTCCTCTCCTGTCGGCAGCACTCCTCACTCTCCTCATGGAAATGGCTTAGACAGAGCACCTACACTGAGAAAGGAGCTCCCCAGATCACCAAGCCTCCCTCCTGCCCCCTCACCTCCAGATCACAGCCCCGCTCCAGGCAAGAGCAAGGACCTGGCACAGGTAGAGTCTGGCACAGATATTGCACCTCTGCTGCACAAGCCATTCTCTACATTCATATAAAAAAAACTTCTGGCTAAAAGCGTTGCAGGCCGCTTAAGAAAGAACAGTTTTAATTATAGAAATATATTTTTAACATCAACCCACACACATAAAAAAATACAAAAATTATTTGAACACACAAAAAAAAAATTTTTTAAATACATTTCACATTCTTACAGGAATTGCTAGCTTGATAAAAGTGAGTTTTATTGAAAATGATATTTTATACTGGATTGAATTTTTGTTAATCCAATGTAAATTGCATTTTGAATAAACATCACGATGTCTAGTATACATTTGCAAAATGATTTCATATAATTTTTCCTCTTTTTAATATTTTGGCTTTGACCCTGTTCGTGTCCTTCATCCACAAAATAGGCACATACCTTATTATGTCCACTGATAACTGAATGTAGGATCACATTGCTTTTCTGCAGTCAGAGAAATGTCAGTCACCATCGTCGAAGTCAGGCAGTAGTTCCCCCTCGCACCGTGAGGCCCTCACCCCTGGACCCAGCACTTCCTGTCTACGGCTCGTCACTAAGCCTGTGTCCTCAGCAGATCCTATGGGTAAAGGACGGCTGTGATTTTTATTTGATGATCAGTTTTTACATTACGGTTAGCTTTTTTTAGTCGCGCAGAAAATTGATGGACCTCTGAACAAAGTATGCGTTTTTTTTTGTTTGTTTGTTTGTTTGTTTTTTGTAGCAGCTTTGCGCAGTCCTTTGTCCATGGCACCAGCTTCTTATCCAGCTCATTTTGGTGTCGTGTCTCACGCTGGACTGAATGGAGAGCTGGCCAGTCCAGGCAGCTTTGGTGGATCAATCACTCTCTCACCCCAGATCAGTACTGCAGCTAGTGCCTACACACGCAGCCCCATGGTGAATACACAGTCACACACACACACACACACAGACAGAAGGATCATTAGCTTGCTGTTGTGACTGTGTGCCACTGTAGTCCTTATTCTAACATATGCTTATTACTGTCTGAATTTCACAATCATTTACACGGAGTAGAGCAAAAGTCAATAAAAGGTCTCCTAAAATAATCCTGTACTTCACGTTGTGTTCTACAGGTGGCATATGAATCCCGCTCTCACCTCAGGCCCTCAGGGCTGTCCTCCTCGCTGCCCGGATCCAGTGGGGGCAAGCCGTGAGTTTCTCCCTTTAAGGCTTTTGCTTCAGGCTTTCTTCCTTAACATCTCTCCATGTTTGGATTGAATTACACTGATGTACCCAAACTGGATAACGTATGGGCCGTATGTTACAGCACTAATGTTTGGCTTATAATAATGCATATTTTGCTGAAGCACTTGATTAATGACCACTGTGTGACATGCTTGTGCATTTTCCAATTGTTTCACACACAAGCGCATACCATAGACACACTTTTGATCAGACTAATATGGAGTTAGGGGCTTACTTAAAAGGGACGCTTTCCCATTTATCGCTATGTTTTGTCAGTAATTGGTTAGATCATTACTTGAAAAATTGGTTACACACAGTAAACAAATCATATATTTTCACCTCAGAGCTGCTCATCCTTAATTTGTGGAACTGCTGTCATTTCTAAATGCTTTGTTCTGTTCTTACCCAGGCAGAATCTTTTGTATGTATTTACTATATGTGTTTTGTATTACATGTAAATGTAGTAAATGTTACTGTTAAGGTATAGTTTAATAATATATCGCACTGACATGCTTCTACACTAACCCCATATTTTGTCAGTCAGCCAGAACATGTTGTGTTTTTCTTCTTTAGTTTTGTGCCCAGGCTACAAGACGATGCTTTATAACCCTGCAGTATTCAGCTACACCATGAAGTTTACTTTCTTTTATTGCTAACTTTTTAAGTCAGTAAATCATACGTACAAATCTGCATGGCTACTAAAAATAATTTGCACATTTTAGGTATTTTCAGGAGTCACATTGATTACTAAACACATGCTGGACTCAGTTCTAGTGCAAAGCTAAAGAAGAAAAAATTAGACGCCAAACCTTTGTGCTGTTCAACTACATCTGGGACAATCGGTGTAGTGAAGGGGTACTTTTCCTGCTTGGTGCTCTTTTAGGCACTTTTACATTTTCTACAAGGACAACAGCTCACCTCAGACAGGTACAATCTGTCTTGATTTTAACCCTCACATCTAGGCAACCTCATTATCGGCCTGATGATTGGATGATGAATTGAATCCGTTTTTTTTTTTCCAAGAGAAGAGAACACTACTCAAGCAGTCGACATGATTACAGGACACACCATTCATATGACACAGTGCTTTTAAAGAAAAGCTTCACACCGTGCCACCAAGCCTATTGAAACGTGTACCAGAGACATTTCAAAACCGCTATAATGCATTTATTCTGTGGAAAGAATACAGTGCATCTATTTATTCTGCAGTACAAAAAAAATATCACTTGCCAATGCCAGTTCTGTGATATTGAATATATTTCAAATAAAAGCGCATGCCAGACTGCTACACACAATGTGTCACTGAGCCTTATCATCAATAAAATTTGCAGATCCTTTGTTCAGATTTGTTCAGATCATGCATTGTGCCTTGATTGTACCGAAGCTTTGAATGCCTAATCTACACAGCTCCATAGTATCCAGAATTAGATGGAATTTGCTAAATAGCATCATGGGGTGCAGAATGAGATCCAATGTATTTAATTACAGATGTAAGCACACAAGTCCACCTCCGGTTATTAATTATACCTCACGCTGATGCGTCCCTGTAGAGTCTTTGGGTTATGAAGCTTCCTGGAGCAATCGTATATTATGGCCACTAATTATCTTGTCAAGACAGCTTGACTGATGTTTGTTTTATGGATTAGTCAGATATCTCATTCTTATAACACGATAGTGATGTTTATAGACACCTTGTATATTACAATCTGATCAGTGGAATGTTATTTTTTTTCTTAAAACCAGGCAGCTAATAAAATTGAACAGTATTTGTCATGTTCTATTTATTTATTTATTTAGCTATATATTAACATGTTCTGTCTTTTTTTTGTTTGTTTGTTTTCTTTTCTTTTCTTTTCTTTTCTTTTTTTTAAATAACTGCTCTATTTGACAACTTGGTATATCAATCAATCTGGTGAACTTTTTTTGCAGTGACTGCAAAAAAGAAAGTTCTGAGTGAGCCACAGATAAATCATGCAGAAAAATGGAAATATGTAATTTATTCTCAGATGGTAGGAGAACGCCCAAAACATCTGAGGACTAACACTTCAGAACTTCACAAATTTCAGAACTGAACAAAACAACATATGATGTAATTTTATCCACAGGCTTCATCTTTCCTAGTAAATATGAGTAGACATGACAGATGGCCCATGCTGAAAGCTTTCAGAGTATTTGCTCAGCAGTAATTTCTTTATATTCAGTTTCACACAAGAACATTTTGCTAATTGGTAGTTCTTTATACAAAGCCTTTCTCAGCACAAAGGCGTTTTAAAAAATGTATTTGCCAAACATTAATGGGACATGAGTAAATGTCTCATTATGTCTTTTTGAAGGTTGGCCATATACAAGCTGTCACATATAGACCAAAAAGATGTATATTTAAGGTTCGAATTTAAGGTGGACCATTCGCCAATTATAGACCAATTGTTAGGTCTTTATGACAGTAGATGTCTAATAGGTTAATCATCAGCCACTGGCAACCAGCTTTATGTTCATAAATCATCCAGGATATCGATTACTCTGTCATGACTAATATATTGTTTAGTCAGATCTACTGGTCTATGTCTGTATTGATATCACAGCTTCCACCAGTGGATTTCAGCAATCAGCAAATAGACTGACTAGACGTCACAATTTCATGGTGATCTACTGACTTTTGTTCTGTATAAGGTCAAGAAGAACAAGCGAACGTACATGTATTAATATATGGTACACAGATCTCGAATCCTGCCTCTACCATTTGGACTCTTAAACTGTTCTTCATCAAATTTCTCACAAAGGCCTGACTACTCATATGAGGATAAAGGCAGCCTACAGGGTAACCAATGGAATTTCACCGCCCTACATGGATCACTCATCAGTCTCTATGTTCCATCTGAGCACAGAAAGTCTGTAAATAATGATGCCATGACTGTGTGTTTAAAACCAGACTGTTTCTACTGGTAGCTCATGCAGTCAGACTGAATTGCCCAGCTTTGTTCACACTGCAGATCCCCACATATCTTTCAAGAAATGAACGAGGACTCAGAAGCAGAAAAAAACTTCAGAACTCGGCATCAGAGTGTGTGTCTATGTATTTATCTACCTAGGTATGTTCCTGCAAATGTAATGGTTCATAACGGTTGCTCCTGTTATCAGTGTGTGTGTGACTGGTGTTGAGCAACAGGTTGGTTATAGTTTGCAATGTTATTACATCAGTACGTAAATAACATAATTAAGTAAAGGATAACATTATTGAGGGTGTGCTGTTAAAGGAAGAAATACAATGACAGTGTGATTTATGTGCTGTTACACCAGCCCCCTGCTTCATTCCCCTGATGTCACAGCAATATGGCAAACATATTTGTATACGAATAAAGAATGCCACATCATATTTTTCATCCATTTATAGTGGATTAATATTAATATCAATGATCATCAAACAAGTTGAATTCCTACCATTTATTAACATACAGTACCAGTTGAAAGTTTGTACACAAATTTGGATTTATTTATTTCAAAACTATGAAATAACAGGTAATTAAGTAAGAACAGCAGTCAGTTGTTCTTGTTCTTGCAAGCATCATGATGAAATTGGCTCAAGAAGGTGTGTCCTAACGTTTGACTGGTAGTGTGTACATGCTGTATATGCATATATACTTCAATCCATCCAACTAGGAACCTTGGTAGTCCAACTATGGACCAGTGGTGACCATTGTATTTATTTCCATTTTTACGACCATGGTAGGACCTCCGGTCAACATTCACGCACGCATTTACAAACTATGGGCGATTTGGGAACACTAATTAGTCTAATCTGCTGGTCTTTGGACTGTGGGAGAACACTGGAGCACCCGAAGGAAACCCACCAAGCGTGGTGAGAACATGCAAACTCATGCACACAGACCCTGAGGCAGGAATCGAACCCGGACCCTGGAGGTGCTAACCGCTAAACCATCGTGCCGCCACATATAGATGTATTATAAGAGCATTCCAACATATCCCTTCATTCTATCCCATGTTTGAAAAATTAAAGAATGGTCTTAAAATGAATTTTACCTTGACACTGGAATCACCTTCCGAGAATGCTAAATAAATGTTGAGGAATGTGGAAGAAACTTCCCTGCATGTTTGATTTAATCCATTTACATGGAGTTACCTCCATTTGGTGTCCCTGTGTGAGTTATTCCATATATAACAAGGTATTATAATGTGTCACTGATAAATACTTAATCAGTAGTAATATATTTTTCTGGCTGTTGCACAATACACAACAGGTCTGCTCTGTCTCCAACACTGGCCTGAGATGAATAGAATATCTGAGCTGGTAATTAGCGTTCTTTGAATTCTGTGAAATGAATGCTAATGAACGAGCACCGTTGTTTGTCCTTAATAGTATGCAGTGTGTTTTGGTCGGTGTTAAATAACACGCCTCTTCTCTTTACAAACCACACACACATACACACACAGTTTGTTATATTGCAGGTGGATTGTTTAATGTGGGTCTTATAATTTTTCCTTTGACAAAGCGTTTGCTGAATGCAATGGAAACAGCACCATAGTTGTGTCCAGGAGTTACTCATTAGACTTCCCATAGGAAATATTTTCAAAACTGTCTTTTCATTATTATTTATAATTAACAGGAGTGCTGGTTTTGGCTATGGAGCTTTGATGTATTTGTTTGTATCAGTTCTAGTTAGATTTCTGTAAAGGCTGGCTTTATTGTAGCAAACTTTTGTGAATTTCTTTCATCTGGCTTGAACTATCATCTACTGTCCTAAATGATGTATTGGTTATTTTATTGTTGTTAGAATAGAAATGTCTTTACTGGCATTATACTGAGTACAGTGAAATTTCATTCCATCAATCCACCTACTAGAAACCATTCTGCTGTCTCTCCTTTTCTCTCCAGTGCATACTCATTTCATGTGAGTGCAGATGGACAGATGCAGCCCGTGCCCTTCCCTCCTGATGCCCTCCTGGGCCCTGGCATCCCGCGCCATGCCCGCCAGATCCACACACTCAGCCATGGAGAGGTGGTGTGTGCCGTAACTATCAGCACCTCCACACGCCACGTCTACACTGGTGGCAAAGGCTGTGTCAAAGTGTGGGACATCAGCCAGCCGGGCAGCAAGAGCCCCATGGCCCAACTCGACTGTCTGGTCAGTTTCTAAACACTTGTGGTAACCTTCCTTGTAGGAATATCTGATACTTCTGGAATTCCAACTTCAAAAGATTAAATTTCCTTAGAGCTACACTAGTTCACATGATGTTGATGTTTGTCATTATGGTGGAACATTACAAACCACGTCAAAACGTCTTAAATTATTGCTTTGTGGTTGATGCTGTGTAATTGCAGTTTAATTTTGATTGGACAGAGGCTATTTCTAGTCATTTGCCAATTAATATGAGAGAAATGTTTATGTTCTTGACAGTTTTGTATTATTTTGGTTGTCACCATGTTGAGTCCACAATTGAGGCAACAATCACATTAACAACCTGAAGTGACTCAAATCCGATTTTTTTTAACCCCGAATGCGACACAGATCTGATTTATTAAGGACTGTCTGAATGTACAAATCTGATGTACGAATCTTAGACTGGATACATGGTCATGTGACTCGAATGAGTCAAATCGGAGTTCTTGTGACTTTTTGCATGGATAGGCCTCTGATGTCATCAGTTAGCACCGGCAGTGTGGGGTTTTTATAGCAGCGCTAGTAATAGCTGCTAAAACAGTTAAAGCAAGGCATCTGGCTTTCTTCATTTCTGGACCTCAACAAATACAGCCGACTAACTGCTTCCCACCTGCCAAAGCAAAATAGCAAGCATATTTTTGCTAAAATCGCATCCATTGTTTTAAATAAATGAGTAGTCGCACAAGTATGATGTTTTCATTCAGATAACGTGAGAAAAGATGTATCGTGCGTGTTGTTTTAGAAGACAGGCATGTCCACATTAGAGACAGATAAAGGACACTAATTATAAATGTGATCCATCATGATGTGCAAATCCGATCTGACTGAAAGATCAGAATTGAACAACATGGCTTGTAATGTGAAAGTCTTAACATCTTTGTCTTAGGTAGCTAAATCATCACCCTGTCCTAGCTAGCCTTATTTTCCAGTTGTCTAGAAACAACATTCAAATAAATGAACTGTGAGTGCATTGTTATAAATATGGAAGTCTCCTCTAATGAAGAGAACCAGTGGCATAAGGATGAACTTTTTTCTGTCTGTTCATCCAATCAGAACAGGGACAACTACATCCGCTCATGTAAGCTCCTCCCAGACGGGAGAACTCTGATAGTCGGTGGTGAAGCCAGCACTCTGTCCATCTGGGACTTGGCCACGCCCACTCCGCGCATCAAGGCGGAGTTG
>JAQMYL010000007.1:10188777-10199840 GCA_030014365.1 Clarias pachynema | reverse complement strand
ACCAGACAGTCGAGTTGGGCCATGGGGCTCTTGCTGCCCGGCTGGCTGATGTCCCACACTTTGACACAGCCTTTGCCGCCAGTGTAGACGTGGCGTGTGGAGGTGCTGATGGTGACTGCACACACCACCTCTCCATGGCTGAGTGTGTGGATCTGGCGGGCATGGCGCGGGATGCCAGGGCCCAGGAGAGCATCAGGAGGGAAGGGCACGGGCTGCATCTGTCCATCTGCACTCACATGGAATGAGTATGCACTGGAGAGAAAACAGATCAAATTAATGAATTCATTCAGGGTAAATCTTTAGGATAATTACAGAAGGAATTAATTGAGGAGGATGCAAGAGATGGAAGTCTTACGGCTTTCCTGAGGCTGCAGGCTGGAGACTTGCAGGTAGGCCAGGGACCCTCATGTGTGGGTGAGGAGACTCGTAGCCCACCTAAAGGATACAAAGACATGGTCTAGTGGATTAATGTCAGATTTGTGATGCACACAGGAAAAATCTGTGCTCTAATTGCAAATTTCAAGTCATCATAATTCCATTTGAATTCTTTTTTTTTCACTGTAGATTGTCCCAGCCTAGAACTTTGCCCTTTTTGCTTAAAGGCACCTCACAAGATGGGCTTAGTGTCATCAAAGCCTTGCCAATATTTGCACATCATTTGCAATTCCCCTCGCAAGTAGCAAAAAGACATCCACATGATTGTAACTGGGTGGAATGCAAAGTTTTACCATCATCATTAAATCCCTATTATTGCAACAAAAATAGCACAAACTATTTTTTCTATACAGAAGGGTAATTACGAGGGGTGTTCAAGTGAAACCGAAACTTATGACATTTGTTGTGAACGAAGGAATAAAACTGAAGACTTCAAGCACTGTACACTGATGAGACAGAGTAAAACAAGTGAAAGGGAAATGGTTTTACAGAAGGCTGCACGTCATTGAATGATGATTCAGGCCGAGGTGGACCTGGGATGCTTGAAGAATTGTCGACGGAAGAGACGCACATGTCTGTGGGAACTTTACTCGCGATTCTTTGCATTCTTCTACTTGCACCTTACAAGAACTCAGCTAGGAGCTACATCCCCAATACAGTCCTGACCTCACTCCAAGCCATTTCCACATGCTTGGACCGTTAAAGGAGTTCCTGGGAGGCCAGAATTTCATTCATTTCGTCTGATCAGTGCTATGGAGTACTGAGAAAACTTCAAATACAGAGAGTTTATACTCTCATAACCGTGTTCTGTTATTCTGCAATTAAAAGTCCCAGTTTGACTTGAACACCACTAAATCATAAGGAGAAATATCAAATGCATGTTTCAGCAAGGACCTTAATCCATGTGTCCACTGAAACTGGTTCTCAGGTACTAAAGTCACTCTTAATTAAGGCTTTACTAAAGCCGGCAGCCACTGGAAGGTAAAGAAGTTAAGCTTTTTACAAAAGATTCAGACAATCCTAATCAGTTCTAAATTATACGTTGCGGGCCAGAAAAACCCAATTAAAATGGCCAAGAAATAGACTTGTTCCAATTATATCTGTGCTGTTCCATAAGTTCGAAGTTACAACTAAACACTTCGGATTTTAGTGTTGGGAACTTGCAGTGTACAGACACTTGCAGTGCAGATTGTTTCTCCCCCCCCCCACCCCCCCATCTGTTGCTTAATTTTACAGTTAGACATGTAATATTCTGTACAATGCACTAAAGGAGCATAAAACAGACTCATTGATATATTTTTAAACGCTTCTAAAACACCATCTCACCACAGGGGAGCGTCCGTATCCGGCAGCGGCGGCGGCGGCGGCAGCAGCTACGGCGGCGGAGCCGTTCATCTGCGGTGAGACCAGGTGGAGTCCAGCGCCATATGCTGCGGCTGCTCCAGCAAGCTCGCCGTTCACCCCTGGAGGAGGCAGACCGAAAGCACCAGGAGGATACACACCCTGCACCGCCAGTGGGTTCCTCACACCCAGAGCTGAGTAACAAGAGACAGAGAAGTCCAGTTTTCACAGAGAACCATTTATCAGAAGCGTTTATCTTACTATATACATGTATAGCGGGAATGATTCTTATTGCCATGATCCGATGCCGTTTATCAGACTCATGGGGATGGATGATTAGGCACTTGAGGCACAAACAGATGTTCAGATAAGGTTCGAGCGCTCAAAACAAGCAGTGATACTTAATATTTTAATGCCGGGATCATGTTTTGAAAATGACTTGGTTGAAAAACTGAGGCCGAGGCTGTGTATCAGTTACAATGAGAGGCTTTTTAGCACAAAAATACATTTGTTACACATGACTCAACAAAATAGCCAGAGTAGAGTGATGCAGTTGGACTAGCCATCAGACTGCAACGCACTCACAAACAAAAAAAAACAAAAAAAAACACAGATGACACTGTAGATCACTACTGCCCTCTGCTGGCCTGTTTGTCCACTGCTCTGCTAATGAAGACATCTCTCAGACACATACATTTCACTCCCTACACTACGGCAATATGGGACTTACCCAGAGGGTCCACACCTGTTTTGCCCGGAACAGGGCGGAACTGGGGTGGGCCGCTCGGGCCAGGGGTGGAGGAATCTTGAGACATGGGCGTGCCTGGTTTTAGCCCTGGGGTGCTAGACTTCTCTCTCTGAAAAGATAGAGAATAATAAGGAGGAGTGTGCATAGCAAGTGTGTGTGTGTGTGTATATATGTATGCTAATTGGTCATGTGTGCATACTGGGGGAGGCTCTTTGCTGCGAGACGGTGAGGCGCTGCTGGAGGAGGAGGTCAGGGAGGTGGGGCTGGCCTGAGGCAGGGGCTCCTTCCTCGAGGGAGGCAGCTTGTCCAGACCGTTCTCTCTGGAGGAGTACGAGTGCACGCTGCGGGGAGATGAAGGATCCTGCACATACACAATATAAACACACTCCTTTACATCAGTCTCTCAACTCCTGCACCACACAAATTCAGTAAAGACAAATAAACAATCGCACCTCATCCACTACCAAGTTGTCATCACTTTTGTCAGCGTCACTACCCTGTGGGACGGAAGAAAAAGTCTTAGAGTCTCATTTGCACCTTACATTCTTAAACAGCCTATTAACAAGAGTCATAAAGAAATGGTGTTTGTGACGCGTTAACATTCTAAACATAATCATATGACGAGACTCTCACTTACATAATCTGTGAATTCCTTCTCATCAGATTTCCTTTTCTTTCCGTTGCTGAGGTAGTCTGATGGGCGGCCTTTGTCTCCATTCGATAAGGAGCTCTGAAAGACAGAAAGGCAGACGAAGCCAAATTAAATCAGCTTCATAAGTTCTGGACCCGAGGGTAATAAAGCAGTTTAATGCATGGCTGCCTGCTATATGGGATACAGCGTGAGACGGTAAAGAAGGTGGAGGCACCAAATTTTCCACTGGACAATGCGGACAGTCCATGGACCAGATTCTGTTGTTCTGCTGAGTCACTGGCTTCACAACTGAGTACTAGGGTTGAATCCGGGTTGCCCAGAGTACCACGATGGAAATATATAGCAATCTACAGTCTGATATCATGTACAACAGATAAAAAAAAAAAACTTCTGTAAAGCATATTTTACAAGCTCTTTTGGGGTTGCTAAAGGTCCCAATCATACCACTGGCCCAAAAACCAGGTAGGGACAGATTTTGATTTCAGTGGTACCGCATTTTCCAGTGTCAAAGCAGCAAAATAGCTCTGACATCATGATGACATGATGAGAGTGACCAGATGCTCTAAGGTTAGATCTAGAGTGGATGGAAAGAGGGTGAGAAACTGAGACAACAAATGAAATTATAACATAATGTAAAAAGAGAGATGATGGTTAGTAGAAGTACAGACAGGAGCAGAAAGAGAAGATAATAGTGTAAAATAGAGAACGTGAGGGTTGACATGATACTCACCGGTCCCGCCTCACGGTCTGTATGAGTCACGTCCCAACAACCAATCAAAACAGACAGACAGTTACTATCTACTGAACTACTGTATAACAAACGCATCAATAAGATTAGAATTCAAGGGAGGTTATGGCTCGTACCCCGGTGATGTTCAGCAGCAGCCGCAGCCGCCGCCGCCGCCGCTACAGCCTCCAGATGTGCTCTTTCATCCTTGGCACCAAGCTGTGCCCCAAGCGCCCCTGAGAGAGCCAGCAGGCCCGAGCTGCCTCCAAGAGCCAATCCTGGGTGTGGGAGCCCCGACGGGTGAGGGGCCATGGGCAGCGCCTGGGCAGCATGCTGGGAAAGATGCTGAGCCTGCAGCTGTTGCTGGAGATACAGACAGAGGGAGAGGAGAGAAAGAGAAGCAAACAGAAGAATGGAGGGTCATACTGAGGTGAGAGATGGGGCAATGCGTCTGTAGTGAGAAGACACAGAGGCCAGGAGGGCAGGGGCAGCCTGACGAATGGCGTTGCGTTACATGCCAAACACACACATGCATGGCAAACGTGAAGCAGAATCCTAACACAGCGGAATGACGGGCTGAGAAATGAAAACATCAAAAACGAAAGAAAAAAACTCACAAAACAATTGTGAGAAATGTTTCACCTGATTGTGGATTGTATGCAACGTTATAACCAAACATGATTATAATTTGATGCATTTCCTGGACTATTTAGTGGCATATTTAGCTGTATAAACCTCCTGAATTTTGAGCATCCATGACTCCTCACGAGTGCTGCTGTACAAAGCCCATTTCACCACATGAGCTGGAAATGCTCCACGACGCTTATAATTCACATTAGACATGACTCACAAGTATCATCCGGAGCAGTGTGGAGCCCTGGAAGATTTCTGCTCCTCGCTATGGTTACCGCTGCTGTAGTAAATAGATCTAGACTTCACAATATCACATTAATATTGTATTTCGCACAGTTTCTACCTAGACACCATTTGGTGTGCCACATATAGTACGGACCTCCAGTGTAAGTGTTTAGACTGACTTACAAACAAGCACACAGCAAGCAGAGGCTTTTCTGAGTAAAACAGGCTTAAGGTTTCATTGCCTGATCACAACTATAGTCAACAGCATCTGTAACTGAGAAAATTGGAATTTTGGACAGTTTGGTTTGGGAAGGGGGTGGGGGACACGGCCTGTTTTTTTTGTTGTTGTTTTTTTACTTGTGTACTATTTGTAGCCCAGAAAATCGTTCGTTCGCATAAGACTGAGCACCATAATGTGCTGCCTTTATGTACCATCTTTATGTACCGTTATCCTCAATGAGTTAGTCCCCTCTGAAAGTACTACAAGCAGCAAGGACAAATCTCTTGTTTTTGCACTATACTGGGTGAGCCATTTGGGTTTGAGATCATTTGAGATGTTTGGTTGAAATCAAACGCATCAAGCTGGTGACCCACTCATCATCATTAAATTCTTCTGTTGCCATGCTTTTCAGATCTCACTTCCTTAGGTTGTTGTTTTGGGGTGTTTTTCCCTTCAGGCTGCTCTTTCCAAGGTGAAATGCTGTGCAACTGGGAAATGTTGTGCAAGCTGTGTGGACCGACCTGACCAGTCTAAAACCTTCCAACCATCTGAATTCTTTCTGCTGCTATCATCATAATTCATCTATAATAAAGATTATAGTGGATTAGTGAGCCTGTTGCAGCAGCAGCCGTGCAAGCCCAAGGCATGACACTACCTTCACCATGCTTCATGATCAGATCCTTTCTTTCTTTACGTTCCGGTGTTTCAATCACTGACTGGTTTAATGTTTTGCTTTATTGCTCCCATAATGTTCGTCTTTAACGGCTGTTGTGTTCCTGGTTTGATGTCTGGTTGTTGGCACAACAGAAGTTCCTTTTTTGTTGTTGTTTTCAGGACACTTTTTCTTGCTGTGTTGGCTTGTGCATTGGCCCTAATGGATATATTCTTTTTTTTTTTTTTTGCTTTTTGTTTTTAACCTTGAAATCGCAGGCTAAACAGCTCTCTGGTCTTCACGTTGTTTAATCAGTTTCACAACAAATGCAGTCTGTACAGGTGAAACGCAGGGCTTTAACCAAAATACTTAAAATAATTAATATACTTGCCAAGCTATTTTTTATATTATTTTTAGGAAATTAATGTTGGAAGTATTATCGTTTGTCTCATATTAGACTTGTGACCTCAAACCCAAATGATTTCAGGGTATAGCAAAAAGGAAACAAAAAAACTGGCCTTGCTGTTCCAATACTTTTGAAGGGCAATGTATTTTAATTCCATTCAGTTTCATTTGGATAGCGTTTTTAACAATTGTCATTGTCGCAAAGCAGCTTTACACAATCAAAAGAACTATTTAAATTTGTAAGGAATGTGAATGTGTATGAATGTGTATGAAATGGTCAGATAGTCCCTGGTGAGCAAGCCGAGGGCGACAGTGGCAAGGAAAAACTCCCTGAGATAGGGAGTAATAGGAAGAAACCTTGAGAGGAACCGGACTCAACAGGGAACCCATCCTCATCTGGGTGAAACAGAGAGCAGGAAATGATCTGCATTCATACTGTGTGTATTTCCCTAGCGGTGGCAGGGAAAACACCCTGAGATGACAATAAGAAAAAACCTTGAGAGGGAATCAAAAGGGAAGCCACCCATCATGAAGACAGCAAAACACTAACAGACTTGAAACCTGCTGCTCTTGTACCACAATCCATATCTCATACTTCATCTATTCAAGCAACATAAAAAAACAAAAATGGCAAATTAAAAAAAAAAAAAAAAAAAGTGGATGAGAAGATGGAAGTACACACTGTGGGAGGCAGAGGGGGGAGTCCACGTACCCCTATCGACGCATTCAACTCCCCCATAGTCACCTGTTTGGCGCGTTCCATGGCCTGGACCACCTGCTGCTGGTGCTGGGGAAACAACACAGGAAACAAAGAGCAATTAAACCAAACTTCAGCACAAGCCAAATAACTGTGCATTCATACACGAGTCAACTAAAAGAGAGTCTGCGTGAACTCAAACACTTTCCAGAGACACCTTGACATTCATCAGAAAATGCACCAAATGAATTATTATTCGACTGCAGGTTATTAGTATAACCACAAATCATCCTTTACATACATGGGTCTGTAAAGCACTGTGTGTGTGTGTGTGTGTGCGCGCGCACGCGTCTTACCTCCTGTGAGAGAAATGGGATGAGCTGTGCACAGATCACATTCAAGCGCTTAGCAATCTCGGTCTGGAGAGAGACAGAAGGAGACAAAAAAATAATGAGTCAGTGTATGTGAGAGAAAAAGAGACAGAACGAGTGAGGATAAGGGAGAGACGCATCCAGAGAGAGATAACGAGCATGGGACAAAGAGAAACAGAACAAATGCGCTCGTGTGAAGAAGAATGAGTGAAGAGACGAGTGTGAGAGACAGGGTGTTAGCGCGTTAATACACGAGAAAGACTGATAGTGTGCCGCTTCCTCTGTGTACACACACACCTAGTAAATATTTCAGCTCTGCACATCTGGTTAAGACTAATTGCTGCACAGCGAGCAGGGGAGGTGTGTAAAATATTCATGCCCAGCATCTGCTGTCCTTCTTCCAGCACAGAGAGCCGACGACCTCCTCCCCGAGAGCCTCGTTGTTTTCCAGCTCAGCGCTGCTAGCATCCGTAGAGAAGACGCCGACGTCAAAACCAGCCACCTCGAAACCCAATTATACACAATGCGTTTATGTAGTGAATCGCCTCTAGTTAAACCTCATGCACGCTCCAAAAATGCATGTTTTTTTTTCTCTCAGCCACTACAATCATTTCCGTTCCAACACCAACATGCTGCTTGTCTGGAAGCAAGAACCAGGGGCTTGTTACCATGACAACATGATCATCAAGTCGGTTGGGCTAATTACATTAAAATAAGACCATGCATAGGATTTGAAGATTATTGTCGAGATTTAAATGCTACAGGCTCCTGTGTGGCACAACAGAAAAACATTCACCCCTTTTCGAGACGGCTATAAACACGGCCGGGATTCTATAAATTTGTCCTACACACCCATCAGTCTAACCTACCATGCATGTTTGCTTTAGCGTCCCGCCCATAAATCCATGCTACTCGTGTTTAGTATTTAACAATGTTTTTATTAATTGTTTGTGTTGTGTTTTTCTGCACAAAAAGCGTAGTTTTTTTTTTTTTTTTTTTTTTTTTTTTTTAAGTCTAGTGGATTGACGGATAACATTAAATTAACGTGTTAGAAACTGCTACCAGTGTTCGGGTAACATTAAAAACAACGAGTCACAAACTGCTACCAGTATATCAGTTAATGTTACGTTCACTTAACCTACTATATATTTACAGCCATTCGGAACCACAGGTAGTAGATACTGACAAGGTAGCACAGACTGATAGAATTATAATTTTTTGCTACTGGTAGGAAATTCTGAAAGGGTAGGAAAGAAATGATGGGAAGTTTACACAGTAGAATTGGCCATGCTGGAGCGTTCACACGTGTCTGAAGATCCAATCATGAGTAACGCATAACGTCATGCAAAATAATCAATGAAAAAACAAAAGGAATGGTCCAAACTGTAATAAAATTAATTGTGTGTTGATCGATTCACGTCATCCTGAGCACTGAATAATATGCAAGAAATTAGATATTGTAGCAGTAAAATATGTAAAGGTTTCCACAGCGTCTTGTTATCCTAGCCTATTAGCTGAGCGTGATCATCTTTGAATGGCGATAACTGCCGCATAGCCTTCTCAACACTGTTCATAAAGTCTAACGTGATCATGTGGTCAGTTATAGTTGACTAACATATGTAAAGCCGCACCCGTAGAAGCAGTGCTTATGAAAACGAGATACTAATTAACCATGCATATACAGTAGGTGTGCTATGGTACTTCGACAAATAGCACTACACGCCTGGTCGCTCTTCCCCAAGCTAGCCAAACATGGGTATCTGTGAGATCATGACTGCTGGGGAGAGTATCAGCACTTTCCTGGTGTTGTGTCATGCTGCACTGTGACACAGCATGAGCAGCGGTCGGAAAGGATGCAGTGGCTTCGAGTTTCTCAGAGGACGTACTGCTGATCGTGGGATAATGATGAGCTAGCGGGTGAGAACTGGAAAACGACCAAAACTGGAAGAACACCATTTTAAAAACACTGGGAATTGCTTATCCGGGAAAGCCGCACCAGTTTTATGACTGATTACACTGAACATAAGGGTTATATTACTAATGACTATAGTAAAAAAAAAAAAAAAGTTATATGAACACGTAGGAGCTTAAAACAATTATAATGTCTGATAAAGCAGAGATGGTAGATTATTAAATTCCAGACACTATGGAATCGATACCATAGCATAAGCGTTCTGTTTCCTTAAGATTGAATTTCACACAAGTGTGAGAGCAGACAGCGCAACTTTAGTCTGACTTATAGCTGTGTGTTGTGAGGAGACGCTGAAGGTGGACGGTTTGGTTCTCCAGTGCAGCACCGACCAACCAACACGTCCGTGGAAAAACACATCACTGTACAGAGCACAGCCAGAGCAGACGTGCTGGAGACCTGCAGGTTCTGAGTGTGTGCTCGGACTTTGTTGTTTATCAGCAGACTAAACAAGTGCTCCACTTGTACATCTCTGTCCCTCTATCCATCCATCCTTCATCACCCCGCTCCCCATTTCCCACAGGACACAATCACTGCTTGTTAGAAAATGGCAACTACTAAAAGCAAGGGAGAGATGGAGAGAGGGCGAAAAAGAGGGAGGGGCTGAATGCCAGAAGACAGAAGGAGAAAGAGCGAAAGAGAGAGAGAGATGTAGGAAGAGTGAGAGGTGTTGATGGTTTTATTAGCAGAGGGATTTCATGATGCATTTGGCCGAGCTGAGCGATTGAGCCGGGGAGCAAGGAGATGTGTGTGTGTTTGTATGAGTGCAAGAGAGAGAAAAAGAAAAGAGGGGCGGGAAAAAAAGCACAAAAAAAAAAAAAACTGGGAGAGCAGTGACCTGATTTAAAGTGAAAATCAGCAGGGGGGCAATAATAGAAGTATAGCAAGGTCAGGAAATGCAGATGCACAGCAAGAACGTCTTACACAGCACAGAAACTGTGTAAACAGATATAAACAGATTTTAATCAATTGCAATTATATATAATAAAAAAACCTGCATTTATAAACAAATATTATAAATTACTAACAAGGTGCCAACAAACCGCACCTTGAAATAAATTTTTTATTTCAATATGTGGCTCTGCCTTTTTGTAAGAAAATAAAGTTCGAAACAGTCCAAGGTATTACTTTTTACTCAAGGTGCTTCAGAAGTATTGAAAAATACCCCAAAGCGGTGCAACATAAAGTGCTCACCCATAGCGCCAGGATATGGAAAAATATTGCAAATGCTACAACATTAACGCAATCAATTCATTTCAAAGCCAGTCTCTCGTCCCTCTGACATCAACAGCATCTAAGCGCTAAAAACAGCGCTGATACAGACACTACATAAAAATACTGAAAAACTATTTGGTATAGTCACAACTGTTACAGCTCTACAGGGTCTTATGAGGGTCTACTGATCCCACCAGAGACACCTGCAATAATGCATCACCTTAAAATGCAACGATTTAATATCTCATGTTTAATCTCATTGACTTTTGATTAACATGGGGATGATAACTTCAGGTGGTCCTGAGGTTCACACACACATCTGATCATAGCTGCTCTCCACACAACAGCCAGAGCAGCATCTGCTTCTCCCAAGACAATCCTTAGAACACAGACTTCAAGAAAATAGGTCACAATAAATATAAACCCATGCAGTCAAACTCACCTGTTTATGCATCTCGATGTTCAGGCCGTAGGACATTTCATAGTACTGAAAAGAAAAAAAAGAAAACAAATTGAATTCATTGTTTTATACTTAACTCTCACAAGATCTTGACCTGATAGAAAACATAATTAAATAAGCAAGCAGACACAACTCTGTCCTGATTAACTGATTATTAGTTGTTTTTTTTCCTGTTTTCTACTCTGAGCAGATTTTCTCCTAAAATGAAATAAAAAATGACTGACCCAAACAGCTCGGTGTGCGTGTGTGTGTGTGTGTGTGTGTGTGTGTGTGTGTGTGTGTGTGTGTGTGTGTGTGTGTGTGTGTGTGTGTG
>JAQMYL010000007.1:10164072-10179174 GCA_030014365.1 Clarias pachynema | reverse complement strand
ACACACACACACACACACACACACACACACACACACACACACACACACACACACACACACACACACACACAGCTGACTCAACACTCTCCAGCAGATTAAAGGACATTTCCACAAAACGACCACTAACACATGTTCAAAACACACACATTCTATCCCTGGGGAGTGACTGGCCCACACAGACGCGCTCCATGTGCTGCACAAACCTCAACCCCAAACCAAAATCATAAAGACGAGTGCACACTACACGTACATAAACCGTGCCAGTGCCCGTGTGTGCACGTGGCCAGGAAGTCCTGTTGCGTGTCGGGTCTGGAGTCTTCCGCAAGCCAAAAATGCAACATACTGGAATGATTTGATAGCGTGTGTGTGTGTGTGTGTGTGTGAGAAAGGGAGAGAGTGTTATGGGATGGAGCAAATGAGGATCATTACAATAATGAGAGCCTCCTGTCTGCAGTCTGTCCTTCCCTGCTGATTAAAAGGCTTCATACAAACACGCATTAAAAAAAAAAAAAAAAAAAACATATGCACAAAGAGGCATGCGACTGCACTCAGTCTTGTTTGGGTTTAAGAATATTTGGAGTTCAAGTTACACCTGTGTGGGTCACCAACGCCAGGTTTCCCCTTGAGGTTATGGAACCTTCTGAGGAACTAATGGATTCAAGACTTGTATTCCTGGTTTGAACTTCCTCTGCACAACAGGAACCATGACCACTACATGGGAGAGAAAATGATAAAGACTGTGCAATGAGTCTAGCATGGACGAGAACGACAACAAAGTCGCATACACGGGGGATTTTATTGAAACCAGCCATGCGTGTTAAACACAATTCAGATTTAATCTTTTTTTTACCATTTACCACGAAGTTTAAGATCATTCTTAAATTACAAGGATTCGGAATTGCCCATCCAGCCACATCACTTGATATGAAACAAGTGATTGTAATCCCATGTTAGCTGACAACACACATCTGGCAGATGACAAGAGCTCCTTCTCTACAGAAATGCGCTTGCTCTGAAGTAGGGAAGAAACAGTATAGAGCTTGTGCAGCTACGTCACATTATCATGTCACAATTAATCACAATTTTAAAACACTCAGATTTACTTGTATTATAAATGTACAATGTTGGAGTAAAGAAATGCATGGCAAACTGGTTACAGTAAACAGATTACGTTGTTTCATAATATCTTAAATACTACATTTAACAAATGTTAAATTAAAATCTCTCAAATGGGACCAGCACTGCATGAAGTAGCTGGGTAGCATGGGGTGTGGCAACCCACCAACGACGGGCCTAAAAACCTAGATCCTTAAATCAAAAACCTAGCGCCTTAGCCGCCTGAGCCACCACTCCCACATCTTAAATTTAATGGATTCTTGTAAAATCTGTTCCCCTTAGGCCCCCTAGTGGTTCGCTGGTTCGATCCCCGAGTGATGCTGTAGCCTCCCGCAGCCGACGCTCTAGTTGGAGCTAATTGGCCGAGCTCTCTCAGCAAGGTGGGATTAATTAATCGCGGCTCTACAGACAATCAGGGTCGTCTTTGAACTCCAGCAAGCGGAAGGAGATGATAGCGCTGTCCTGCAAGCGCGTTACGCCGCCACCAACAGTGCGCGAGTGAGCAGTTAGATGCGGTCAGCGGCATCACATGGTTTGGAGGAAACGTGATGGTCTTTGGCCCTCCCTGAATGAATGATCGTAGTAGCTTTAATGTGGGAGCCCCCAAGTGACTGGGAGGAATTGCATATGCCTAAATTAGGGGGGGAATCCGATTTTTTAAATAATAAATAAATAAATAGTTCCCCTTGAAGGCAGCTCAAGCACACAACCTTGGTTTTATCCAAACAATCATCTAGAAGCTTTTTATAATCAAATTTGCTGTTCAGCACACCAGTTGGTGTTTCCTCAGACGTCTTCTTATCTGCGCTAAACGTGACATTATCTCACACAGGTTACCCACTGTGATTATTAAGCCATTATGGTAAAATCGGTCATATGAGTAATTTGAGTTATAGAATAGTTAACACATTAAAATTTCTAGATTAATCACATGCATTAATGCGTCAGTATTTACAGCCCTTATTTTAAACAAAAGAACGGGTGATACATGCCAGAGGTACTATCACATCCTGTATCAAACTGTAGGACTACAATATGAAGTAAAAATTATTTTAATCCACATTCACCCTACGACCAGGGATGGACAGTTGCATGTTAAATGTGGTTTAGGTTCAGGTTTTATTTACCATAAGACTTCAATCCACTCTGACTCCAAAGAATAGCCTTCCAGCTTTCACATAGTGATGTGCAGAACATCAACATCGCCTTCATTATATTACACTTAGTTCAGACTTTTCTACTTTTCTATTACTGTGGCCTGAAAATAACCATGTTTAACAGTCGTGCTGTAAAAGTCACACATTCATCACAATTTTGACTCTGACTTTCCTTCAGCCACTGTGTACAAAGTTAATGCTCTTTTTCAATGGTCTCTTGTTTATTATGCGCACCGCACAAATCCATAAGAGTGCAGTGATGAGCACTTTGTGCTATTTTAGGTCTTAAAAAGGTGGCAAAAGCTCAGATGTTCACAATAGACACAAAATAGAATTCTTCAAACAACTTTGTTTTTGTTTTTTTTAGTTTGCATGAATGTTTTGATATTTAATAGGCTTATCATCACTTCGGGTAACTTTGACCTCTCGGGTGAAACTGTTTGTATCAAAAAGGTTTTAAAACAGATTACAATGATCACCTTGGGTAAGTATTTCCTATTAAGTATCTGAATCAAGGGAAATAAGAATCGTCTAGAATTGCCGTTAAGCTAGACCGCTAATGGGCCGGGATCAACAAAGTGATTACATCACTTACATCTCTATAGCACAGGAACCCAAACAGACAGCACTCATTATTAACTTCCAAAACACTTGCATGTTAAACACCTCAGCATTTCCTGGGGAGGACGATGTTACCCCAAAAACACAGGAACAGCAGTCCAATGGATTCCATGTTTTCTGATCGTATCCACTAACATTTTTTCTAAGTAATATTGTGTGTAATAGACACTAGAATAACACAGATCTTGTGTTGAACTTTTGAACAAAGTGCAAAAATCTCACGTGATGTCTCACATGACTCGCATGAGAAGCTCAGTTACTGTGAGAACGCTGGATCAGTATCGTTAACATTCTGAGAATGTGATCAATCCATCTTTACTTCCTAAAAAGGTTCCTGTAGTGAAAATTTTTTGCTTTTTTCTCATAAAGTCTTAACATAGCATACCTTACACATCCAAACCACCAGTGTATGGTCACATGCACGCACAAACACACACATCTGTTCACAGTTCAGCTCACCAAATGAGTCCATCTCCGTCACATTCCTGTCCTCTAATCCGGCAATCCAGCCCAAACAACAGAGCTAAAATTAAAGTCTAAGCTGTCCTATGTATACCTAAGCTCTGTCTGTGCCCGTGTGCGAGTGCCTGTGTGGGACATGTTTCACCCAGAGCATGATGAACACCGCAGGGGGCAGTGATTACAAGATGGTTAGAGCAGACTGGCACTCTAGCAGGAACAGAACGAAAAGTCAAAGGCAGGCCGACAGTAATCTGCTACTCTGACCCAAAGGGGATTTTGGGAATTGTGCCTTGATGACTTGCATGCAAGCTTTCAAGATGGCTTGCAGAAATTTCTTTCTGCACATTTTTTTTTTTTTTTTTTTTAAATCAAGGCATATTTACAAAACCAGTAAACACAATGCTGCTGGAGTTTAATCAGGAACTACTAAGATGCATGTACGTTTGAAGGAGTACAGATTTGCAAAGATCGGAGATGTTTTTTCATCTTGATTTTTTTGCCTGAGATTTCTGCTGGCTTTCGAAGGAGTTCACTTTCTCACCTTGCCTTCCTCCTCTCCTTTTTACATTATTTCTTTTAATATAAAATATTTGCTTATAATGCTGAAAATATCTCACAGTGTCTACAATACATGTAGAAAACTGTCTGTATCTAATTGGGTAAATTAATCAATGCTATTATCATATTGCCCAATCTTAGTTACAGGTTGGAAGGATTTTATAAAATAAGGACCTAACAAGCAAATTAATCACCCACAAGCAGCAGAGCAAGCTTGGCTCTTCCTGAAACCCTTCACTTTTCTCGTCTAATTTGTAGCAGTTGAACATTTAAAGGGAAAAACATTAGGATTAGGTTCAGCCAACTTCCATAAGATATAACTGTCTCCTATCCATAATAGTTATTTTCACTTCTATTTATTTTTATGCAAATTCTATGCAACGTTTTTGTTAAAAAATAAAAAGAAGATTCATTTCCAAGAGCTAGAGAGAAGTTAACTATGTTAATTTTTCCTTAAGGATTTTAATAACCATAAAAAAAATTGGCAAATCCTGTGAACCGCTTTATTAAGGCGAGTCTCACTGGCTGAATGAGCAGATGATTTCTGCAGACAGTGCACTCACACACTAGCTAGTCGACACATTAAGCAGACATGAGGCCAACATCAGCGGCGGTGGAAGATATCCACAAATCCAGAAATCATCAGGACGGCTGGACAGATATTTGGACGGAGAACATTTGGGTTTATTTGGTCTCGACGCTGGCGAAACACAAGGCCTGACAATCAAGGTTTGGAAAGAGGTTGATTTCTCCCGTCCTGGCTTGCGGACCTGAAGCAGCGACCGTGTGAACGTGTGCCAGCAGAGAGTTGGCACAGAGCTGGGAGGAGTTGACAGAGCAGGATGAGAGAGGACGCCAGCTATGTCCCAGAGATCTCAGTCAGTCATGCCTGCCCTGGCCACATTCCTGAGATTCAGCATGCACATCAAAGATCAACCACTAAGCTAGAGAATCAAAGCAGTTTGTGTGTGTCCCGTCAGCATCCTCAAATATCTTCTAACTGAAGCAGTTCCTAACTTGGGTTGCACCAAGATATCATTTGCAGCAATTATTCAGGCTTTTCCAGCTTTAATGAAAAAGGTTTTATACCCGATACTACAGAGGGCAGTGGAATATCTCTATACTTTTGCTGCGATCAAGATCAAGATCTTTGTAATAATATGCAAATTATAAAATATATTTTAAAAAAATAATTATTTTCTTCATTACTTAATGTGAGGGTTGTACCTGTGGTACTGAGTCTGTAGGAACTGAAACTCGTCCTTGATCCGGTCCAGGGTCTCAGGGTAAGTGAGTTTTAGGGACTGAGCCGATCCCGATGCTGCAGCCGCTGCCGCCGCCGCTGCCGCCGCCGCAGCTGCTGCCGAAGCCGAGGCCCCAGGGGGTGGCTGGAGAGGTGCCTGTGAATGGGGGAGGGGAGAAACATGGAAGATGTTTAAAGGTGCCGTGGGTTTGACCAGATAGACCGTATTTATGCACTCAGATCATGTAGCATGACTGGGACAGGACAATCTGCCTATAGGAGATCGATACCATGCTAACCGACACAAGCCTACCATAATGCCAGATTCTGATACATGCTTAAACTTAAATGTTTCATCTTTTATTAGAGGACATTTTTTCATTTAAAAATGTGGGATCTAATAAACTGGAAGTGTTGACCCTAGTCGGCAAGTGCAAAGGAAGCGCGCCTGTCTCAGCGCTCACAGAACTGAAGTGCTCTTATACAAGAGAGTCTCCTGCGCACTGGGTACAACAGATTACTGCTGGATATCACATCACCCGGCACATTCAATTATGTTAAGTTTTTGTTTACAACTAGAACAAGTTTTTAAAATGGTATCTTGGTTAACCATGACCGGTACATGCACATAGTAGCACTGTGTTTTTTTTTTTTTTTTTTTTTTAATGAACGCAGGTATTCTTGTCACTCGCCTAACACCAATTATTTCCTGTAAATGTGACCGTATCAAGAAGCTGATTGGACATTACAGCCTATTTTTGCACCAGCTGTTCGTCTTTGCTAGACCACCAAGCGAGGTGCCAGGGAAGTGGCATTTTCTCAGCAACCACCTGACTTTCTCCCCACCCATAACCTCAACAATATCATCTCTCACACTGAAATTATTGATGTCTCATGCACGGGTGAGTGCTCAAAACCAAGAAGACAGATTGTGGAAAATGTAGCTACGGGATCCATCAAAATGTCCGATTTTCCCCCCAACAATCACTCAAATGTCCAAACCTGGACAAATAAGGCTAGCTTCCTCTTGCAACACCAGATCTGATTTAATTTGAAAGGAATTAAAATATAATCAAAACCCAGGTAATTTTAGTTAGTCAGTTAGGTACTTTATGTTACGTATGTTTATGACACCGTTCTTAATAAGAAGCATCTTCAATCCACCCATCCACAAGTAAACCAGTGTACATGTCCACCTAGCAGAATAGGACAGGGTAGCTGCATTAGTAACACGAGCTTTTGATGTGCTCGCTCCTACTCCACCTTCTGGACCTTAGGACGTCACACTGTATACTATCAAAAGCTGACTAATGCACATTATGTGAAAGCATCAGTGCAACAGCACCCATGCTTGTGTGTGCGTGTGTGTGTGTGTGTGTATGTGCTCTGTGCACAATGGAAGGATGACACATATGAAAGACAAGCTAGCAGGAGGTGTAATGATGGGGGTGTAAGGAGGAGTGGTGGTGATCTGACACAGGAAGCATTGTTGGGTGATAAAACATTAGAGACGTGCAACTTTATAAGCGTGTGCTCGCAAAGACTTGCGTGCAACTAGAAAAGTGGAGAAAGGGGAGCGGGGGGGTGGGAAGGATTTGAAGTGAATTAAGACTTTAGCTTCAAATTGAGCAAGGATTAGAATTGAGTGGAAGAAAAGGGACCCCATAAAGGAGATACTCCCACCAGGATGCCTGAGCCATTAGAAGGCCAGGCTCAGGCTAATGCAGAAAGACAGGCAGACAAAAGCTCCACTCAAGTGCTGGAAGTTCTGTCCATCCATCTGTCTGTCTATCTGTCTCACCACATCTGTCAGTGTCTACTTAGCAAAGCTGGTAAGTGTATAGTTTACACTGGACTGCTTCAACAAAAAAGGATCAGTAAGAATGGGCTGAGACAGTACTGCCCGACTGGTGCGATCATCAGAAGTGAATTGGAGTACGGTACGCACGGATGGTTCGGCTTCCACAGCATTAATATAATCCTAACCATTTGCTGTTGTGAACCAAACACACTCATAAGCTATGTTATTAGAAGCATGTGTACATACTGTACGTGGCAGCGGCACAGTGCATTAAATCATGCAGATAAAGGGCAAGCACCAGAATCATGAAAATATGAGGGGTGTTCGAGTCAATCCGATACTCCTCATTAACGAAGGCGTAAGACTGTTTGACGTTTACAAAAGGCTTCGAGCATAGTACGGTGATGAGAAGCTTAGACTCGATCAAACATGTGAATGGTGCAAACTGTTTAAAGAAGGGCGTACATCCGTGAATGACGATCCCGGACGAGGTGAATCCGAGTCCACTGTTCCCGTGAACATTCAGCGAGTGGAAGACCTAATCCTTGGAAAAAAATCGACAAATAACTTGTCACCAACCTGCAGAAGAGGCGCATCTGTCCGTGGGAACCGCACACACGATTACTCATTTAAGCACACACCTACACCACTTGCACATTACAGGAACACGGCTAGGATTTATTGCCATATGCAGTCTTGAACTCTCTCCAAGGCATTTCCACATGTTCCAAGGATTTCCTGGGAGACCAGTATTTCATGGCTCGGATCATGGCTCCAGCAGAGCTGAAAAAACTTCCTACTTTGATGGTATCCAAACACAAGTGGATGTAGCAGGAGATTATATAGAGAAATAAAGGGAGTTTTTACTCTCATAACTGTGTTGTTATCCTGCACAATCAAAAATCCCAGTTTGACTAAAATGTCCTTATGTGGTCATGGGAGGGTTGTTGACAAAGTATTTCGGAAATTGCTGAGGTCATGGAATTTTAACACATAACACACTCTGAACGGCGTGAAAAACTAAAAACATCAAGTGAGCAAAAATGTGAAATCCACAACGCCTCTGGTGTACGTTGACACATTTTTCTTGGTACTGAGAAAACGAACTCGAACCCCCTTCGATTAAAATTAGATATTTATACACTTTCATACATCATATGAACTGCGCAGTCAGAAGTTGTAGTTTGGTAAGACCATTATGTATTTACTGCATTGATGCTGGAATTCTCCATTTATCACAATTTACCATTGTAATGGGCGTTATAACCGCGAGAGGCGGTTATAAAATTCATATTAAATATATACATGGAAAAAAAAGAAAAATATCTGCCTCCAGGAATGAGTATGTTCATGAACATTTCTACTTGTTTAAAAGAAACCACGGTATAGTTCCGCGCGATGCCGCTGGAGGGTCAAAACCAAGACAAACATTGTGTTATGCTCACGAACATGGTTCGTCTTCATGACGACGTGCCAACCCATTCAGCTCATGAAATGGTAAAACTTGTGGGCGACTTGGGGTATGAAACTAGTCCCCCACTCCCTGACCTCGCATCCAGTGATTTCTTCCTCCTCCATCACTAGAAGAAACCATTTCGTACCAGGCGTTTGACAACAATGAGGTGACTACCGAGGTGGAACTTTTCTGGTCTCTAACAGCTCATCCATCGTTCGGAGAAGTGTGTAGCCTTAGGCGGAGGATATGTGGAGAAGAACTAAGCTTACAACCAATGTTCGTTTTCATTACATTATTTTTTCTTAGCAAAAATTATTTTATGGCCACCCTCGTGAATGTTTCCCTTGCAAGCACATCTTACTGACACAATGTCGTCACACTTGAGGTAATTGTCAAAACTCCTGAAATTTTTTTCTATTCTGGCCTTTTTTTTTTATGCATTAATGCTACATTTGCATAATAACAGGGGAATAAAAATTCCACTGTAGGTGCCTGGGCAAAATACATTCAGAGAAGTGTGAGGCCTGCATAGAGCAGATAGTTGAGGTGTTGGGGTTGTCATAGTGGGAATTTTTTTAGGGGGGGAGGGAGAGGTGCGATGGGGTCTGAAGGAAAGGGGGCTGGGGGTGCTGGAGCTCACGAGAGGGCTGACGCATTGTTCGAGCCCATAACGAGCTTCTCTCTCCAACCCTGCAATTCAATCTGCCATCCAGATGCCTGGACTCAAACAGCTCAAGCCTAGCAGGGAGTGCGTGCACACACACACACACACACACACCAATTACTCCTCCCATACTAAAGAAAGAATCTGAAAAACAAGAAGAGGAAGGCTATTGCTGATGGCGAGAGCTGGTCACAGAGGGTGGGAGGGAGGGACAGAGGGAAGGAGAGAGACAGGAAGGGTGGGAGGATGACATTTGGCTCTATTCCCTTCTTCCTCTTTATCTTCCCATCCCCCATTTCTGATATTCACCTCCTATTGTGTTCCACAGGTGCAAGACGACTTCTGGAAAAAGGATTGTGGGCCTTTTAGTGAAAGGCTGCAGAGCGAAGGATCCATTAAAATAGCTTCATATAGACGAGCACTACTGCAAGACTGATGAGCATCACGGCTATATAATCAATCTTCCTGGCTCCAGGTCCATTTCTGTTCAAATAAGATTCAGCACCATTTTTCAAGCGTTCCTCCTTGCACAGAGTACCACATGTCTGAACAGCTAAAACAGACATTCTGTAAAGTTTATATATATATATAAAAAAAATAAATAAAAAAAAACATTTAAAAGGCTTCGTGTTTAGTGTGAACCATACCCTGAAAATTGCCTGCTTTCTGTGAACCGTCACAGACTGTAATGCAACATTTTTGGTTCAATCAAGTCAGGTTACCCGTTTTAGTAAACTTTCCAGACTAACCATTTAAAGTGGTGTGTAGGTGTGGAGTCATGGTTACGATGATCTCCAGCACCTGAGTCTATTAAACATCCACACTTGCTGTTTCTACAGGAAACAAATAATAAAAAAATCGTTGAGTCCAGCCAGTTTACATTTGTTATAAAACAGTTTTTTAGCTAAGAAACCATCTCACGCGATTCACTGAAATGTTTGGATTTATTTCTTTTCATTTTTGTTCACCACATAGTACAGACAACAAGTCCACAGGAATCATCCAGTGGTCTACACCCCGCACCCCCCCCCATCCCAATTATATAATTAAACTGGTTAACCTGGTATGCTGGAGCTTGAGTACAGCTGTAGATAAAAACAAAAATACTAATTAGTGCACATGCACATCTTGAAGTTTCCGATACAGATCTCAGAACCTGTACATACACACTTTAGTATGATTGGCCCCTTTCCACCGAGGGTTCAACATGCTGCTCTGACAACCTTCTGATAAGTTTGTTTGCAAGTACTCACACACTGATTACTAAAAAAAAGGGAATAGTTCCTCATTATATGTTTACATACAGTGACAATTTAAAAACTATTTTGGCATTTAGAAAAGTGGTTTTGAAAAAAGGATACGACTTTGGCTTTCCCCCCCAACCACAATAGAGAAACATGTCAAAATTTCACCAGATGACAGATTTATATCTAAACAAAGCCCATCGGTGCTCATACATGATGCTGTAAAGATGAAAGAAAAGGGTTGATGTAATTAAGAGAAGCACTTTGTTTACTGTTTGTGTGCTTATAAAAAGTTCAATATTAAAGATTAAGTTTTAAAAAAATAAAATAAATGGATTGGCCGCAACAAACTGAAGATGGTTCCATAACACATCTGGTTTAAGTGTGTAGCACAACGATGAAAAGCCATTACAAGCAGGTGACATGATAATCAACAGCCCCCGACAGGCTTTTGACACTTTACATTTTCAGTAAAACAGGTTAGTACCATGGAAAAGCCAATACTTTTTTTATATTTCTGTCTACAGTGTGAGTAATGTGTATATAAAATAAAAGCTGTGGTTTGATAAAAATTGTGTTTTAGTTGTTGATATCAGTGGATTCCTAATTCTACGATGTCGGCAAAGAAAACAAGTGGCAGCATGTCATCTCTAGTGGAGACATCTTGCCAAACACTGAGGCTGCAACCATCACGCAGAGACACGGCATCCGCACATCCACCTTCCGGTACCTCTGATCTCCACTTGTCCTGAAGGTGCAAAACTCAAACGCTGTTCAAACCATCAAGCCATAGAAACATGCAACACCATGTCCCTACATAAGGGGTTTAAAGTTCAAACATACATAAATCATCTAACTGGGAGTTATTTGCATATTAAAGCACCACCCCAGGAATCAGACCCAAGCAGGGTTTTATTTTATTGATCGTAGGCTCCAGCAGCTCAGAGCTCCTAGGAATGTCCTCGTAATCGCTCACTTAGACAGAAGGGGGGTGGGGGGATGGGTGCCAGGCACCTGTTTCATTAGTGCCACATCTTTTCTCTCCTGTCTCCACGAGCTCGTTATGCAAATTTCCACTGCTGTCAGGATACATTAGCGATGCTGGCCAGCCAGGTTGTCAGCTGTGTTAATTGCTCTAGGTGGCTTCCTTTATAAGATATTCTCGAAAGCATTTGTTTCCTTCATTCACAAGATTTTATCAAGCCACGTCTTCTTGGCAGAACTTGCTCACATACCAGGCTACAGTGCTCAAGAATGCATCGCAAATTCCATGGAGTAAGGATAAAGAGTAGCCATGAGCCAGATGACCAAAGGCACTCGTATTCGCTGAGGATTAGGAGAGTTCATAGACGTAGGAAATGTCAAGAAAGACTGGGACAATTTTGCAGACACTCCCAATTCCTGTCATACATAACTGGAAGTGGTGGAATTTATTCTCAAGCTCACATCTAGACTGTTTTTTTAATAAGTGCGGTGGACACAGACCACCGATTCCTCCAGCTACCAACTGTCTTCCTTCTGAAAGCTCATATATAACTTCGGTAACCAAAAATGGTTTATAGCTCACTGGTCTAACCCCTGCAGCAGGAGATACCCATGATCAGTCATATCTGACCTGGCCAAACAACCCTTTAGAAGGTTCTACAAAAAAAAACAAATGTGTATTAATTAACAGGTTAAACCTGTGGTTTCCTGGAGCCATGACATGAAGGTAAATATCATATGCAAATAGACATGTTTGTCTTTGTCATTGGCAACTTTTGAGTGTGTGTGCAAACATACAGGAAAAAGAAATCAATAAGTTCAACGCCATCTTCTATAACGAAATAGAGACGCTCACCCTGAGCCAGACGACCAAATTCATCAGATGAAGATGCAAGTTTAGAAAACTATGAATAAAACTATTAAATTAATAGGATTTCACTTTTCTCGCGTTGCACATTAAATCATATTTACACTAATTATTTATTTTTTTATTTGATTTTTCCTTTTACATTTATGTACTCATTAATACGTTGTTTCTAGTGTAATTCGACGGATTATATGCGATGCGCCAAATAACCAAAGCCTAATAAAAAAAATAAAAAATTTACTGATGCTTGGAGATGTTTATTTAACATTTTTGGAAGGAGTCTCCAGTCTCTCTTTTATAGCAGTAAGATGCAATGCTATAAATTTGGATGTTCAGAAAAGAAAACCTGACAAGATTTGGAAGAGTAATTTATGGTCAAATTACCTTGAAAAGAAAAAAAAAATGCTATGAATAAAACAGCTAGATAAAGTAAAAAGTTACTGAAAGTGAATGAAATGGAATTTATTAACTTGCTGTTGAAGCAATTCCTTATACTTGCTGCGTAAGGAATAAAAGGCTTTGGAGTTGAAATATAAAACACACGCCACAGGTCTCCATCTATCTATGTATATATTTCAGACTTGTGTATGTACATACATTTGTGTGTGTGTAATTTATATATATCCTACACAGTATTGATACCAGCAGGTAGACATCATGTTTTGCTATGACACACACATCATCGATGTAAAAGAGACACTATATACTCTACTATATAGGAGAACATGCTGAAATCCTAAAGTACCAGCTGAGGCTTAGCTGTTCATTCCATTTCTTAACATAATGTATAAGTAGCGGCTGGATAGAGGCCACAGCCCATCCTTTTCTCTCTGTAGGCTGAATGTTCAGTCAACTGCAAGGGTTGGATTCAATCAACACAGTACATCTGACCGCTTCAATCAAAGCTCAGAGATGGAAAAGCCACCCAAGTTCACCATCTCTTAGGAAATGAGTGCCGGGGAATTTGTGGGGTCGGTGGATAACAGGAATGGGGGGTGGGGGTTTATCGTTGGGTCTTCTTAAATCTCAAGCAGGCATGTATTTGGGCTTATTGCGAATCAAAATCCAAACATTTTATATACTAAAGGAACAATGTTACTGTAACTCATCTTCCTGTAAATGTAATCTGTTAATAATAGACAGCTTCGAATTGAGTTGTAAATTCATGCATGACAAAGAAATAGTCCCACACATCAGTATGTGTGTGTGTGTGTGTGTGTGGTTGATAAGCTCTATGGTGCATCTTTCAGATTTAGTTGAAGGTAGTGAGAAAGCTTGAAGGAAGTCTAGTGTACTCTAGGAATGGTTATAAGAGGAAAACTATTGCAGGGTTCTAAACACACACACACACCAAATCTCACCCCAAGGCCTATTTAGGTTTAATGCTTAGATCCATGAGCTAGATTAAACAAACATCTGCATCAAATAGCAGCTTGAACTGTGTGTACAAACATCAGAGAGGTGTGATTATGTTTTTAAAAAGAAATAAAACACACGAGTGTAACTTACCGGTGGTCGGTTCTGTGGGAACATGATGTGCTGTGGTTTCTTCCAGTGTTTTTGTTGCAGAAGAGAGAAAGAGAGAGGGAGTTTGAGGGTATCGTAGAGCTCAGAAGTGCATTTGGCTTCGTTTCAGTGTTGGACTGAAGCTGGGCTCATTTCCTCACTCCAACTCTCTTTGTTCTGGTTATCACCGTGTAGCAGCACAGCAACACCGTGTAGCAGCGGCGCTAACCAAAGATGCGCCCGAGTCTCGGCTCCACTCTGCCTTCCAGTAAAGAAAGAGAGAGAGAGAGAGAGAGAGAGAGAAAACACAAGCTGTTGTTTGCAGATGCTCTCCACCCTGATATGCTGTCTGGTGCTCACAGTCGAGGAGTGAAAACTGAAAATAAGAAGTAAGATGGCTCGCTAGCTGAAGAGGAGAAGCCCGACTCCCAGTGCAGCCGCAGGATCTTTTGTCCCGCTCCTTCCCTCCTTCCCTCTCTTCTCTTCTCTTTCTCCTTCCTTCCTTTGCTGAACCTCCGCCGCCTTTTCAATGGGACATTTGAGACTTCTTTTCTTGTGGGAAACACACAAATCCCTCCCGCGGCGTGCAACTGAGAAAAAGGAGGAGGAGGGGGGGTCTATCTAATCTAAATCATCTCTCTCTCTCTCTCTCTCTCTCTCTCTCTCATACACACACTCTCAGGGAGTTGTGTATAAAAAATTCAAGCGCATCAGATGAAAACAAGGCCGTATGATATCCAATATTTATCATTCAGCTGCAGTTCAACAAGTAAAAAAAAAAAAAAAAAAGCTCCCATTTAAGTCGTATTCATCACGTCTTTTTGTTAGTTGTTGATGATGCTGTAGACCAAAAAAAAACTGTTTTTTTTTTGTTTGTTTGTTTGCCCAATGTTGATCAACAGCACAAAAAATAAACCCGCACACTTTAACACACCCTGTGCATGCTACACAGTCCTATTTGCATGTACCGAGTGATACACAACATGTACAATTTCAATACAAAATCTGTAGCAGTGGAATTGTTCCCTGATTGAATGAAAATCTCCACGTGGGGTTTGACCCAGCCACGATCAACGATACAAGACCTAGCCAATCGGAGCGCGGTGCACCCACGTGGGGTGACTCGAAGTGTGATCTGATTGGACGGCGTCATTACTACGGCCCAGAGAAACGTCAATCAAATGCACAAACGGACAACAGTTAACTCTTTCGTTGCTCTGATCTGGCTTGCTTTTGTGAAAAAGCAAAAAAAAAAAAAAAAGTAGGTTAGTTTTCTTTTTTAATGTTTTATCCTTTTTTTTTTTTTAATGTGTCTTCTTTTTGTTTTATGCAAAAAAATTAATGCATCGCAAATATCATATTGTTTGACACACACACACACACACACACACACACACATACAGTATATATATATATATATAT
>JAQMYL010000007.1:10115943-10163972 GCA_030014365.1 Clarias pachynema | reverse complement strand
ACACACACACACACACACACACACACACACACATACAGTATATATATATATATATATATATATATATATATATTAGTGTAGCATTAATGTCTATATGACTAGATATAATTTTCTCACAGATGGTGATATAATGTCAACTTGAATATGTTGACCTTGAAAGATTTTTCATTTAAAATTCACAGCCTAGTCTACCACATTTGATGAACAGCACGATCTGCCTATTTTCAAGCATCATTGGGCTAAACTGTCTGTACCTTCATTCTAAAAATAAAAATGTCCTTCCTGACAGTGTTTATTGGTATGCCATGAGGCACAAGCCCTTTAGCTCAGTCCATAATTGGAGATGTTGAGGGAGAAAAAAAAAAGTAATTTTCTCAGTGCAGAAAGAAATCCCAATCCATCTGAAGGTGCTGCACAGAAACAAGAACGAGTCGAGAGCACTGTGGAGGAAGGAGCCGAAAGAAGGGATATGGTTAAAAAGAGAGAGATGGAAATGGCAAGGCTACAGAAAGAGGCGGAGCTGGGAATTATTGCCATTTTTTTCTCCCACTATGAATTTTAATGCCAAGAGCTTGTCTGTGCTTCCAGCTTCTATTAGAAATAGACGTAAGCAAGGCCATGGATTGCAGAGCCATGCTGCAGTGTGTTTCCTGTTACCAGCTGATGGTGTGGTGGGCTGCAGGATGTGTGCTCAGATGTGTGCTGATTATTAAACGTGATAAGCAACCGCCTTTTTTCCCTTAGAAATGAAACATATATATGGGAACAAAAGCAGCAAAATTTCAACATTTTAAAGCACCTGACATAACAAGTATTAGATTTCTTTTTTCATCAGTGGCCTGACCCTAAGAAAATCAACGCTGCTAATTCTATTTCAATATGCTTATTGCTATATTCATATTAGATTGAGGATCTTGCCTCACAAGCCATGCCACAATTGTATAATGAAAAATGAGTCATAAAGTGCACAGTAAAACTGACATCACAAACAGGAGTGTAAACCTATTTTTAAATCCAGATCATAGCAAAGGATAGCAAGTCTTCAGTGTAGTGGATGATATATTCTCACTCTTTCTCTGTCTCCCTCTGTGTCTGTCTTTCTCCACTCACTCACTCACTCGCACACACATACATACACACACTTTACAGACGAGTCTCATGTCAGCACAGAGACAGTGGGCTGATTTATTGGATTCTTCTCCCCTGAGATCCCAACCCCCCACACACTCCCTCATCCATCCACCCCTCCTCCTCCTCCTCCTCCTTCTCCTCCTCTCTCTCTGCTTTTTCCCCTGGGAGAGAGGGGTAATGACCCACATCAGAGTGGCTACATGCACACACACACACACACACACACACCCTCAGACAAATACAAACACATTTGCACCAGCGGGCATGTGTAACTGGAAACACAGGAGTTCCCCTTCCCTATCCTTCCGTTCCATACTCACATTCAAGTCCACTTACTTTATACACATGTAAACACACACACACACAATGTCTTAATGATTTTTATTAGAAACATGTTATTCTTTCTTTCTTTATATTTTTGTTCTTGATTTTTTACATAATAAATAAGAGTCGTGCAGCTTAAGTGTAATATTATCATTATTATTATTATTTGCATTTGCATTTTAGTAGACCGCTTATACAGAAAATATCCATATGGCTTGTTGAGTCACGATTTAGAAGAAAAAATTTATTTGTCACTTATATGAAAATTATGTATGTATGTATATTATGTATGTATTCATAGTATGAAAATTGCAGTGTAATGTGATGCCTCTACTCCAAAGACTGTCCATATCAAGAACAACAAGTAAACTGTACAGAAAGAATAAAAATGAGTATCAGGTTAAATGAGATCGGGGGAGTGCAGATAAAACAAGAGCTTGCAAAAACACACTTATAAATACGGATGTACCTATATATCTTTGTGTATGTACATACATTTACATAAAGTGACTCGTGCATGTGCAAATGTGTCACGTGTGCATTAGGTTACATGTATGACCAGGCCGTATGTGAATGTGTGTGTGGCTATATGGGGGTGTGATGGTGTGTGAGGGAGTATGGAGATGGGGGGGATGGGCAGTTGTTTAAGTGTGAGAATGTCATGTGCAGAGGAGCACAAAAAGGTGTTGATGGTCATAAGTTCAGGGTTGTGTTGGCTTGAAGAAAGCAGCTCCTCTTTAGCATCTCAGTCCTGGCCATGTGTTTGTGGAGGCGTTTTCCAGACTTCAGCCACCAAAACAATCCGCTGTTAGGGTGTGTGTGGGATCCTTTCAAATCTGACCTGCTGATGTAGAAGTTCTGGGCAGCACTAACATGGTGATCTGTTCTCCTCTGCATGGTTTTATGCTCCTAAGCACTTGGAAGGAAGCAGTGTGGAAGGAATTCTGGATAGCTGAAGAGATGATATCATTATATAGATGATTGAGATATTGTCTTGCCTTTGGTATTAAAGGTCCTAGCTGATGTATACACTAAAGTACCTGAAGATGCTCAATCTCTACACTGCGGTCTCATATAATGTAAGACCTACAGTTTGTCCTCTGCTGTTACCTTGTGAATTGTGCTACCACTTTCTTAGTCTTGTTAACATTTAGGTTGTTGATCTGGCACCACTTGGAGATACTCTATAGATCATCTATATACAGTACGTACCATGGGTCACCGCAAACAATACATTTCATAGGTTGTTTGCATGACATCCCTCTGGACGGATGAGACAGGGGGAAAGTCCTTACTGCGCCAGTTTATTATCCGGGAAAGTTTTAAATAGAAGTTAACAATATATGTTAGATTGGATCCTAATGTTATGGAGGGGAGTGACGATGTTATGAAGGAAGGATGATTTCAAGGCCCTTTTAGTGATGAACTGGGGCTGGGGGCAATTGAAAAGGGTTGGCTTTAGGGGCCAAATATATTAGATTTTCAAGGGCCCCGGAATCTGTTGAAACGTCCCTGGTATTTATAAACACTGCTCATCCTTATAGTGATTCACTAGGTCAGGTACTAAGAGTATCCCCTACTGGGGAGGTTTGTACAGAATGAATACACAAGGAATGGATCATGAAATATTATTATTATTATTATTATTAATAATAATAATAATAATAATAATAATTATTATTATTATTATTATTATTATTAACATTATTATTAACATTATTATTATTATTATTAAGAGTAGTAGTAGTACCACGTTTGACAGTCACATTAACGTGACTCAAACTCAAACGGAGTACACTGTAGATGCCTGGATGAAGTTGGATTGCCCCCTACTGTTCACTAGCAGGACTGCAGCTAAACAGCTACGTGTGTAACCATTTTGAATCTCATGAGATGTTGGATAAGAAGATTGAGCATAAAATAAATGTCATGCACAGCAAATGAGGAAATCAGATGTATGTTTTGAGTCACCACCACTTTACGATTATGACAGTATTTGGATTTTGAGCCAAAATGCCTGAGCATAATCAAACTATTTCTATCTAATGTTAATGCTACAGTACATCTGAGTTTTGTGTTGAAAGTTCCAAGAAGCTTCTATTGATTCAGATTTAATATTGACCTACAGATTTAACAACTGCTGCCAACATTTTTCCTTTCAGTGCAATGCTGAGTGGTCCATCAGTGGGTCCAGCCATTAATGACCATATAAAGGGGCTCTTTGAAGCAATTAAGCGGCACTTCAGTTCAGAATGACCCTACAAATGGCAGCCAGAAGTGTTCTCCCTTCAGCATCCTTCACCTGAAGAATCCAGTTATTTCATTTCATCCTCACTGATCTCTTGGTCCTCTGGCATCAAGGGTCACTAATAAATTGAACTTGGCTTGATAAGCTATTAAAACAGCCCTTAAGATGGTGACAGTGTTTCCCCTGAGATAAGGTGTTCTATCAGGATGTGTATAACAATATGGGAATAGTATCATAATCTGTTATATTTGCAGTCTATCAATATTTCACCAAAATATTACCTCAAAACGTGTTTCCAAAATGTAAAATATAAATGCAGAATACATGCAGATGGCTTTAAGAGACTAGGACTTTAAGGGCAATTTAAAATACTCTTTATTAGGGTTTGTTTTATACGATAAAAACATATATTTATGCAGTAATTTACAATAACCAGATTTTAAGAAAAAATATCCAATAACTCAGTCTGAGGGTACGGCCAACAGTCTTACAGGCAGCCCCGCCCTCACAGAGCGACTAGAAGTTATTCTGAATCCAAGTCGGGTGTAAAACCCAGGAGCATTTAGTAACGCACTTGTATGCAAAATACAGTCAACATTCTAAAAATATGTCTAGGGGTACTTTATAAATGGTTTGTTCCAGACCTGGGCAGTATGTGGTGCAAAACCTTTCACACTTCAACGACTCAGACGTCTACATTCGGTAACCTACATTGTATTGAGATAAACCCATTGCTATCTTCTGTTTTAATAACTCAAGTTTGTCAAATACATTTAAACCAAATAATTTGTTTTTAGATATGAAAGATAAATATTAAACCAGAAACAGATTACGAAGAGAAGGGACATTTCTCAGGAGTTTCATTATGCTCTTGTCTCCCAGTGGCCTTCTGGACCATAGCTGACTGAAGGTCAGCGAAAGAAGTCTTTTTGGCTCCAGTGATGCAGTTTGTAATTTTGCTACCTGTGTGGCAAATTGAAATTGTAATGAAAACATTATCAAGGTTTCACCTCACAACAAACATCCCCTCTGCTACACTACAGTACATAGGCCTTGGACTGTTCTTTTATAAAGAGGTGTCTGCTATGCTGAAAGGAGAAAAAATACTGGGTTTGAAAATTAGACACTGTAGCATGAAACTAAATCGGCTAGATTCCTTCTATGTCTAATCACAATAAACAGTTTTTAAACAAATCCTTTAAATTATTTGAATAATTTGTTACTTTAAAAAATGTCACACCAGATATCCGACATCCAGTTACTGCAAAATACAACAAGCTCCTGTCATAGAGGCTCATATGGCATGAATTCAGTTCAAGACTCGTTTAGGTGTATTCCTGGACATGAACGATCACTGATAAAACATTAAAAAAAAAAAAAAAAAGCATGGTATCTCCATGGGCAACACTGTTGCCTCACAGCTTCAGTGTTTGATCCAGAACTTAGATTAATATCTGTGTGGAGTTTCACATGTTTTTGATGTGTCTATGCAGGTTTCCCCTGGGTTCTCTGGTTTCATCCCACCTATATAGACTGTCACTAGGTGTGACTGAATGTATGTACGTACGAGTCCTGTGACGGCCTGGCAACCCATTCAGTGTGTATTCCCATCCTTTGCCCAGTGTTCCCAAAATAGGCTCTGGATACGTAGTGCACCAAACTTTTTTTTTTTTTTTTTGGTTTTTTGGTTCATCCACGTACCATCTGGCACAACGGCGATGGATACTCCCCTAGAGATATACGCTGCGGCAGTTATTTAAGGATTTGGGTTGCCAGCTCGACGCCTGATTGTCATAGTCGACCAGGATAATCTTTTTTTTATTTTTATTTTTTAAGAAAAGGAATAAGATAGTTTCTGCCATGTGCTACCTGTTAGCTTAAATACAGTAGAAAAGTGAAGTAAATATTTATTTATAAATCTCTCTCTCTCTCTCTCTCTCTCTCTCTCTCTAACTCACATTTTTAAAAAAATCTCTGAACAGCAATTGAACAGCTCTGTGATGACTGGGAGCAGAACTAAGTTCAGGGGCAGAAAATTCTCACAAACCTGTAATAAATCCTAGCAGAATTGATCATGGCAATAAGAACTGGAGGGGTAAGTCTCCCTTCCACAGGAAACTGAGTTTGTTACAAAGAACCCTTTTCCCATTTACAATCTAACTGGGCCTGGATGAGAAACGCAGAACTTCTTTTAATCTCCTGGGGAGGAGACGGCTGTTTTTGCTTACTCCAATTAAAACATTTACCGTGTTATTCTTCCTTAATCATTTGTCTGCATATTTGACACAAGTACACAAACTCAATACTCAAGGAAAAGTACAAGTACTTACCTAAAGAATTACTCCACTACAAGTAGAAGTACCACCTAAATTAGAACTCAAACTGAAGTATTCTAGAGAATGGTGTTTTCTGCAAACTGGGAAGCCATTTGCTGGAGATTTTATGTTAAGAACAGAGGTAAGAATAATTATTCTTTTTTGAACAAATTATTTCATACTGTTTTTGTTTGTGTATTATATCCACTAAACTTTCTTGCCATTATTTACACCACATCCTTGTCTGTTAGTGAACTGGAGTGGCATTTATGGGTCTCTCAGGGCTTTAGAACTTGATATTATTGTAATAAATCTGTATTTATGCCGGTTTAGCAACAGGAATAATGCTTGAAGTTTTACAAAGTCAGGGGAAGTACAATTTGATTTATCCACTAAATTCCAGCCGGTCCAGCCCTGGAGAACTTCTTGTGCTTGTAAGAGTGGCACTTGAGGGTTGCTTTGAGTTTAGCAGTGCCATTGGGTCAGGCATCTCAAAGCTCATGTAAAAGATACAAAAAGTATTCAGCTTGTTGAGCAGAGTACTTCACCCCTCCATGCCTTCACTCAGACTGTTGACTGAGAGCTACTGTATTCTATCCTCCTTCAGCTGTCAGGGTGCAGACAGTGAGAGCTAAAGTTCCCTGGCTAAGTCCCAACAGCTGGCCTTTTTTGCCTCCTTTGCTGAAATGAAATGTTATTTTACTTACATTGTTATTTTAAGCAGGATTACAAAAGATGAGAACTTTCGCAGATTCGGAAAACTTTACAACGAAAAATGATATGTACATCATTAAACACCAATGCTATTTTCTATTCGTTTTTATTGTACAGTTTATACAGTTTCTTCATTATCTCCGTGTGGGCTGTTGCAAACACCTTTGTATAATAATTACTGTATCGAAGCCCTGAAAGAGGAGTGTTACTGTTGAAAAAGTTATACCTATAATTATGAAAACACAGACTCAGTAGTCTGTCAGGTCTGGTGGTTTGGATCTAAAAAAAAAATACCTTTACCGCTTATGGATGCAGCAAGTTTCAGCAAGCTACATATTATTTGTTATTTGTTACAGAAAGAATAATCAGAGAACAGCAACAGCAGCAAGCCTCCTTTCAGTGCCATGGTAGCTGTCAAATCATCTCTCGCACCTAGTACCCCATCCCCCCGCCCTTTTTTCCCATCAGCCATCAAAGCTGGCCTGTGATAACCCAGGACCAGAAATAAGATGAAAAGCCCACAAGTGACACAGTTCTCCACCAAGTACAGGGAACCAACAATTACCACCAATAACAACAATTAATCATCTAAAGTAGGGGATGTAACCCAGTTATACAATCATTTTGTTAGTCTTCTCTGAACCTTTCCTGTCATCCGTCTAAAGGCAGGGTGTAGGAAAATGTCTTAATTTTATTATTATGTGTAATAAAACAAGCAAAGCCAGTACATTGTATGCCCTTGGATTCTGACATTCACAGTCCTATACAAATATTTCATAATCCCACATGGACATATAATATATATATAATGGACATATTATAATAATATATTATAAGCAATGAATGGGTTTTCATAGTTCTCCATGTGTGCACCATCATAAAATGGTCGATCCTCAATGTCAGAAAAATGGCAGACCTGCAAAGATTCTTGGATTTCTTCAATTTCTACATGTATCCAGCTCCATTACTGCTTGTGTCACATCAGTACTATGCATCTACCCAAGAGCATACACAAACTCAATTGTACTTCACTAGCTGACCAAGCGGTTCTTACTACTCAAGAAAGTGCACCACTGCACTTATCTTATAAAAGGACAATAATCCCAAAAGGAGTCAAATAAAACAATCGAAGGCTCAGTAAATTCATAAATTCACTTCATCAGATATGAACAAGAACTTTGAGAACTAGTTATTCATATACATGAAATGATGAATCAGAAATTGTATTCAGAGGATGTACTTCAATGAAAACATCTCCCGAAGTGGAGAGTTTACATTCTGACTTAATATTATGCCCATAGCGCATCGGTTTATTGGACAACTTTTTGGCAGAGACTGACAGAGAAACTTTTGGCAGAGAAAACACTCACAAGACAGCTTGTCCAAAAGAATGGCTGTTTATTAGTTTCACCTGTTCACAGTCATACGCAAACCTATAAGTACCAAAGCCTTTATTAAATGTTTGTGAAATCTTACTCCTGGTTTCCACAAGTGACATAAGTGATCCTTTTAACCTGCACATCCCATATCCTGGATTTAACCCTTTGACTCTTTAACTCTGCTTTGTTGTGATTTCCAATTCTGTCTATGCCTGTTTTAATCTGTTTGCTGATCACCTCACCATATGTCCTCATTTCACTTTACTATACCTGCATTGTCTGTTCATTGTGCCTGAATAATAATCAATAGATCTATTAACTGACAGCCTGGTAATGTAGTGGTTAACACTGTCACCTTGCACCTCCAGGATCTGGGATTCGGGTTCCCACCTCAGGTCTGTGTGTGTGGAGTATGCATGTTCTCCCTGTACTTGGTGGGTTTCCTCCAGGTACCCCGGTTTCCTCCAACAGAACTGCCATTCCCAAATTGTCTATAGTGTGTGACGAAGGATTCCCACAACCCTGTATATTAATTATCTATTAACTGCAAAAAATTAAATTATAATATTTTTTATGTAATGTTCTAGTTATAATACCTTAACACAATTTAGATATTTTTGGTGATATACTGTATCCAATACACCAATACAACACTTTTCACTAAAAGTCTTTATAAAGTTATTAAAGATAGTCATGATGTACTTATGAAATTAATTTTCATAAAAACAGAAAAACAAATCAACTGCTTTATGCAATACTGTACTTTGTCAGTCTGGTTGTGCTGGTTGTTGCCCATAGCCTGTAATGTTTTACTGCTTTGTTGGAAAGAGTTGTGTAAACCCTTCAAGCTGAATACCAGTTGGTGAAATCATTCCTTCTTTTCTTTCAGCTTCTTCCTTGTCAGGGGCATGATGGACCCAGGAGCAGTGAGTGCAAATACATCCTGGGTAAAATGCCATTCCATTGCAGGGCACCATGTGCACACACATTCACATTGCCTAGGGGAAAATCCACCTACTCGTATGTTTTTTGTGGGTGGGAAAAACCCATACGGACACCTGAGGGATGTATGTAACCTGATTTTGTGTGGCAGGAGGCTATCTGGTGTGCCACGGTGCCATGCTTTGGTGAATTCACTGTTTTTTATTTGTCCAGAGCAGGTTTTTTTAACTGGTCAAGTCAAGTAAATGTTTATAGAGCTTTGGCATATTTAGTCAGCCAAGTATAACTAATATCAGGGACAACGATAATAAACATCGCAAGCCACTTTATGATCTAAAAATGGAGCCAAGGGCAGTCGATATTGACATAATATTTGACCCAGTGTAATTGGAGTCAACATTTTTGTCACTGGTGAAGACTTATGAGAGACTGTAATGTGACTGTTGGCATGACATGAATCAGAACTGCTGATAAAAAGGTCAAAAAGCAGTAAAGCATGGTAATGATTAGAATATAAGATGATGGTTCATGTAATTCATAAAATAATTGTAGTTCTGTTTTTATTCTTTATAGCTGGATGCTGTGTGATGATTTGACTCCCAGTTTCACTCATGGATTTTCTTCAAGAAGAATATATCTTCATATGCAATTATGTCTATGTAAACATAGGGAAGGAATAGGCGTGGGAATATTCACGCTCTCTTCCTAATGAACAGGTTCTCAAAGGGCTCATGCTTGTTTTTCCTGCAGGTGCTGGTTTTGATTGAGCTCAGAGGGAGGTGGAAGGATTACGCAGGTCTCTGCATGCTGGAGAAAGTGCTCTGGAATAACAATTACACAGGTCAAAGGAAGCACAACCTCTCTATTTTCTTGTACATGATCAAAATATGATGATATACCAGTTGTGCAACAGAGTTCTTCTACTGTGCCAAATTACGATTCGGGAAGAACTAGTGTGTTGGTAATCTTTGCATTCAGTATAAAAACAGTATTGAAAGCACCCATATGTCATCATAGATCTTGGCAAATTATAATAGACATTGAAAATAGACATTGTTTAGTGTTAATATTTCATTTGATTTATGGTGTCACATCATGTGCAGTAACGTGCAGTATTTTGTTCGCTTGTAGGATGTTGTCAAAGTTCAGATCACAAAGGGACAATAATCTTTTGTGTTGTATGTCCAAAAACGTCCAAACACAATTAAATGCTGCACTTGGAGAAAAAAAGGCATTCTGCTGATGCTCACTAGTATGCTGTGAACTAGATGCTAACAACTTTCATAGTTTTGGTGATATACCTAGAGAAAATTGATTCAATCTTTGTTTATTTACATTTATTTAATTGACAGTTTCTTTTATACAAAGCAACTTTCAACTAAGATGAGATTTCCATTCTAATATCATTAATTTACTCATTCTCTATACCGCTTATTCTGTTCAGGGTTGTAGGAAGCCTGGAGTCTATTCCAGGGGACTCTCTGCACAAGGCGGGGTACACCATGGATGGGTGCCAATACATCTATCTGGACGGCACACAAGCACACTCACTCACACACTACAGGCAATTTGAAAACACCAATGAAGCTAACCTGCATGTCTTTGGACTGTGGAAGGAAACCAGAGTACCCAGAGGAAACCCACCAAGCTCGGGGAGAACATGCAAACTCCAGCACACACAGACCTGAGGTTATTCTAATATCAGTCATCCGTTCATTTATCTTCTATAACACTGAGGTTTGGGTGGGCCTGGAGCCTATCCCAGTAGACTTTGGGCACATGGTGGGGTATAGCCTGGACAGGTGTCAATCCATTGCAGGGCACACACTCACACACACACACACAGTGGGAGGAAACCAGAGTACATCGAGGAAAACCACCAAGCACGGGGAGAACATGAGAACACCATGCCCACAGACACGAGGCAGGAAATGAACCCTTGATCCTGGAGGTGTGAGGCCACAGTGCTGACCACTATGCCATCGTACCATAATATTCTAATATTAACATTTTACAATTATAATCTTGCATAAACCTATGTATTTTTCTAATCTCACAATCAATTTCTTTTTTAAATATTTCCTTTTTTTTATATTTCCAACTCTATTGTTTTAGTGCATATATGGATAAAATGTGTAGACTAATTCAAATAATCAAGAGATAAACTGCTATAGTATTTAGTTTTCGTCACACAACAGCTACTGATGCATTTTTCCTCCAAGACACGTAAAGTCAGCAACTGTATTTTTTCCTGACTACTGTTTACACTGCTAACCCCACAAGAAGAAATGCATGACATAACCATAACCCAAGCTCACAGATGCCCAGATGCCCACAGATGCCCAGTTTACTTAGACTACTGGCCGTAGATGGCAATGAAATTGTCTGGACGTAAACTGTGATAGCTACTCCAACATTCTGTTTGGCTCGATTTTCACCTCTTGGCCAATACTGCATTATTACCATCATCATCATCATCTTTCATAAATATAAATAGTTTGGGATTTGTTGTGATGTTAATATTCAGCTTGGACAGGAGAAAGCTATTGTCAGTCATGATCGATTAAAAATGTGCTTGTACATCTCAGCTAGGTTTAAACAAGGACTCTAATAAATAGTCATAGTTGATGGGTTGCATGTGACATAATGATGTCTTGATAACCTGCAGATTTCTTTTGATGACGATATTGGTGTTGAGAAGTGAAGTAGGCACTGTGTTTCACACTGTAGACCTCACTGAAGAAAAACAAAGCTTATGCCTTTAATCCAGCCAGCAAGGCTTCACACGGACACAAGGTGGTGCTTGATGACAAAATATTGAAAATCTAAATATCTTGTGTTTACCAAAAGTGCTGTGTATATACAGTATATAGATCAAATAACAAGGGTATATAAAATCAAATGCCAATCTGAAATTATTTTGGGGTAGTCATATATATTTATACTGTATGTTGTAAATGTATGTGGATTATATGGTATGTTGTGCTGTACTGTATGTTGTTTAAGCATTGCCAAATAATTGCATACACAACACTGTTAAATACAGAATTTCTGATGCCAGTAAAAAAAATAAACAATTCATTTTCAGTGTGAAATAATAAGTCGAGAAGACCAGTTTAGCCTATTGCACAGTAAGCAAAACAAATCTGTTGCACAAAGTGACCATTTTTAGTGGCTGAAACTTTTTAAAAGTGTGTTGTAAGACTGAAGAAAGTGTAAAAACTGTTCTGCCAAGGATTTGCCCCACTCTCTTTTAAACAGATATACTGTATTTACTCTAGGGAGCAGGGAGCTGAAAGCCATGCTGAGATAGTACTGAACACATGACAACAAAGTGGTATTGCATCATAACATATTAACATTTGGGCTTGTTGTGGTCCATTACGTTTTTTCTTTTTCTTTTATTATAACTATTTCACTGGGGGAAAGGCTTTGGTGATTGGGTGTTTGAAATGAAAACTTAATTTAAACATTCATAAAATCATTATTTGTTAAATAAAATTGAACATTAAACATGAACATAAAGTTATATTCCATTTTATTATTTCTAAGCAGTCATATTGTATTTACAGTTAAAGTCTATCTGATGCAAAAATTACTCATATGAAAAGTTTTTTTTTATTGTCTCTGGATGGCATTTCATCACACACACACACACACACACACACACACACACACACAAAATCACATATAATTTTATAATTTTTGATTCTGGAAGAACATGCACGGAAACACTGATAGGTGTAATATATAAGGGATTGGAGGTAGGGGTATGGTAGTAAAAAACAATTTACTACCTGTATACAACATGATAAGGTGTATAAGACTTTCTTTATTCAATTCAATGTAATTTGCAAGCAAAGAACAACACCCCCAAACCTGCACCTGTGTTAGACTTGGCTGCGTCCAACCAAGAAAACTTTACTAGATTTTGTGTTGGATCACCTTTTAGTGCCTTATCTGGATAGATCTCCTTAAAACCCCTTGCGATGGATTAAAATGTATGTTTTTCATTAATAAGGATGTTTATACCACTGATGCTTTGCTCCAGGTGATCATGTGTTAGTTGTCAGCTTTCTCAGGTCAGTTTGAAATGGTCTGAAATGGGCAAATGTTAAACAGTATTTTATAATAGTAAAGAGCGAGGAGTGGAAAGATGTCTTCAGACACCCCATAAATTTGTGGAAATCTCAATCCTGCATTGTTAAACCCATTTACATACGCCTTCGGAAACACCACACAGACAATAACCTAAACTTAGAACCAAGATGGGAACCCTGGATCTGTAGGTTGGAAACAGTACCCTCTAGAGGTTAAATGATAAGGAGTATAGCACCTTAAAAGCTATACAACATGCACTACAGTATATCGACAAAAGTATTTCACCAAAACTGCAAAGCATGCCTTGCAAGCTCCATTCCAGTTCATCCCAAAGGTTGAGGTCAAGGCTCTGTGCGGGCCAGTCACGTTCTTCCACATCGTACTCATCAAACCATGACTTTATAGTCCTTGCTTTATGCACAGGGGCACAGTAATATTGGAATAGAAAAAGGCCTTCCTCAAACTATTGCCAGAAGGTTGAGAGCATAGCATTCAGGATAATTAGGGCACGAGGTGGGGTACACCCTAGACAGGTGCCAATCCATTGCAGGGCACACACATATTACACTACGGGCAATTTGGGAATAGCAATTATTCTAATCAGCGTGTTGTTGGACTGTGGGAGGAAACCAGAGCATCCCGAGAAAACCCACCAAACCTGGGGAGAACATGCAAACGCCATGCACTGCATGACCTGAGGCGGGAATCAAACCCTGACCCTGGAGATGCAAGAAGCGGTGCTAACCACTAAGCTCAATAATTAACAGCTTTGGCTGAATACTTTCGTCCATACAGTATAGTGTATTTGTATCCTAGGCGTGTCTCTTTCAAATATCGAGCCAGCAGCTTGAAGAATGCTCCTAAACTGCACATTTTACAGTTTCCGTGATGTATCTGACTCACATCATGACCAGCCCATGAGAGAGATGATGATGGAATGAGAGGAAGTGGGTGGGTTAGCTGAGTTCCTACACGTCCAGGTTTGGGAACACATGGCCTTTTTTTTTTTTTTAACGTGAATTAATCAGTATGGCTCCCCCTAGCGGCCACGTTAGAAACCACGTTTTTCCTCTGGAATGAAGCTCCGCCTCTGAGTGTCGGCGAAGATAATCAGTGTGAATCTGTGTCCGAGATGAGCCTCGACCAGAGGGTTAGAAAGCGAGCGTGAGACAGATCAGCGATCCCTGTGTGAGGGGAGACAGAGACAGGCCGGACACAGCTCGAGCCGCGAGCCGGGAGAGGCGATGATGGCGGCGGCCATAGAGAGAGGAGGGGTCCGGGCCGCCTTCATGAATCCAGGCACGGGAGGCGTCGGTGTCGGTGTCGGTGGTCTCGCTCCGGGGGTCGGGCTCGCTGCTCCCGGAGTCATGCCCGGAGCTGGAGGAGCTGCAGCAGCCTCGGGCTCTTCGGGTCCTGTTCCTGTTCCTATGAACCTTTTTGCTACATGGGAGATCGACCGATCCTCTCCGAGCTGCGTGCCGAGGTACCGGAGCCGTCTATTGTCTCGGGGGCGTGATTCCAAACAATGCATTATTTTTTGAAATAGTGTGCATGCAAAACTGAAATCATTTGCAGGGCTTGGTTGTTGTTCGCGTGTGTGTATGTGTGTATATATATATATATATATATATATATATATATATATATATATGTGTGTGTGTGTGTGTGTGTGTGTGGGAGATAGAGAGAGTACAGACCCAGTTTCACTCAAGTAACGTCGTCCAATCTGTAATCTTCCGTTATCTAATGCTGTTATTCAATGCGCGTGTTGTTTTATTTAATTGCATGGGATTTAATAGAATTCCGCGATGCATTTTCTCCGTGAGTGTGTGTTTATGATCGGCTCGCGCCAGCAGCACCCGCTCCGCCTGACCCGCTCCGCGCCTTTTGTCCGGGATGCAAAACTAAACTTAACTTTCATACAGCGTGTGTTTCAGACTCCGACTGGCTTTCACTCATGTTTCATTGTGCACGGTTAGTTGGGAGAGTTTTTCCTCCCAACTCAGTGTTTGACCGGCTGTGTGTGTGTGTGTGTGTGTGTGACCTATATTTGGCGTCGCCCTTTAGAGGAGTCTCACTGAGACCAGCTCCTGATAACGGATTCGTGTCGTTTCCAGACATTTTTGTGGCCCATTATTCGCTCAATTTAGCATTGACACCAGGAAACGACTTGACAAAATCGTGTTTAATCGCAGAACGAGATGTGAAGACAGGCAAAAAAAAAAAAAGAAAGAAAGAAAAAAAGGCTGGGCTTTTAAGCTAATGAGCCTGTGTTACTAATGTAGCTTAGATTAGCTAAGTTGCTTGACTGCGTTTCAGTTGTTAATCTTAATTAACACCAATGCATTTTGAGATGGTAGTTATAGTAATAGAGTATGGAGTTAGTTGTTATCAGCAGATAAGATAAAATCCAACTAGTGGAGAAACAAGGGCGGTGTAGTAGTCCTCCAGGGTCGCGGGTTCGATTCCCTCAGGTCTGTGTGCAGGGAGTTTGCATGTTGTTGGGTTTCCTCCCACTGTTCCCTAGTGTGTGAGTGAGTGTGTGCTCTGTGATGGATTAGCACCCCGTCTAGGATGTACCCCACCTCCTGCCCCAACTCTCCTAGGATCCCCCCTTAGCTCTGTACACATGATAAAGCAGTATAGAGACAATGAGTGAAAGTGGAGAAACACCCATAAAGTCCTTATAAAGCCTGTATTACATGGTCATAACCCCATCACTGAGTTAGTGTGTGTCTTGTAATAGTAGGCCAGAGGTTTTTGATTATTGGTTGCAGATGTCTTTTTTTTTTTTGTCAGTCTGCCTGAACCAGCCAACTATGTTCTGATACACTCCCACTTTCTTCTTCCATAAAATAAAATAAAAAAAATTCCCCACATTGGTTGTCTCCTCATAAATCAGTTCTCACAGCACTCCAGGCGTCTCACAGCACTGAGCGTACCTAAACAATGCACTCGTGCATCCTCTGTTGGTTAGAAATGTTGCATCTAGACGGATGTTGCAGTGTGGGCCGCAACCACAAGTCATTTGCGCACACTTTCACATGGCATGCATAGACCGTCAGAGAAAATGTGGGAGGGCCACGAAGGGCAGATTCTCAGAAATAAGAGACACTTTATACTCAGGAATAGCTGGAATGGGGACAGCTGAGCACTCTGCGTCTAGAGAACGTTTGAAACCGATTCTGCTCTTATCTGCTGTGTCGTTGGTACACTGTTTGCCAAGTGAGGTGAACCGTGCTCCTCAGATGCTATCTGTACATACTTGGAGAATTGTACCATGCCAAGTCACGCATGTCACATCCCCAAGCGATTTATCCATCAGAGTAAGCGAAATTAACTCGCATGGAACGCTGGAATGCATGTCATCTCGACAGAGCTCGAAAAAGCTCATTACATGAGTGGTGAAGACTCATGTGGTGCAGCATTTGGTATCAAGTGGAGACATGGTAGCTGGCAGCCACGTTTAGAGCCTGTAACCCAGCTGTCACCTTATTGTTGTTTTTGGCCATGCTGTACAGCAGAGCTGGCTTCGAACAGCTATAAGGGCACCCTGGCACAGTGTTGGGTTCCACTGGGATGTCCTTGGGCTCAGGGGACACATTTGTTAGCTTGTCCCAGATGTGTCACTGTAGAGCAAGTGTAAGAACCGTGGACGAATTCTTCCTGGCTTGAGCACCTCAAGCTCCCTGATTATTGAGTGTTGCTCCATTGATGCACTAGCTGAATAATCCATCAGTTAAAATAAAAGGCAGATTTAAATTCCACTTAAATGCCAGAACTGTACGTCTTATACTTGTCTTTAAGGCCTCGTAGAACGAGTGACGTTTTATTTCTCGCTAGGCGCATCGTCTGTCATGTGGTCTCCCAGGAGCCATATTAAATAAATTGCATCAGCATGAAGGATTATAAAGATAAGACGTATAGACCCCAAAGCGTCTCTATTGTTTGTTGTTTTCTGATTTAATCGTGGGTTTCCTCTATCGCGTTGCCAGACATAGGCAGTTTTGTGAAGGTTGTGCGTTAACCTCGGCACCTCATCATTCTCAGGCGGAAGAAAGAAAACACTTTGTGGACAGAGCCAGTAATAGATCAGGACTCCCGGTAATTAAACAGGTTGCCTGGATCACCTTAGCTAGCAAATAGCGCGTCAATTATTCATGCCGTTTCATTGGACTTTAATTGGTTTGGGAAGCCGTGTACAGCCGTTATTTTTTGATGAAGTAATGTTGCCTGGGGAAATGGTCTCCTGGCCCATTAGGCTTTTAAGAGAGTCCTTATCTAAGGGTACCTCTGTAGCTTCTCCATTGTCACTGTCTTGTGTTGAAGGTTTTCATGGGCTGTCACTATTTGAACAGGTGACACTCTTTTCCCTGTTGTTCTTCCCTCATTTTTAACACTCCCAAATGGACTCCTGTTCTTCGGTTGTGTTTGAGTGGCTATCTAGTGGCGAGGTAATGTTTCAGATTAAAGAGCATCAAGGGAGCAATTCGGTAGTTTTTTTTTTTTTTTTTGCCTGATCATCAGCCTATGCATCGCTCTCTGGTTGTGTATCATGACCCGGCTCACCAATTTTACAGAAATCAATAACACTGTTGTCTCGTGGGTGCTGGTGAAGAGGAAAGAGCACATCACAACAACTGTTTTATGCAAATGACCAAAGCTATTCCAAAGAATTTCCTTTTTCGAAAGAAGGTAACCTTATAGCATATCATGCACCAATTATAATTCAGTACTGTGAAACTACTAGAAGCTGGCACTGTGCTACAGTGAGTAACTTGGCCCTGCAGTGGTTAGGTGTCTGAAATGAAAGAAAAATTGAAAGAAAGAAAAAAAAAAAAACATGTGCACGTACTGTAACTCAAAAAGACTGTTTAGTCTTGGCACACTATCTTGTACCTGAAATGAAAATTTTAATTCCACTTAATGCCAGTCAATGTCAGTACAGTATGTTTTATTACTTTTCTTTTAAGTCCTAAGGGAAGAAGCAAATGTTATGTTATTTTGATGTTTAGAAATTTGCCCTTCCACCTCCAGGGTTGAGGGTTCGATTCCTACCTCGGGTCTGTGTGCATGGGGTCGCATGTTCTCCCGGTGCTTGGCGCGTTTCATCCCACCGTCCAAAGCTAATTGTCATTTTCAAATTGCCCATAGTGTGTACCCCACCTTGTGCCCTCCTGGGATAGGCTCCAGGCCCCTTGCGACCCCTTGTACCCAGGATAAGCGGTATAAACGATGAATGAATGAAAATGAAATAAAATTGTATATTCTTGGCATAATCTGTATAATCTTGGCAATTTAGGTACAAAATCATAACTGGATTGAGAATTCCGGTTATTGAATTGAATTTCCTCATGCTCTTGGCTTCGGGCCATGCTTTGGATCAGCTGCAGCCCTGACCAGGATAAAGTGGTTATTGAATAAATGATGAATGAACCAGCACACCTTGTTCAAAACATGTTGCTGCTTGTTATGTCGCCAGGCATTGCCTTGCAGTCAGACTCTTAACCTTTGAGACGCGGGTTGATCTTTAGCGTGTCTGACTGACTGCTTTGTGTTTCTAAATGGAGCTGCTCTATACTATTAGCTCAGACCAACGTTATACGAGACATAATCTTCACCACAGGGCCTTACGTGATCCCGTGATTAAGGCTTGGATTTCCTCGTCAGCGCCAGAAGATTGTCATCTTCCCCACCTGCCAGGTATTGTATGAAATTAAATTAAATGAGACGGAGAGATCGCTGAATCGCCACTGTGCCGTTTTTACACCCCAAAATGAGTTCCGAGAACCGAATCCTGGTTTTCATCCAAATCACAAAGGACAAACGTTTCCATTACCTGGGTTGATGAGTATTGCTGCTAATCGAATTCTTCTTGAATGCAAAACCAGCACCTACATCCTCGTTAATGATTCTAAAAGCTTGCTTTAATTCTTTAATGACAATCACTTCACACTTCTCTGCAGATGTCACTGATCCGTACCTGCTCAGGATCTCACATTAATGGGAAAATGAATATGTATTTTGATTTTTTTTTGTGCTAAGTGTTTATTTTTACAGTTGGGATGAAGCACAGCAAAGTAACTTCCATTATCAGGGGGCAGATTGAAACCTGCATTTTATAAACCTTTCTGATAGGGGTTACTAATGCTTTCTTTAAATGATGTAACTGTCATGAGCTCTGTTTTATTTCACTGACACTAAAGTCAAGTGCGTAAATACCAGGATTAAAGTGGCCACAACTGCAAATGGAGTTAAACAGTCATAGTAATGTTATAAAAATAAAAAAAAATCTACATTTTTAGCAAACCATTTGCGTCCTTTCAGTGTTTCCGAAAGCAGATTAGTCTGGTTGCTTTAGCAGTGCATCATTAGACCTCTGGTTTTGGGCTGGGTTTTGGCTATTGTAATGTGAGAAGCGCACGAGGATCTGTTATAGCTCTGCTGTGTCGCTGGCCTCAACAGGCATGGGTGGAATGGTGAAAAATACTCCTTTAAATCAGAAGCATGTGTCAGTCTTTTCCTGCCTGCTCTCATGGTGTCAGAGCCTGGGGCAGAGGGGTCTTAACTGGGCCTGAGAACAATATGTGGCTCTTGCTTGCATAGTGTTCCCATAATTAAAAGTGAATCGGTGCTCAGGTGTGTGTTCTGTAGTGTGTAATGTATATGTGAGTATCGATATGCTGGATGTTTCCAGGTTTACTTTACGCAGCTGTTCAAGCACGAGACTGACAACATTTGGGTGTAGCGTATGAGCTCAGCGCAGCCGTGCGCCCCATCCTGCTTGAGTCAGAGTTCAGGGCCACGGTAGATTTCTAGGGATTTGTTTGTGTGTCGATACAATGCGTTTGCAATGCAGCAACAATAAAGTGTCATAATGTTGTGTTTCAGACTTTTCTTAGATGTACAATTGTAAAGGGATTAAAATATTGAAACTTATTAAAGGACATAAAACTAATGAGGATCTTCGTAGGATTCATACAGACTCTTAGCGACGTTTCATGAAACTAACTTTCACTGGTGTGACTCACAGGGACTTTTCCCATTGGCTTGGTATTTACCAAGAACCTTATCTGGAAACCAAAAGGTTCCCAAACACCAGACCTTAAATTATGAAGATTTCTGGATTTTCCATTTCACGCTCGATGCTGATTGCGGCTGTTTTTGTTTTTCCCAAACTACTAAACGAGTGTGTTAGCAATTGGGAAAAGAAATAAATTTTTGGAGACGGGGATTTAAGCTTCATCAGCGCTGAGGTTGAGGTGAAGTTGCAAATTTAAGAGTGATGTCTGTGTCCCTAACTACTGCTTTTCAACTTTATAGTAACATTTGGCTTTAATTTAATATACGGTCCCAGTGTTTGGCTGAATCTATAACGTTGATCTAAGGTGTTAGTGTCCACGGGTTAAAATAATTGCAATTTCAGTCCAGAATATTCACTATAGTAGAACAGGATAAATACCTACACAGGCCTGTTCCTGTAAAAGTCCAGAGAAGTAGATTTTTACGAACTTTATGGGCACTGTCACAGCAAACTCATGACATGCTTTCATAGAGGTGTCCATATTTGTTTGTTTTTTCCATCCTACCTGGAACATTAGGAGGAACTCAGTGGTTAAGGCTTTGGACTATGGTTCAGAAGGTCCTGGGTTCAAATCCCATGATCACCAAGTTGTCCCTGTTGGGCCCTTGAGCGAGGCCCTTAACCCTCAACTGCTCAGATGTATAATGAGATAAAAATGTACAGTAAGTCGCTTTGGATAAGGGCGTCTGCCAAATGTCTAAATGTAAATATTGGACATACAGTATCACAACTGATTCTGTGCTGAGTACAAGAGCTTCAGAGTGGTGCAACAGAAATGCATTGTTACTATTTGCTAAGTTTGTTTGGAAATCATCATCATATTGAATCATCGAATCGGCACCTAGGTATGCTGATAATATCCTATCGGGTGACTGGTGACTCCCATCCCTAGTACGTATAAATCATATATACTGTATATACTGATGACCTTTTAATCTCTATTCTCTATTAGAGAACCATTTTCCAAGATTCATTTTCCAAGTTTTATCCAAAGACTAGCACAACACTTCACGTCGAGGGAATCCCCTAGTGTTCTCCGTATGTGTTTACCAGAGACAGTCATTTCATCGCGTTTCTCTGTGCTCAGAAAGAAATGTTCACTCAGAACTCAACCTAAGGGCACTCACTGATGTAAGATAATAAATATGTGACTATATAAAACAGAAATCCAAAATGACTGTTACACCTTAATAATAAACTTTTTATGATGAGAGAAGGATTTCTTTTTTAGTTTTATTGTTCCCTGGAGCAAAAAGAGAAAAAAAAAACCCCTATAATTCTGTTAACTTTTTCAAAGTTTGATTAAACCCATGCAGTGCAAAAGCTCTTCCCTCTGATAATAGCTATCTCTAAAGATATATAAACTGCAGATTTACAGCTTAATTTACAATTATCTTTAAAGTGAAAAGAATATATCATAAATGACTAGCCTTGCACTATATGCTCGAGTTTGTTCTGAGTAAACAGGTTTTTTTTTGTTCTGTAGGGAAACGGATATAGAGAAATGTGTTAGTTATTCTCTTTGGAAATCAATCTACTGTACGCGCCACAGATGAAGAACAAACCTCTATAACGTAACGTCTTAATGGGAAGCTCTTATCCGCGATGGAGCCAAGATTAGTTTCAGGATGATTGATTTCGCGCCGCATGACTGGAGCTTTTAATTCCCCTGCATTTCAGCTTTAAACCCAGATGTATTATGAAGAGGATCAATATATCTTAAAACTGAGTTCCAAGTGTTGAAGAATGAAGAAGCCTGGAAACAAACAGCACGTCGCGTAAAGCCGAGGCCGGTCTTAGTTTCAGTACCACCGTATGGAGGACATTATCCGCCATGGCTACGAGAATGTCGATCATTTATCATAACATGTTTAGCAGACCGATAGAACTGTGAAATTATTTATTGGATAGCTCCGGGGTCTGTTTTTCCAAATTAGTTTTGTTCTCCTGTTGTCTGCTACCCGGCCAAAAAACAGGATTTGTGTGAAAGTGATTCGTCATGAACCCAGAGCCATCAGAAAATAAAAAAGCTCCATATATGTGATATCCTGGTCATTCAGTCCATTCAGGTCTTCAGTATTCTTTCATTTTATTGCCACATCACATTGCTGAGCCTACTGAAGCGACCACAGATCATAACACTGCTTCCAGAGGCTCGTTCAGTCGCCGCTATGTATGATATGTTCATCGCTTCATGCGCTTGCCTTCTCACCCTGACACGCCCATCGCTCTGGAAAACGGACAATCTGAACTCATCTGATCACATGACCTTTCTTCATTCCTCTAAAGTCCAATCTTTATGCTTCCTAACCCAAACTGAAGTCGTTGTTCTGATTAGTCTCACCAACAAGTGGTTTCCTTATGGTCAGACAGCTGTTTAGTCCAAATCCTGTCCGTTCTCGTCATTGTGTGTGTGTGTGTGTGTGTGTGTGTGTGTAAGTGCTCTTACTTTTCCTATTAAACATAGCTGGGATTTCTCCTGTTGCTTTTTTAATAATGCAGGAAATTTAGTCAATTTTCTTGGTTGTATTCTTTGTGTGTGTGTGTGTGTGTGTGTGTGTGTGTGTGTGTGTGTGTTCCACCCCTCACACCCAGAGAGCACGGCCATGTGCGTGTATCTGTCTTGCTATTTGAAAACGTCATATTCTTCAGATTGGACTTCTTTTCAAACATTGACGAAAGCACAAGAAATCACTGTTGAATATTTTGATTAAAAATCTTTTTTCATCATTCGCCAGATTCATTTATTCACTCCAATGATTCTCATCACTTTTTTCATGTCAGCCTTATTATCTCAGTCGTCCTCCTTTCGAGCACCGTCCTCTGTTTAACCACACACACACACACACACACACACACACACACACACACACACACACAGGACCCGAGTGCACTGAAAATCCTTTGGCTGTGTAATCCTCTGCTGTTGTAAACATGTTACATTCCAACCTCTGCTGTCATCCCTGGCATCTTCGGATCTTTATCATACACAACATCTGTCAAAGACACAGAAGCACACTGGAAAGCAGAAGTAAACGAAACGAATATAGTACCGGACACAAGTGTGGAGCTAGTTTGTGCATTCTACAGCAATACTGGAGATTTCAAAACAACAACAAAAACAAACAAACGTTGCATTAAGTAATCAGAGGTGGGTAGAGTAGCAAAAAAAAAATGAACTCAAGTAAGAGTAGCTGTACTTCAAAATAATATTACTTAAGTAGAAGTAGAAAGCAGTATTACAATACTGTTACTCAAGTAAGAGTCAAAATGTATTCAGTGAAAAGATACTCAAGTAACTGTTTCAATTGTAATTACTGATTTATTTATTTATTTAGAAATTATAATAATTATATATATTATGTATATACTCACAGTATATAATATTTTTTGTGATGCATAAAATGTACAACATGTTTGTTGGTGATTAATTCTGTACTGAAATAGATAAATACTTATATATTCATAGACTGTTAAAGTAATATGTACAATTAAAGTTAACATATAATCACACAAAAATGAAAAAACCATTCCATACTCACCGCAAGATTGTACACTAACCACAAGATCCCACTACTATTTATCAGCATGGATTCATGGGTGTACCGCAAAATTACCGGCTGAAGACCTGATTGGTCAAACGGAGTCATGTGATTATTGTTGCTACGTCTGATTGGTGAAACAGTCAGGGAGTAGATCCACCGGCTGCATGTGTAGAATAAATGGTTAGAAATTAACGAGTCGAGTGTAGCCGAATGTAGCGGAGTAAGAGCAGCGTTTCTTCTTCACAAATCTATTCAAGTAAAAGTAAAAAGTATGGTGCAGTAATACTACTCATAGAAGTAATTCTTTTTCAAAAAGTTACTCAAGTAAATGTAACGGAGTAAATGTAACTCGATACTACCCACCTCTGTAAGTAATTAAGTAACAACAACAACAAGAACATGTTTGGTCAAACCCATCATGCACCATGATGAACCCGGCTCTCATGAAGACCTTCCAAGGAAACCGAGCAAAACCTACCCCTGCTGCAGAGGAGAAGTTCATTTAGAGTTCCCAGTCTCAGAAATCACCAATTAACAACCAGCACCTCAGATTAGAGCCGTTATGAAGACTTTACAGAGCATGAGCAACAAATACATCTCATTATCCATTGTTCTTCTGTTGGATGTCTTCAGCATTGTTTAACAGTGTTGTAATGAGAAATAAACATCAGAAATAAAAATTAAAACGTATGTTCAAACTTATGCCTGGTAGCGTGTGTATTTTTGGCTTAGCATCACTGCACACTGCCGTCCTAGTTAGACCTTTCTGTCTTCCTGAGAGACTTGGCTTGAGAGACTTCTGCATCTAGAAACAAGGATGGGAAGATCTGTTTCTGCACCATTTATTTAACCCTCGTGCTATCCTGCATTGTTTATATTGCTTTCAAAATGATTCTCCTGACCGATCCTTATGTTCATGTGTCACGTCAATCCAGGGTGCTGAAGTTGAAAACCACGGAAACCATACCACTGGCTCTGGAGATGTTTATGCCGTTTTCTGCTCGGGGAAAACCACTGGGTACATGGTGAAAAGGGGGAAAATTCGGATGATTCAAAACGGTTTTGGTTAGCCTCAAGCGAAGGGGGAAAAAATGCCTCTGAATGCCTTCTTTTATCCAATACATTCACATCACATCATGTGTTTTGTCCAGAAGCAAAGGAAATATCCCGCACGTGTTCTATTACCAGCACTCGGATTATAGGTTCAAAATAGTCTGTGGTATTTTAAACATCTCGGATCACGTCGTACAGATGGCGGATCGCTCTGTTTGTGTATCAGGAGTGAGCTGAGGGTGCAGGTGGGAGAAACATGCGTCCTGGTTTCCACATGAACTGTTTCCTCTGCAGGAAAGAGCTCAGTGGAGCCATTTCCTCTGGATCTCCCCACCAGCTGTTTGTGTGTGTATGTATGCATGTGTGTGTGTGTGTGTGTGTGTGTGTCTGTGTGTGTGTGTGTGTGTGTGTGTGTGTGTGTGTGTGTGTAGGCAGGGAGAGTCCCTGGCTTTTATCTCAGAATTCCACTAGAGAAAGGGAGAGGGAGTAAAGAAGTCATGTAAAGAGAGCACTTCGACAGTAAACAGCTGGATCAGAAAGGAATCATCACATCTCTGGGTTTTTTTTTATTTAAATTTTATTTGTATATATCTATCATTCTTTTAATGTAACCATATTGTAAAAGCATCAGAGTTGTGCTGCATTCTTTTCACTTTCATGCTAGTTAAAAGTCTAGGAGTGCTTGGGCTTTCATGTTAGATGAAAGAGAGTTGGTGTACACTGCAGTGTATGCCTGTGTTGTGTGTATATTGAAGTACACACTTCCTCTTTATGTGGGTGATTTATGTGAGAGTAAGTGTGACTGTCTTTCAGTGATTTCTCGTTTCGCCGTTCGAATATTTCAGTTCCCTCAAATACATGATACGTGGTTAAACAACCCACTTAGTTACTTTTATTTTAACTGAATATTTCGTGTATATCAATTTAATTAAATTTAAAAAATGTAAGAAAATTCCAATAGGTGAATGTTGCTTTTTGGTGTTTATTTGGGTATTTAATGCAGTACATAGGAACTACAACACCAGCGTGTCGTACCATATTATACAGCAGCTAGTTCTGACCGAGTAATCTGATTGGGCGAGAGGTATTCCACAAGTGCTGATATAGGGAATAACAGCACTGCAATGTTAAACTATATATATTATCACTATGCATCCCAGGTGTTCTTACAGTTGTTATTACTGTTCACTAACTGTTGGTTGCCAGAATGGGTCAATTTAAGTCTGAGGTATAAGTTTTTTCCTTATAACAGCCACTTGTACACACAGACTTGTATGTTTTAATCTGGACATACACAGATAATTTTTTTTTTTTTACATTTTGAGGGTTTTATTTGACATTTGTGGACGGAGTCTGCATTGTGAGCACTTTGTAACTTTTCAGAAAGACCTTTTCTTTTTCTTGGTGACACACGATGTATTTTATACTGTGAACTTGTTTCACAGACGTTCCTTTTTAAATATTAATTGATTTAAAAAATATAAAGTGTCATTCTTAAATTAATTGAAAGTTGGAAATTTTAAGGGATAGGAGCAGAATAAAACAGCACACACACTGAAAAAATGAATTATTAACATATTTCAATTAAGAACAGAATTTCCATTTGAGTAAAATATTTCAACTTTCAGAAACCACATCTGATAACGTTATGTCATCATAAACAACACTTCGTCATTCCGATTTGCTGCCATATTATTTTATTTATGTCTAACGTGAGCTAACTCGATTCTAACTCACGGCTGAATCCCAAATCCCTCTCTAACCCCTCATCAAGGGCACTATTTGGTGTAAGGAACAAGGGATTGTTCACCCTTGTTCACTAGCTTTCCATTTTCCACGGTATTTGGGATTTAACCTGGAAAGTATTCTAAAGCCGAATAAGTGGAAATATAAAGAGACTCTTATGGGATTTACAGGACTGTCCATCACCTCCATGGTTTATTCTCCTCACTTTTGCCTACATAGTACCAGTAAGACTTTAAAACTACTTTTATCCCTGTTAATTATACTAACTGTCAGTCGCCAGCTCTGCCAGTCGCGGTTAGTTAGTTCCACCCGGCATGGAAGGATACGTGCTGATGCTGCAAAATAGCTGATTAAATGAGAAACAAATCATAATCTGTTTGATGTGCCTGTAATTAGCTTTAAATGTTCTACTGTACATCAGCAGTTATTCATGAAAATGCTATAAGTATCAGCTTATTAATGATGAAAATATTTCAATGCTTAACCTTATGGATTTGATAGCACTAACATGTGTTATATAGAGCGATATCGAAAACACATATTGCAGCTAATGCCACTTCCGTACCCTCATGTCCAAACAGATACATTCTTTTTAATGCAGATTCTAAAATGGATTTGGAATGGCGTACTGACTCGTGTGCAGCTGTCTCTGCTCCTAAAATGAGCTCGGTGTGTGTGCATGAGATGTTTTAGCATGTCAGTCTGACAAGGACACGCCCAGATCATCATGTGAATGTATGTGGACAGACATGAAAGGAGATTTGCGAACCATTGTTCAGTTTCACTTGGGAACTCAGACTTTGTTTACTTCCGCAATTCTCCTGAGTTCTAACCGCATCGTTCGGCATTCGCTCGCAGTCAGTGATGGAGAAATATGGATTAACTGTAATGGCTGATCAGTGCACAGCACACGCTGCTCTTTCTGGGTCAATAACTTCCTCAGGCAATACGGAAGCTACCTAAGAGGTTTAATGTGCCGTTGTACAATTAGCTCGACCACAACACTGTTAGAGAGTCTGAGAAAATAGGGTCATAAGTCAAGACAGTGAGTGATAGATATTAAGCCACTGTAATGTTTTGTCCTGATACTGATGTCTCGTGAGTCAGTGAGTTAGAAGATGGAGTGCCCGTAGCTATGAAGTAGAGACGAACGTAATCGTTTAAATGTCAAACTAGGTTGTTGAACGAGGAAAAACATGTAATTAATTATTGATTAAATGAATTACATTTGAAGGTTTTCTTTTTTTGATTGAGTGTATAATGTAGGTATTTCAACTTACATTCATGTGAATCGGCCCTTAAAGACTTAAGTTTCAATATTTTCTTGTTGGAGAATTTAAGACTTGTTCGTTAAAAAATGGTTAAAACGACCATCTTCTACAAAGTTACCAATAAACGAATGGTTTTTATAGTTTAAGATTATTTGTCGTTACACAGTGCAGGATCTCAATTAAATCTCCAGATGTTTTCTCTAATTTAGTAATAAGTCCAGGATATATCATGAAGATCAGTTAACCTGCGATTAAAGAGACTTCTTTAATAAAAGATGAGATAAGATAAAAATGTCTGAAGGATCAGGAATTAAAAATAAATAAATAAATATACGGTTTTACAGAACCAGATATATTTTTCCAACAACAAAATAATGACCATGGCGACTAACACAAGAGACGAAAGATAAACATCTGGATGTGTTGTAGATCAGAGTTTGTGTTCAAGATGAAAAAAAAAAAAAAAACTTTGGGATCTTGGATTTTGAACTATGAAGACCAAAAATGGAGCAGGGAAAATATCGATAATAAGACAAATGCCAGTATAATTCTATTTTATAGATTTTTTTCCAGTAAAGTATTTTGCATATAAAATGATTGTTCAGTTGTTGTTTGAGGAATTCTTCATTCTGATTGGTCAAAGGGTTTTTGATTTGTTCCTTATAACAGCCTCTTGGACTTGTACGATTTAATTTGTACATACACTTATTTCACATTTCTGGATGGAGTCTCCAGTGTGAGCACTTTGTAACTTTTCCAACATTTTCAAAAACACTATTTTGCAATTTTTTTTTCTTGGTGACACAACAAGCATATTTTCAACCGTGAACTTGTTTCACAGAGCTCCATTTTACATATTAATTGATTAATTGACTCTTAAATTAACTGGGTTGGAAATTTTAAGGAATATGAGCAGAATTAAACTCGAAAAAAAAAAAAAGAATTATTAACATATTTTAATTAAGAGCAGAATTTCCATTCAAATAAAATATGTAAGTTGAACATAAATAAACATGATACAAATATTGGTATGTTGATGTTAAACTCATTATATAGAATTAAGTAGATTTACAAACTTAATTTATTTGAGTAAAATGTACAAAAATCCTTTTATAACCCAATACAGGGCACTAACCGGATCACGGCAGCCTGTTGTTGATTATTTTCCTATAACACGGATATTTTAAACATGAATGCTTCATTACTTAGTTAACGATGTTAACTTTTGTTAAAACTTCCTCCAAACTTTGGGAAATTTGGGTCTCATACTAAAAAATATGGAGGGGGCTGGATATGTGCCACATCCCACTTGGGATCCAGCTCTCCCCATCATACGATGACTACACACACACACACACACACACACAGTTAGAGATGTGAAGCCAGCCAACCACATGTTTTCTAGCTGCTGCACAGGAGTGTGTACAGTAGCACACATTGAGGAAAGCGCTATCCACCCTCTTCCACATTCTTGAGCTCACAAACACTTGTGACTTGCTAGTGCTAATGTGATTGACAGAGGACAGAATATACACCAAATAATCCCTCCCTCCCTCCCATCAGACTGCCTGGATTATGGGATACACTGGACAGAGACTATCTGGACTGTACATACAGTATACACACCATCATTAAACATAGACATGACCGGGTCCCTTTCAGTGCACGCTCATTCTGACTGATAATTCATTTATAATAGTGAATAATTTTCTTGAAACCAAGGCTGACAACACGTACGGATCCGCCGTGACATTAAAACCATTAGAACATTAAGCCTCGTATTGTGTAGGTTCCTCTTATGCCAACAACCCAGCTCATGACTCCACATGACCTCTGAAAGTGGCACCAGGTATCTGGCACCAGGACATTAGCAGCAGGTTCGGACATTAGCAGCATTAGTTGCGGGGTTATGTTAGTTGCATTAGTTGCATAACGAGGATTAGTTGCGAGGTGACGCCTCCATGGACTTATTTCTTCAGCACATCCTATGGAAGCTCAATCGGATTGAGATCTGGATCTGAATTTGGAGGCCACATGAACAGCCTTGAACTCTTTATACTCATTATATGGCTGATCATTTTTATTTTTTGCTTTTTGGACACACAATGCTGAACGTCAGGGCTCTACATGGTGAGTGTGTGATAACGTTAACAGTCATGCCTCCATTCATTCCCATATAATTGTTCAGCGAGATGTGACGGCACTCCAGCACATGCGAGCTAGGGAGTGTGTGGCACAATCAACACCACTTCCTGTGTGAGTAATTTCCTGATAATAGGTTAGTGCATGTGTGAGTGTTAGTGAGAGAAAGTCGGTCCGGCGGGAGCATGCCCAGCTGTGTAAGGCATCAACTTGGCCTTTGCGCGATGGAGGCACACCGGGGTGCAGTCTGCTGAGTCAACAAGTGTTTGTTCATTTAGATAAAGAACAGCGGGCTCTCGGCTCTCCACTGCTCTGTTTACAGAGAAACCAGACACACACACATATATACAGAAACGCACACACAGACTATTGTTATTTCTTTCATAGCATTTTGCAGCCTGAAACTACAGAAGCTCTTCTTACACATGCAGTTCCAAAATAAATCCTATCAATAAGTCTGATGGACATTAAGCACTTCCCTTACAATTAAACCGAGAGAGGCTCCTTGTAATCATCAGGCACTGATCACGACTCAATAAATGCTCATTTGAGGACGCAGCCCCATTAATTATGTAAATGCTGAATCTTTTGTTATTCATCATTCTAGAGTTTGTTTGGATCTGAAGAGCGTAGAGCTTTTGATACACACCTCTCAAAGGGCAACAGATGGCTGTTTACACACCAAGATAAGGTCACTGGGAAGCATCAGACTCTTGCGTGAATTTCAATTTTGCAGAGTTCTGCGTTTCAGACACGCATGAAACTTGCATGAAACTTTTCTGATGAGCACAGCTGTTTTCATGAAGCGCTGTCCAATGTAGGGTTACTGGAAAGAATAGTTACAGGAATAGTTAATGATCTATGTATGGACTAAAACTGAGGTGCTTTTAATTGGTGATTTTTGTGTACAGGTAAGTTTTGGTCTCGCTTTCCTGGGAATGTCTCCATGCGAGACAGTTTTATCATGGTGCTTGACAATCCTGTTCTTGCAGGAACTATTCCAGAACTGCTGAGCTTCATGATCTAAAAAAACAACTGATGGTTGTCGTTGTTGTTACTTAATTACCTAATGCCATATGTGTTATTTCAAAGTTTTGTCTCTTAAATATAGAAAAATAAATCCAAACTAGTGATTGGTACTATAAAAGCAGAGAGCTGTGGCTTGGACCTCCAGCCTTCTGCTTGGTAAACCGATCAACTTAATCCGGTCAGCTACCACTTCCCCATGTGCATTTCTTGTTCCCTTTTCTGTTATCGTTTATATATTAAAAAAAAATGTTACCAGGCAAATAAAAGTATCCTTGGTCAATATGGGCCAAATTTATTGCATTATTGAATTTTATACCATTTTGCAAAAAGCTATAACTCCACATCCCTCCACTGTTTTGTTGGTCAAGTTCTAAGCAGCAAATTGGAAAAAGGAAAAAAGTGTTGAGTTACAAAGAACGTTGGCGATCATGAGAAACAATAAAAAAAAAAACCCAAATGTTTAGCTTACTATTCAGTATCAGCCTCCTCCTCCTCTACCAGTTTCAGCCTTTCGGCCATTTCATGTCACTGTTTGCCAAAAATGTGAATGAGTCAGGGGTAGCTCAGTGGATAAGGCATTGGAATACGTTTCGGAAGGTCCCACGGTCAAATCCTATGGCCACCAAGTTGTTCCTGTTGGGTCCTTGAGCAAGGCTCTGCTCAGATGTATAATGAGATCAGCCATGGTCAGCCATCTTAATACCCACTGGTACAGAGAGGGTTAACGGCTTTGCTGAAGGGCCCAAAAGTGGCAGCTTTGGGCCCTTGCAAATGGGGCTCAAACCGCCAACCTTCTGATCAGTAATCAAGCCTTAACCCACTGAGCCACCTGCTAATTCCCACAGGCCACTAAAGAAACCACAAATGAACCCCGACACTGTATTCTATATACTGTATGCTACAGTACCCATCCCATCATATACGAATTGTTGTTAGTCAGAACGTTTTATCCTCATCCTTTCAGTATCAAGAGCTCTTGTAGACATTATAATTATATTATGATCATGTAATTTAAAAGAGCTGCAAGCCAAGAGTCATTTATACCAGTAGTACAGACTGTATATTGCTGAATGTCTAAGCAAAATGCAGTAATCAGTGGTGTCTACTCTCTAATGGCTCTCTAAAAGGCACACTTTAGCTGGTAGTCCGTCCTTCACCCTGCTGTAATGGGTCAGATTGATCGACTTTGGCTGAAATGACGGCAATGACTGGCCTGCTAATGTGATTGTCCTCTGGTGTTAAAGCCTGAGGCTGCGCTGCATCCAATTCCCATTCACAGTTTCTGTGGACAGAATTAGAGCGGGAGGTCAGGACTCGGGTAAACTGCAGAGTTTTGGAATACTGATGAGCTTTTCCACATCGTTTCAGTTAATAAAATAAAATTGTAATTAGGTTTACTTTTTAAGGGTTGTTCTTCACTTTGGATGAAAGGTTTAGTAGCTGAGCCTGGCTACAGCATGAATAAAAACAGTTTTTTAGGTGATCTCCTGGAGAACAGGTCTGAATCCCGGTAATACCACAGCCATTCGAGGGCGGCGTCAAGGGTACGAAAATCGCCTGGATTTCAGGAGCAACACTAGCCAATCATGCATCTAAAAGGTCAGCTAATGCTTTCCTCTGGGAGGGTTAGCATGAATCATGAGTGAATGTTTTGGGCTGGTTTCGGGGGTCTCGGAGGAAGAGCACGTCAGCCTCCTCGCTCCCTCGTCGGTAGCTGTCGTGCGATATGGGAGGGGTCCAACTCAATGAGAATCATAAGGGAATTTTAAGGTCACCTTAAGAGATCAATATTAAAATTGATATTATAGTAGTAAGTAACAATTTATTTATAACATGTTTCCTGAAAATTCTTCTTCAAACTTTTATAGTTTTTATTAATAATTTGGAATATTGAATGTCTATGCAGATTTATCCCTTATACAGGGTCGCAGGGGGGTCTGGAGCCTATCCCAGGAGACTTAGGGCACGAGGCGGGTACAACCTGGACAGGGTGCCAATCCATAGCAGCGCACACACACACACACACACACACACACGCACTCATTCACACACTACGGGCAATTTGGGGAAAAAGCCGATTATTATAATCTACATGTCTTTGGACTGTGGGAGGAAACCGGAATACCCGAAGGAAACCAACCAAGCACGGGGAGGATATGCACAGAGGCTGGAATTGAACCCGGGCAGCAATTGAACCCAAGCCCTGGAGATGCAAGAAAAAAATCATAAACCAATGATAATAACCATGATTTTTTCACTTTCATAAATGAATAGAAATTCTGCAAAAAGAATTGCTTATCAAGGCAAACTCCTCGTAAAAGGACACACCAGAGATACAAGTAATGTTTAGAAGTGTCCAGTTTAACAATATTCCATGTGCTGAATTGCAGTTTATAAACAAGAGTCATGGGATGAGATGATTACAGGCAGTAAAGCTTTCTTATAAGACCCTGCGGCGTTATACTCATGAGTTAGAACTTCTAGCTGGAATTTCTCACTGTCTGGTGGCTGATAAACAGAGCCTTCCTCACGTCTTTCGTGCACCTCGGTCGAGGCATTTCCTGTTCGGGAATCACTGCCAGCTTAAAGGAGCAGCTCTGGCTCTCTCGTTCTTAAGCACCAGTAGTTCACAAATAAAAAGAGAAGAAAAAAACAAAGATTTAAAAAATTGGTATGTTAGTAATCAGGAAGACTAAGTGTGGATTGCTGTAAAAAAATAAAGCTAATTAAAATGACTTGGCAACACTGTGGTGTGGTAGTTAGCACTGTGTCCTTGCACCTCCAGGGTCCACGGTTCGATTTCCTAAATAGCCAAAATGCATGGACACCTGACCATCACACTCATACATGGTATGGTTCTTCAACAGACCGTTGCTGCAATGTTGGAAGCACACAACTGTATAGGATGTCTTTGGATAGAAGATTTCCAACGTGTTCCAGCATGACAACGCCTCCGTGCACAAAGTGAGCTGTGTAAACACATGATGCTTTAAGGCTGGAGATAAGAACTTGAGTTTTGTGTAAAGATCCCTCACTTCAATCCCACTGATCACCTTTGATATGAACTGCAATGTCAGCGATGCTCCAGGCCTGCTCGACTAACATCCGAGCCTGACCTCTGTAATGCTCTGGTAGCTGAATGAAAACAAATCCTTACGCTCGCCCTCTAAAATCTGACCTCTGCTCTTTTCTTATAACAGCAAATGGGGGCTAAATCTAGCCTGGGATGTTGAGCAAGCACATATGGGTGTGATGAAAACATCGCTGGCAAGTATAGGTTTGAAAAACACTGCTTTAAAATATTGAACAAGATAACTTGAATAAGCGAAATGGAAGCGCATAATTAGTTCTATATCCAAATCGATTTGCACATGGTGCTAAAAATGTTGTTCAGTGCTATGATATCAGTGCTGTCACTTCAGGCCGGCGTTCTCTCGGGCTGTTTTTGTTATTACAGTCTTGCTGCAACTAGAGGATTGTGTAACCTTGATCCTGTGTTATAGCATACACACAGAGCAGTTAGGTGAAACACTCACACTAAAACCCTTAGTGGTAGGAAACGGATTAAGGATGACAAACAGCTCCAAAGCAATCAGATCAAACAGCATTACGAAGCAGACTGACCCCCCCCCCCCTTCCCATCGCACCATCTTTTATATATACAGTACAGTATATAGATTTTTTTTAAAGATACCTGTGCTACTTTCAGTTCTCAGTGTTGCTGTGTGTGTGGTTTTTTTCTAAACCCATGTGAAAGGCCATGATGTCATCTCATGCCTTTGTTTCTGTTTATCTCCTGCTCTGCAGAAGTTGCTACTCGCCCGAGAGAAAGCTGCACGTCAGGCGCACAGCAAGAATGCACGAAAGGAGCATGCGTGTTTGTGGTATTTTTATTTATTTTTTTGTTCGTGCACTTTCACAGACAACATATGCAACGCAGTGACGCACGCTCGGCTCCCCCCTGGTAAACATACTTGTTTATCGCTGCTCTTGCTAAGTGCATGGATATTATTTTCAAAAAGCTCTGCTCTAGCCAAGCAGCTGTTTTCTCATTCTTGGGATTGCTCATAGTTTCAGGATGAGCTGCGTTTCATAACACACGTCTTTCGTATTCTCTTATTTCACCGCCTGTTGCACTTTGACTGGAAGCTGCAAACCACATGCTTTTCACATGCAGCGTGCCTCTGAGTCTTGGAAGGGTTGCGAGCACACGCACGATTCTGCACCCGTGAACCCTTCTCTGGTCTGTTGGAGTAGGGTTTTGTTGTTTGTGCTTAGAAAGCTTCTGATGGGTGATGAGCTGGAGGATGATGGATATTTTGACAGTGTGTATGTGTGTGTATAATTTGACAGAGGACAGTGATCTTGCTATAGATACCCTCTTAATGTTAAGGAATGAAACATGACCAGGATGCATCGATTAAGGAAAATAAACAGCAGGGTGTCTGGACCCTGTCCAGGGTGTACCCCGCCTCCTGGCATAGGCTTTAGACCCCTGTGACCCTGTACAAGATGAGTGAATGAATGAATATCCATGGGTTCACAATAAAGTGAGTTCCTGTAATAATTTACGTTACGTTATCTGCAGTAGAGCTGTGAATCATGGGTAGACTGTCAGATTGGTTCAGTTAGATTTGTGGGTATTGCGATTATCGACTTAATTTGATTCGATTAGTGTCTGATTTGTTTCAAGCAGCTATATTTCGTACAGGTTTTAAAGTATTAAAAACTACTAAAAGTAGATAATATGAATTGCAATGCTGTGTAACTTGTGTTAATTGCTTGAATGTAATGTCTCATACAGTACAAAGTGATATTCCGTTTATCCTGCCGAGCTACTGCATCACACTCCAGTCCAGTAGGTGGCGGTATTGCACAAACTGAAAACTCAAAAGTAGGAGCAGAAGTGATATTCTCACAAGGGCCAACCTCGAGTTCAGAAAAACCAATCCCCCATGTGTGCAGTTCCTTGCATGACCACTAGGAATGTCTCTGGCTCAGTTTGGGAATAGCACTTGGCTTAATCGGCGAGTCTTTGGACTTTTTGTGGGAGGAAACTGGAGTGCCCGGAGGAAACCAACCAAGAATGGGGAGAACATGCAAACTTCATGTGCAGAGACCCGAGGCAGGACTCGACCCCTCGACCCTGGAGGTGCGAAGCCACGGTGCTAACCACTATAAGACATTGTCCTTGTCTCTTGAAATTATTGCATCCAAAAAAGCACAGCTTTTCATATTGCAGAGAAAGCACAGAGAATAAACTGCTGTGTCTTTCTCGTGGTGCTGACTGTTACAAATCGACAAGTCTCTGCAAGGTTCCTTTCGCAACTTTAGTTCCTGCCTGAAGTTAGCTGCCGTTCATCCCGTTACATTGATGCTAAAAATGAAAGCAAACCCCCTTGTCTTGCATCTTCTTTCGATTTTCATTTGCAGTACACTTCAAACATCATATAAATAGTCACAAGAGAAAATTGCTGAGGTACTTGTTACTTACTAGCGTGACTGCCGGGTTCTGAGGAACATTAACAGGTGATGAGGATGAGAAAAGTATCAGGATCACTTCATTCACTCTGTTAAACCACTAATTAAACTCGATGAGGCCAAATATGGAGACGCAAGCTGAAGTGTCTCATTTCCGCCAAGACCAGTGTCACTTTTTATAGCATCCTAAGAAGAAGTGGATTACGCCATATGATCCCTTTGCAGTATATAATTAATGCAATGTGTATGTGGGTTGGAGTGTATGTTACTGTAGGCTTGCGATATCCTAATTAAGCTAATCAGGCGGTGTTTGCAGCCGGTGTCCTGCTTTTGCTTATATAATGCGCGTTTTTGCCGTGTCTTCAGAAGACAGCGGTGGGCAGGAGACCAGGCTGCGAGCTCTTCTTCATTATTTATAGAACTTGTATTTTGCTAGCTTGTAACCAGGGCAGTGGGCAGAATTTATGACCTGCAGCTGCATGCAGTGTGTGTGTGTGTGTGTGTGTGAGTCAATATGTACCTAAAAGCACATGGTCAGTGCATGCAAGTTTCTGAGTATAGGGTTGCACAGATTTGTGTTGTGCTGAGATTAATTAAACAAGGGTTAATTTCACTCCACCAGTTGTCGCTCTCATGTCTACTGGTCCATGTCTCACTTTCCTAAATAGAGCTCGGGCTCCAGGGAGCGAGCTGGAAGTCTCTCCTCCTTCATTTTGTGCGCTTCAGAAACAGCAGCGGCCACCCAGTGCTCAGAAACATAACATTGTGTGTGTGTGTGTGTGTGTGTGTGTGTGTGTGTGTGTGTGTGTGTGTGTGTGTGCGCATGCTATTAAGATGCGTCAGCATGTTCTGAGTGCATCCCCTGGTGAATGGGGCAGGCAGGATATCATTCATTCATGCACTTAATCCTGAGAGTCCTTGAAGGAGCATCACATGCACATAGATAAGACGCCAAATGAACGTTGTGGCTGTCTACAGGATGTGTGTGTGTGTGTGTGTGTGTTTATGAAGGAAGTACAGTGATGTGGTTCTGAGCAGGGCAGGGTTGTGCAGTGGTTTGCTGACTGGAGGTATGAACATCTGTTTAAACATTTAGCACTGCAAAGCATAAAAGAGGTTCCTTGAACATAAATGAAGAGTTAATTTATTACACAGGTTTTTTGTTTCCTTTCCTTTTTTTCCTTTGCAGGTGCAGCTAAGGGTTTAACAGCACAGCACTTATCCTGATGAGGATCCAATTTCGGATTTGCTGATAATTTGAAGAACTTGTGCTTTTAACACAATATGCCTTTATCCGAGGGCCATTTCTCATGGCTTTTTTCCCCGTCTATGTCACTGCAGGATGAGTTAAAGATGTAGAGTTTAAAGAGTAATCGTTAGAAAGCAGTGACTGTAACATCAAGGTCTCATGATTTTAAGGAGAATAGATTGCACACTGGTGTAATGGTTAGCACTGTGGCCATGCACGTCCAGAGTCAAAGGTGTGCGTGGAGTTTGCGTGCTCTTGCCGTGCTTGGTGGGTTTCCTTCAGGTACTTTGGGTTCCTCCCACAGTCTAAAGACATGAAGAGTAGGTGTTGTTTGGTGTTTCCCTGTAGTTTATGGGCTTGTGTGGCCTTTGAAGGATTGGCACCTTATCCAGGATGTATCCCACCTTGTGCCCCGAGTACCTTGGAATAGGCTCCAGGTCTCCTACACAAGCAGTGTAGAAAATGAGTGATATTATTTATAATTCACCTTAATGGTTAATTTTTATTTACTTACTTCTTTCATTCTTCAGTTCCTTTCTTTCTAACAATATTTCTTCCCATTTTAGTCAGCAAGCCAGATCTTCCCTATCACGCTAACCACAGAGGGGGAAGGAGAACAAGCTTGCTTCAGTTCGCCGCATCTTTTTAAAACTGCTGCTCAGTTAAACTCACTCAAGAGAAAGCGCTATCTGCCCTCTTCCATATACTTTAGCGTGCATCCATGCAAACGTATAATGTGTTAAATAGCTGACTTAATAGCTGACCAATAGCTGACTTAAGTCTCTATGCTCCACCTATTCATTAATAGGCGTTTCTGTTAATAGAGTAATTATATGGAGTAATAATAAACTAACCTACTGGCACAGATTGAACTTCATAGAGTTCAACATTAAATATTCAGTAATGTTATGTAAATAATAAATACAAAACAAGTGGCAAGCGCCGGTCTGAAAAATGAGTCCGATCCAGATGAGCCAAAATGTACAGTTCCTCAGATGACCACTAGGAGCTGACTCCAAAAATGAATCAATCCCCATAGACCCATATGTTAAAATGCCCAACTTTGCAACAGAAATAAACGTTTACAGCCTGACACACAAAAAAAAGCAGTTTTCCTATTCATGACAACTCTTTGGGGGTTAATTTTAAAAATAACATTTAAATAACATTAAGCCATAATATTCATAATCATTTACAAACACAAGATCATCCCTGTCCTTCAGGCTTAGATGAAATATAAAGTGCTGAGGTCACAAACTTTTCTTCTTGCTCTGTATTTAATAATCACACCTGGATGAGGTATCGCTGAGACGCAAATAATAAACTCATTAAAAACCCACAATCGGCTTGATTAAAAAGCTTGAATGTGCTGACTGGACTTACAACCTCCGTGTAACCACTGCTCTCTGCAATACTTTGAGTTTGCGAGGATGCGAGATGGGGAATTGGGGTGGGGCTTGCAGCTGGTGTTTTATGTAGTACATATTACATAGTACATTTATATTTTTTATACTGGAGGACTCGAAATCATGTGCAAATTATTGCAGATTTTTATGTATATTGCACCATGTGCTTTGTTGGATAGAAAAGTGGCCTATGTTTGTATAATAACTGGCATTATCTCCTATATAAGATGCATGCAGGTTGGCAGGTCTGGTATATAATACATATATTTTAATTGTCTATTTTAATTATTATTTTTAATACATTTGTAATTGTATTTTATTTAACTTGACACTAGGGAGTTTGTATGAACACTGTAAGTGAGCGGTGTTATGCAGTTGTATTGTAGTGAAATTCCAAAATCCCTTATAGCAAGAAGAGACTATAATGCACCAATAATGATAGACCTGTAAAGCATAAAATGATTGCAAACAGGAACAACTGTGTCTCTGGTTGATTTAATCCGGCACCGTGTTTCAAGGTAAATCGGAACTGTTCCCTTTAGAGCACGCTTTTCAAGGCCACATCTTTTCATTGAGATTCAAATCACGTCGTGACCGACACTTGAGAGTCAGCGTGTACTTTTCCCACTGTTCATGATCTGCCAGCCTTCCTGGCTTACGTGCCATAATGAAGCACAACAGAGAAAATGTTATATACATCTTTTTTATTTTCATCTTATATATATGTATATGTGTAAAGGAGCCCAATTTAACAGTTGTTATCTACGCCCTTTTCCAAAACTCGAATTGACAGCAATGTGTAGTATTATGTTTCCTCTAAAGATGTCATCTACATATCATGTGACCATCAGAAGACAGGCATATATTTTTTATTTTGAAGTGTGTATACATTTTTTGGGCCACTCTGCCTAGTGTTGAGTACGTCCCCTTTTGCCATCAAAGCAGACCTGTATGGACCCACTAGACCTCTGAAGGAACGTGTGGTATCTGCGACCAGGCCGTCATTATCGGATCCTGTAGGTTGCAAGGTGGGGCATCCACGGATTTGACTTGTTTTTTTTACCTCACGTGCCACAGATGCTCTATTCGATTGAGATCTGGAGAATTTGTAGGCCAAATCAAAACCTCAAACTCATTGTTGTGGTTCTCAGACTGTTCTTGAACCTGCCTTTGCTCCCTGCATGCATCAGCAACCCATGGCCGCCCATTATCGTGTCACTGGTTCACCAGTTTCCCCTTCCTTGTACCACTTTTGGTAGGTCCTAATCACAACAGACTGGGACCTTTCTTAAAGAGCTGCAAATGTTTCTAGTTTCTCTGCCCCAGACATTTAGCCAGCACAGCCTTGGGCCTTGTAATTTTTACCATCCAGGTATATACAGTACACACAATTCCAGGTGCCATTGTAATGAGATAAATCAGTGTTATTCACTTCATCTCTCAGTGGTCATAATGTTGTGGCTCATTGGTGTATATAAATCTGTTATATAAAGTACATCTTTTGTCTCTGAGGGAAACAGACAGAGCACCTGTTTCTTCTGGCAGGGTAATTAGGTAGTTGAGTGTAGGAGTTGCTAGCAGTTAAGTGCTGTTTGTGTGTGAGAAATATGATGAGGGAAGGAGAATGAGATGGTGGGTGACCGATCAGTGATTTTAGATAGAGAAAGGGTTAAATGTGGGCGATCGGCAGAGGTCACCTGCCGCAGGTTGTACATCTTAAATCCTTTCTACCAGCCCACAGTACACCCCCGTGAAAACTATGGACAAAACACTCTTATTATTACAGTGAAAATGCTTTGTGACAGCTTGTGTAAAAGAGGAAACAGATATCACACTGATGCTTGTAATCCAAATGTTGATGATATACCTTAACATTTAACTGCTTAAAATAGCAGTATAACACTAATTGGTTGTTACACTCATTGACAAGCATCTATTTAACAACATTAGCTAAGCTAGTCAACTATTTACAACACGCTTACATTTTTTAAATTAATATCTCTGCGGGAGTTAGGTTACCTATTACTGAATATTCTGTCATTTTAACCAGTACCCATATTTGCTAACAAGCTAGCTAATGTTACATTATTATACTTTATAACCAGTATCTTTGTTAGCAAGATAGATAGCATTATGCTATCTGTTACCATCTGTAATTAAAAACAGTCCTTTTTAAGCGTAATATATTAGGTTAACTATTATAATTATTCTACAGTTAAAGTAAAATTATGTATATTATGTTATAAATATTCTGCAGTAAAGGCAGTATTTGTGTTTATCAGCAAGCTAGTTAACATTAGGCTAACTATTAGCCTTCACAAGCCTAATTAACAACTATAGCATCTGTTTGTTTGCTAGCATGTTATTTAATATTAGGCTAACTATTAGATAAAATTTTTTGTATTTTATTGAATCTATGTACTGTATATTTATAAGGCAGTATTTCAGTTTGCTAGCAAGCTAATTAATAGTAGGCTATTGTACTTGTGTATTTTTGGAAAAAGTATGCAAGTATGCTAGCAAGTGTTTCCCCTCACACCTTTTTGTTTAGTAGTTTGTAGATATTTTTGTAGTTGATATTTTGTGAGTAATTATAAATATCATGTGCATCAGGGTTTGAGGAAATGATTTCAGTTAGCATAATAGGATATTTAGGATTGGATTTTTGCCTTTTCTATACTTAGCCAGTCAGCAGTAGCTGGTATGTTAGCATGACTAGCCACGGCCTGAGTAAGACACTGGTTTTGAAAGCTGGCATCAGCGAGGGCTTCTCCTGACTTGCGGGAAATCGTTGTCTTATATAAGACTCTGGATCTGCGGAGTGTGAACAGTTCTCTTGAACACCAAATACTGCTTGCGTTTTTTTTCCCATGCTCCCTGGCACATGTACTTCGTGTCTTTCCACCCTGGTCTGCCTGCCCTGGGCCTCTCAAAGTCCAGTGGTGAATAGTTTCGGTCAGGTGGCTGTGCTTTGTGCTGAGTTAGCATGAACATTTCTCCCTGTTGCTCTGTCAATGGCCCACTCTGTTTGGAGGAGATGTTTTGGTGGCAGTGAATGCAGTTTTTCTCACCCACAGTTGCCATGTGACTGTTCGTCTTTGTGTGCGTGTCTAGTGTTAGGGTTCAGTGAGTTTAAGCTTGCAACTTTGTGGGTGAGTGAGTCTTTGTTAATTATGAATGCACTGAATGTTCACCCACTGACTGTATTTGGCTGACTACAAGAATAATCTGCGCAGTCTGTGTTTGAGTGAATAAGTAATGATGCAGGATATTTTGACAAAATACATTCCCAGCTGTATCCACTGTCCAGCTCGGATTATTGGTCAGTTGCAAAGAAATTCTTCATCACGCAAGAACTCATCACCCCTTTCAATAACAGGAGAAGATACATCTGAGTGCATAACTGTGTTTTGCATAGCACAGAACTCTTGGCTCTATGCATAAGGACCCCTTCCTTTCTTGATCCATATTTCTCACCTTTCTCATTCCAGAATTACAAGGGTCCTGCATTCATTGATGATGATGAACAGACAAAGTCCAGCTAGAGAAGAATCAATATTGATAGAAAGTAAGAAAAGAAGAAAGAAAAGGTTTCTCTGTCCCACTTCCCCGCATTCACGTGATATTCTCGTAATCACATTGTTAGCCTTTGAGTGTTCTTATCAATGTAAAAAGTGCTACATGATTAAACTCATAGATCATATTTTAATGTCACTGTAACTAATCACATGTATTCCCTCTTTGGATAATACTGTCACTGTCCTCACTCACTCTTTAATGCTCCAGCTGGTGTGTAACTTTGCTGCAGTCTGTAAATGTATTTGAATGTCAATTTATTCTATTTGATTGTTGATCTGTTAAGCACTGTTATGGCTGTTCCAATTATTACCCCTTCTTTTGCGTTTGATTGCTGCCTCACGCAGCTGTAAATGTGTGTTAATTTCAATCAGATTACACGAATATTATTTCCCTCCACTTGGAGAGAAGAAATTGGAAGTGTGGTGTGAGAGCGTGTGAAGATGTGTGATTGCGTAAGTCTCACCATCAATGCATGAGAGATGGCAGCTTTGCTAATCAAGTGTGGTTGTACATTAATTCCAGCATTATTAACTTTTTTTGTATCCATAAAACAGCTTAACCAGGGTAACAATAATAAGGTAAATTAAATGTAGACCAGAGACTGCACATTTGTTTGCTTGGTAATCCGTGAGCAGATTTATTTTTATTTCTTTTCAGAGCACTGTCTACATATACATAGTCACAATCTGTAAATATTTATTTCTTTTTCTTAACATATAAACACAAGTCAGTGCATTGCAGACAGCTTTACACTCTGCTAGATGGACACAGATGTTATGTTGCAAGTGTTTATTTATCAGGGGCTATGTAATTGTCTCGTATTTCTGTAATTTGGGCACATACTTTTAAAAAGTGACAGTATTTATGCTGCCATATAAAAACAAGTAGGCACATAAATAACAAAGACTTGAGATTTTAGGTTTCCTGATACTCAAGTGAGCTAAAGCTACAAATTTCATCTCAGTGCACCACTACCAAAGGTCAAATGATGTTTGAAATGTAAACAAACAAATATATATATAAACAAATATATGCCTGATTTCGAGGTTTTATGTTAGACGGAAACAGATAAAAATGACTCATACTTTACCTTTATCTAGAAATCAATATTTAATGAACATACATATTGAAACATCCTAAACCAATACTTTGTATTTGCATATTAAACCATGATTGTCTCTTATATTTCTGCCGCTCAGAATTTGCATACTAGAACATGATTGGATGTTTTACTAGTGACCCACTTTGTATTTGCATACTAGAACATGACTGGTTGCTGTATTAGTGACATGCTCTCCATTTGCATACTAGAACATGACTGGTTGCTGTATTAGTGACATGCTCTCCATTTGCATACTAGAACATGACTGGTTGCTGTATTAGTGACATGCTCTCCATTTGCATACTAGAACATGATTGGTTGCTGTATTAGTAACATGCTCTGCATGTGCATAGTAGAACATGATTGGTTGCTGCTATATTTGCAAACTAGAACATGATTGGTTGCTGTATTAGTGACATGCTCTGCATTTGCATACTAGAACATGATTGGTTGCTGCTACATTTGCATACTAGACCACAATTGGTTGCTGTATTAGTGAGATGCTCTGCATTTGCATACTAGAACATGATTGTCTCTTATATTTTTGCCACTCTGCATTTACATGCTAGAGCATGATTGGATGTTTTATTAGTGACCCACTTTGTATTTGCATACTAGAACATGATTGGTTGCTGTATTAGTGACATGCTCTGCATTTGCATACTAGAATGTGATTATATGTTTTATTAGTGACCACTCTACATTTGCATACTAGAAAATCAGTGAGCCACCAATGCCCTGTTGCACACTAGATTATTAGAAAATTATTAGTTGTTGTATTAGTGACATGATGTGTATTTGCATATTAGAACATGATTGGATGTTTCACTATTGACCTACTCTGTATTACTAGAGCGTGATTGGCTCTTATATTTGTGATCCGCTCAGCATTTGCATCCTAGAACGTGATTGGCTGTATTGAGTGAAAAATAGATTTGAGAAGTAGGAAGGGCTCTAACTTGTGAATTTCTGCTTTGTCAGCATGGATCAGTCATACTTCTGCTGATTGGATTTAGAGTCAGTGAGAGGGAAAAGAGAACGGAAGAGAGATAGAGATGTTATATCAGATGTTATATCAGAGACTCGCACTCTGTCAGTTGTTTGCTACTGAGGTGTGAATGTGAGGCTGCATGTCTGATCCAGCCTGCACCAGACTACAGCCGTGGCGTTCAAAAATCAGAGCAAATTATTGAACTCTTTTTAAACTTTCAAACTTTCATCTCTCATTTCTGTGTTCTGTAATCTTCTCTCCTTTTTCTTTTTATTATTATTATTTATTTATTACTAAAACCTTATGCTTGTCCTTTAGCACTAGTACAATGTCCTGCTTCTTTAATACCTAAATAATGAAAGCATTGTGCTTTAAATAATTCACAACAAATCAGAAGCTCTTGTATAATGGCTGTTCAATTAAAAGTCATAAAAGGGCAGTTATGTTTGCGTTATTAATTTCTGGTGAAGCCGCATGTGATATTTCCTAACAAAGTTATTTCTATTTGTCAAAATATCAACAAATTAGAAATGTAAACCGCTATGACTCCGTCCAGGATAAAGTCATTTCTAAAGATGAATGAACACTATAAATGCCAGCTTTATTTATTAAAGCGAAAACTGCCTGCACTTGTGATTTTATTTTTTTCATGATGCATGCACAGATTCTCTATTCTGTAAGCTTTATATTTTCACCAGTGACAGCTGACTAATCATATGAGACAGGATAATTGAAAGAAATAAAACGTCCCTTTCTGAGCTCTATAGTAATCTTGGTACTGCTGTAGATAGTCTCTGACTTGATGAGCTAAATCCTTTATAGAAATCCATGCAATTAGGAAGGTGCAGAGTTTTTTTATGTTTATATGCTTTGCTACAGTATCTTGCATGTACCTGGTTCATTTCACTGAAAGTCTTCATTCCATCCCCCTTCATGCTACATGGTACTATGTAAAATTTTCTCAAATGTCGTAACAAACACTGTGGCGCAATCGAAACTTCACCTTTCTGTTTTTTTTCCCCCCTTAGAGGTTTTGGCTCATCTATCTTACGTCTAATACAAATTCTCGAATGCAAATGAGCGCAGAGTGCCAAAACCTCACCGTAACGAATAAGGAGCTCCCTACAGACGCTGCACGATATCTCACCTTGAAATGAAAAAGCGTCTGCAGCTCACTAACCGCAGACACAAAAAGGCATGTGCGAACGGTAACAACTGCTGAGTCACTGATATCATCATAGCGAGGTGCGTCGCCCTCATGAGAGATCTGAGCGGTAAACTCTGTCTCAGCAGGATGATCGCGGATATACCATGACAGATGATGAGTGTTGTGTGGGATTTGTGTTGCGAAATAAGGGCATGTGCCAATGGCACTATTGTTTACTGTGCGAGTGTGGATGTGAGATGTGAGTGTAGGTGTGTGATGTCTGCGAAACGTTTCGTTACTGGCATCCAGGTTGTGCAACATTGTAGGTGTTCGCAGAATCAAATCTCTGCATGTTTTGCTAGATGTTATCATTAGATGAGCCAGGAAGGTTTGCACAATGTAGAATATAAAGAAAATAATAAATAAACTGATTTAATGGTGTTAAATCATTTTCTTTTATAAATTGAATCAAAAGCTCACAATTTATATATTTGAATTGTTGATATGTTTGTACATTTATCTATCTCTATCTATTTATTTATCTATCTATCTGTCTATGAACGTTTAACAGGAAATGAAAAAAAAATTCTGTTCAAGAGATTGGGGCTCAGGTGTTGGTGTTAGGTGGCAATAAAACATCTAATGAGTATCTCTCTCTCTCTCTCTCTCTCTCTCTCTCTCTCTCTTCTCGTTCTCCCCCCCCTTCCCTCATCTCCCAGGCTGTGCAGCCTCACACTGAAGAAGCTGATTGTTTTGAAAGAGCTGGACCGGGAACTCAACTCTGTGGTCATCGCTGTCAAGATTCAGGTATGACAAAGCGAGTGTGTGTTTCCATTATGTTTGTTTTTTTTTTTGTTTTTTTTTTTTGCCTTTTGTGTGTATCCGCAGAAGCCCTTCACACCCGGCACCGTGGAAACTGGGAGCGGTTGCCAGGGTGACAGCTTGTTCAGTGAGAACAGCGAAGCGAGAGGGGTGGGAGCTGAAATGATGCATGCTGGGATATGCTGAGAGGATTAGTTCAGAGGCACTAGGAGGCCCTCAACATTCTTCACAGGTCGCTTTGTGTATATGTGTGTGTATATGTGCTCCTTACAAAAACAGGCTTTTATTCTGTATAAAAGAAGAACACCAAAGTTGAGCCCAGTAATAAGGTTTAGTCGCAGCTCATGTGTTCGCAGCTCATCGGGAAAGATGGCTGAAGTAAGAGAAATACCTTCACTCCGTCTCAGCTTTTGATTTTATTCTGGCTCAGAGGTCAGATCAATGACAGCTTCATTAAGTGGGGAAATCTGTTTATACCCATCCACAAGATCAAATTAGTGAAGTTTAATCCTGTTACACTAAGGTGTTTACTTCCAGTCAATCTGTGTCTTCGGGAAGGGTTTGTATTATGATCCGTTATGGAGGAGGGGAAGGGTGTGAAATGTCTTATGTTAAAGGGTGTGATGCTGGATTTATTTATAGAGGTGGTCCAAGGGAGTGTGCGAACAGCACAGGGGCAGCATCTTTATTCCTCTTGTACATTTATGGCATTGAGCAGAAGCACTATCTAGAGTTACTTACATTTATTATTAGAGATGGAGAAAAAAAATCGTTTCTATGATATATCTTGAATATTTTGTAAGGCAATTCATGTATCGTCACACTGACTCCAAGATTGCTTTTTTTATATGTTTGCATTTGTTTTGTGGTGAAATGTTGCCATTTCTCTATAATCTTGCATAGAATCGCATAACAGATCGAATCGGCACCTAGGTATCGTGATAAACCATGGGTTGGTCTCTCGTGAGTCTCATCCCTACTTACATTAGGAGTTTGCAGCTTTGGTGGTGATGTGGTTGAACCATTAAAATTCTGTCCAATTTCTTAACCACTGAGCCACCACTGGCCCTGTCACAAATACATCTCTGGGGTTTTTGCCCAAGTTCTCCTTTCAACCATTCAGCACACACCTCAACATAGTGCAAATTAACTTCATTCATCTTCTATACCGCTTTATCCTGTATTCAGGGTCACGGGGGGCCTGGAGCCTATCCCAGGAAGCTTCGGG
>JAQMYL010000007.1:10081725-10093415 GCA_030014365.1 Clarias pachynema | reverse complement strand
GGGGGGGGGGGGGTCAAATAATTTCATAAAAGCGGGACCCGCGGGTTGGAAAAATACCCGACCCGCGCATCACTAACGTCTGTGGATTGGTTTGCTTTATATTGTATATTTGTGTCAAAGGAGTACAAGACTCACTTTGTCGGACTTACGAACAAATCCGACTTACGAACGCGCTCCTGTCACAGAACTCATTTGTAAGTAGGGGACAACCTGTATATACACCCCCTCCATTTGCCCCCCCACCTTTTTTTTTTAAATATCACACAAAAATCAATGTAAATACAAAATGCTGTTTTAAAACGATGATTTAATTTATCTTTTTTATTCAATTAATTTTTATTTATTAAAGAAAAAAATCTGCCCAAACCTGCCTGGCATGATGTGGTGTTTTTGGAGAGATTTTAGCATGTTTCACTTTTTCAGACAGGTTCTATTTAAATTATTTCTGGATTCATCAGGTCTGACAGTAATTAGGCCTGAGTGTGGCAAGTGAAATTTAACACAGCTTTCCAAGAAATGTTGTTAATCACAGTTTATTCATGATTATCAGGGGGCGAGGGGTGGTGTTGGGAATAACTTTCCACAGCTTTAATAAATGAAATAATTAAATTAATGAAAATGAAATAAAAAAGACAGCATTTTGTATTTACTTGGGTTATCTTTAAGTAATATTAAACTTTGTTGGAAAATCTAAATCATTAAAGTTAACAAATATATGCTAAAAATGGGGCAAATACTTTTTTACAGCATCATATAACGACAGAATGGCATTTAGGATTTGCCACAGTACATCTGTACTGTAGAGGTACTGCTAATCTCTGGCAGCGTTAAATACACTTTAATAATTAATATTGTTCCAATTCATATATTAAACATAACAATTGGTTATTTAAAAAATGTATTTATGTAATTATCTGTTTCAGGCCATTCTTTGAGGGCATGTCTCACTCCAGCTCACAAACTGAAATTGGGAGTTTGCACAGTCAGAAAAGTCAGCCCAGAGACCAGAATAATGCTGTAAGACCTTAATTAAAACCACACACACACACACATACACACACACAGAGATACAGAAGTCCCTAACTGTACAGAGGTAGCTATCTTTGACTTGCTTTGTGTGCTCTGTGTGTGTGTGTGTGTGTGTGTGTGTGAAGGGTGGAGACTTGCTGGCAGTCGAGAAGGACAGAGCAGCGACTGGGCGTTACCAGGATGAGACGTCTGTAGTGGACACTATAGCAGGGGTCAGTTTCTGCCTCTCCACCCAGTGTCACTCTGTCTGATGGCCACTATATGCTGGCCTTGTTATCATATTTCTGTTTTCTTTTTTTTTTCTTTTTTTTTTCCCCGCTCGGTTAGTTAAATGGAAAGAGACCCACTGAGACATCCACTCCATTACTCTTTGCTAGAGCACTTTAGTGCGTGTGTGTGTGTTTTGTATCAGTGTGTTGATGACTGAGGAGGCCATTTGCTCATTTGTTATTGCTGCTGCCTCGTTTGATCCATTTGTACTTACTCTTCAGCTCCACAGCAACCACTGCTGTGGGAGAGCGAGGATACATGGTTAGCATTCCATATAGAGTGGGGGCGTATAAATCTCCTGAAGCACAAGTACATAGTATGTGTATCTCATCCTTAAAGACGGGACGATTTAGAGGTTATTAGATATTACATAGTAATTTTTTTACTACTGTATGTGAGGCCACACCTTCGTTATTGGGACTGAAAGATAAAGAAGCCATGGCTCTTTCACTGACACTGAAAAGCACAGCGACTGCACCTCCTTTATTGGGCCTGACCAGGACAGAGGCCACACCTCCTTAATTAAGACTCACAAGCACAGAGGCCACGCCTCTTTTACTAGGAGTGTAAAGGATGATGGTGTGATAATATTTCCCTACAATAATAAAGGGGAAATATAATTAGATTAGATATAGATTTTATCAATACAATGTTTGTATGTGTTTACATAGTGAATTTTTCAAGACACATGCTGGTCTGAATCGGTTCAGTGGCAAATCCTGAGACCGGAGCACTGATACGAACCTGTGAATCGTTAGAGCTTTAATGTAGAGTCGTAAATAGGGAGTGTTATTTAATAGCATGTTGACTCTTGGTTACATACCCGTTCTTTCCTCATGGCTTTCATAGCCACGTGCGTAGACACACACAGACACACACACACACACACACACACACACGTGCAAAAACACCCCCTCAAGGACATCTGTGCTCACAGGTTCTGATTTGTTGCCTATGGTCTGGCTCAGTGGCTGTTACCATGACAACCTTTAGATGTCTTGCCTGGTGTGACGTTGTTGTGTCTGCAGGAGGCAGCTGAGGAGGACGCAGGAGTGGGAGGAGCGCCAAGCCAACATGATGCCAACCTGAGCTGGGACATGAGCACAGAGAAACCGGCCAGCTCAGTGGGCAAAATCTCCAAGACCGAATCTCAGAATATGATGTCTCCTAGGTAAAGTCAAATCCACCAGGATTTTTTTTTGCTTTCTTTATTTATTTCCTTTTACATTAAGTAATACCCGCTATCATGTGCATTGTTCTTCTTGGGGTATGCTACAGGGTGCTCTACATGTTTATAAAACTCAACCTTATACTGTATATTAATACATACTTGAATCTTCCGTTTGTGCCATCTTTATTCCTGTTCGTCGAGTTTGTCCAGCATCTTCATTATACAGTATTAAGTGTCTCTCAAGAGACCAACTGAGAACGTGTGAATGTTTTTCTGTTGGCTAACGAGCTCATTAAGAGGAGCAATCCTCCACGTGGCTCCGTGACATTATCTAGTGTTTCTGAGGCTTCATTATAAATACATGACTCATGTGGTTGGTCTCTGACTTTTCTTAGATGCTGGAGATTCTTTTAATAAAACTAATGAGGATGTTAGAAAAATTGAATATGCGATTAAATCCTTTTAGCGAAATTGATGAAGGGTGAAAATTGTTGTTGAAGCATTTTTTAAGGACTTAAAATAAGAGTTAGTGTTAAGACAAGCCAGTGTTATTAGATGTTACCATATAAAAGATTATTCTGTTTAAACATGCAAATGTCTTAGACATTGTTTTGTTGCCATTTCTCCAGGGAAAAGCGCGGATGTGTTTTTCTTGTTCTTGCCGCGAGATAAATTGCAGCTGCTTCTCTACTTTGGTGTGGAAGCACCACATCACACAATTAATTATTTGATATAAAAAAATTTAACTAGATAGAAAGATAGATAGATATAGAGATACTTTATTGATCCCAAAGGAAATTTCAGCTATCCAGCAGCAATAAAGACAGTAACACCAAGATAAATGAAAAAGATAAACTGTAAATGAGAGACCTGACCAAAGTTACTAGTGCAATGTTAAAAACTATATATATATTTTATATAAACGCACGGGTAGTCCCCAACGTTTGAACATTCGAGTTACGAATTTCCGCATCTACAAACGGACCACGGTTTTACGGACATTCGTAGCTGCGAACAAATCGTTGAAGTAGCTCACATGTATTGTACCAAAAATAGACACCGTAGTGCACCAGATACTAATATTTACAATTATATACAATATTGTCAGTGTGTAAGTGAATGTATAAAATGTCTAAAGTCCAGTATATTGTAAGTTTGTATGAGTCTGCTTCACTGGTTTCAATGAATCAGTCCGGGAGCACGATGATAGAAAATGGCTGTCCTGTAAAACTTAACAAAAGCTCACAGTCCAATACAGTGGAAAACAGCTCTGAGACAAAATGGCATCCAGGATTCCACTGTTACATTTCATATTTCAATGTGAGAAATGTGAGATAAATTTTCTTAGGCGCGGTTTTGGCCACATGATAGCACTGTGTGTGGAAAGGGGACAGAGATTTAGTCAAGTGGATTGGTACAGTATGCTTTACACAGTATATTTGTGTCGAAGGCGTATAAGACTCACTTTGTTGGACTTAAGAACAAATTCGACTTACAAAAGTCCTCCCAGAATGTAACTCGTTTATAAGTAGGGGACTGCCTGTATATCGATTTAAGTGACAAGTAATAATAATTTAATTATTAAGGCATACACGAATAATACAAATGAGTCAAATCAAGTGCAATTGCATTTCTCTTAGCAATGTTCAAACGTCCTCCCCTTGTGCAGGCCAAAAAACTTCCTGTTGTACTAGCAGGTGAGAGGTATTGTAGGTGGATTGATGCATAGATGCATAAATGGATGGATGCATGAATAGATAAAGAGATGGCTAGATTGTGAAAGTCTGTATAGAGGAGATTGTTGGATGTGAGAAGAAATAAAAAGGCCAAAATGAAAACCTCGTATGCTGGACAGCTCTGAATAAAAAGATCTTATATACATCAAATGTTTATGTTCTGTGCATTTAGAATACTGATTTATGTATTTTACTGGAAAACATAATCTACGTTTAACTGGAAAAAGTCTATTTGCCGTTTTTTTTCTCTACAATTGTAGCACACTAGGTTTTTTATCATTATAAATGGCTTGATGATGGTGATACTCTGTAAGACAAATCTTGGCTTACTGTAACTGGTCCACACTACAAGTGCATTTGCTTCTCATAGCACACTTATTTAGATCCCATTACAGTCTCAGAGTGCACTATTAGTCTTTAATGCATCCTTAAGTACTGTGTCTTGCGTTTTTCCTAATTTATAAGCCGGTTGGTGGATAAACTGTAGTAAAACATAAAAAATAAAAACCTCCAAGAAACCATTGCTTGGCCAAGGTATATGGAGAAAATAGATTTCATGATATAAGGGATAATTTTACAAGGCTTTTATGTAATTTATGTGTAATAGTGGTGCTGTCTCTGATCTGTGTCCGCAGTAAAACAGACAAGCTGCAGAGACGACCGCGCAGCACCTCTATGAAGGACAGACAGAGCTCGAAAGCTCAGAGCGACCGAACCAGTAGCATCGACAGTGAAACCTCACCCGACTCCAGACTCACTGTACAGGTATATAGTGGTCTATATATATATATATATATATATATATATATATATATATATATATATAGGATGAAAAAATATTGTGATAATAATTTAGCCACAATTCTTAATAGTGCTTGTGTGTGATGATCGTTAAAAAAAGAGCACTATTATCTGGATTTTCTCTGGTTGTTGTTAGATAATAAATAAAACATTTTTCATATAATTATTTGGACTGTTGAATTCTCAAATCTGATTGATTAGATGTTACTGATTACTGTTTATATCCCAGCAGCTCTGACAGTAGCTCCTGCTGTAAATGAAATTACAGATTCATATTAATGTGCCCGTTTTATTACAGCTATGTTTCTATAGTAACGGCTCATTCAGAGGGACTTGTATTGCGGATGTGCCACGTAATCCAGGACTAATAATGAGCAGATGAAAATGTGTTGTTGTTTAAGAAAGAAAACATGTAATCATTGTGCAGCTTTCAGTTAGGAGACAGTTGTTAACATTTACGGAAAGTGACTGCAGGGTCGGTTCTTTTAACAGTCAGTAACTTGTTCTGGCATGATGAAGTCTTCATAAACAGATTGTATTGTTGGGTAAAATAGAACCTGTTTAAAGCTGCTGGAAAGTACATCATGACAAGCTAGTCTCACCAACATTCCCCATCATTATCATGACTGTAAATGGTTAAATAGCTGTGGTGTAAGAAGCATAAATCAGTGCCTGACATGCCGGTACACAGTACTTTATTGTTTTCCTGTTACACCACTGTTTTATTTATAACATATTTTACATTAATGAAGTTGCAATGTAAAATTAATGTAGTGAAAATATTAAGAATTTGTATTTATACATTTATTTTATTATTATTATTATTATTATTATTATTATTTATATACAGGGGTTGGACAAGGAAACTGAAACACTGGCCTAGTGTTGGAGGTTTCATGGCTAAATTTGACCAGCCTGGTGGCCAATCTTCATTGATTGCACATTCCACCAGTAAGAGCAGAGTGTGAAGATTTAATTAGTAAAGAGTTAATAGCATAGTTTTGCTTAAAATATTGCAATGCACACAGCGTTATGGGTGACATATCAGAGTTCAAAAGAGGACAAATTGTTGGTGTAGGGTTAGGGCATTACCCTTATTTAGGGGTTATTGATCATTAGAACACTTATGAAGTCATGTGTATAATAAATAATAATAATACATTTAATTTATAATGCACTTTATATTTGAAACAAATCTCAACAATACAACTACAAATGTATAGTTAAACATCCCAGTGCCGTTATGCTCCATATCAGCACTCATGGAATGCCTCTTGTCCAATCAAATTGTTTAGATGATGCTAACTGCTGTGTATTCTGCATTTTTATATTCTTCAGGTTCCCAGGAAGTCAGTGTATGACCAGCTCAATCAGATCCTCAACTCAGACGAGCAGCTGCCAGAGAGCATCATCCTCATCAACACTACCGACTGGCAGGGCCAGGTGTGTATGCGTCACCTGTGTGTGGAAGTGTGTTGTATGTGAGTGAACATCTGCCATAGTGTGTTATTCTTGTAGACATGTCTCCTGTCAGAGTGAGCATCTGATTGTGTGTGTGTGTGTGTGTGTGTGTGTGTGTGTGTGTGTGTGTGTGTGTGTGTGTGTGTGTGGGAGCAGGTGGTGCTCTCTCTGTGCCCTCTAACCCCTGCTGTAAATCTCTTCCTGCTCCTGCAGTGCACTGCACTTCCATTACTGCCATGCTGAGGACACCTACTATTCAAAGCACAATAATCAATATGCTTCTAGTTGTTTCTAGCTCACTTCTGTTTTTCATCTCACCCCTCAGCCCTTTAAACGCTTCTTACTGACACTTGTGCAGTAAGAGGATTAAATGATAATTTCTCGCAAATTAAAGGATCGTTTCTTTTCCAATTTTCTTTATGGCGTGGCGCCAGGATCATCAAATGCATATACTGAAACATTGTGTCAGTTCCTTTATAATTATGTAACAGACATAAATATAGAAAACTCTTCCAGCACTAAGACATTTGAAAGGAAGGTCCAGACATCAAACCCTACTTTAAAGTCTCTGCTAAAAATGTGAAAAGTGCAGAACCTGAAAAGCAGAGACACATTTATTCTAGCACTTCACTTTTAAATGCAAAAATAAATTCCAAAGTTCAGCTGAGACTCGTGCGAAGATTCTGCAGTCCCACTGTGCTAAATCGAGTTGGTATCTTTGTACGTTACTGTATACTTAACTCTTTTCTTTCCCCAGAAATGAAAAGCTATTTAACGTATAAAAAGCAATATGGCATTTGTTAGTCTTAGTTTAAGTTTCAGACAGATTTTATATCACTTTGGATTGAAATCATTCTGATTAGAGATTTCAGCTTAACTGTATACATGAACACCGATCCGATAAGATGTGTTTACATGTTCATAGCATTTAATTTTATTTAATTAGAGCTATCAATTTATTAATCTAGTTAATAACAGACATTAATAATTAATTACTATTTTAAAATATTGACATTTACTTTTATTATACAGTAAATGTGCGGATGTTGCAATAAAGAAATCCATGACAAACATTATGCAGTTTTATAATATCTCCAGCATATTGTGAGCCCTGTCTGCTCATATAGTGGGGACAATCCGTGTTACCTTTTTTTTCCTACTTTTCTACTTAGCTAGCACGATTGTCTAGCACATGCTTATGCATCTTTCTTGTGTTTTTAATACGCCCAGAGTGAATGAGTGCTGTTGGCACTCATTCTTACGGATGAAACTTGCCATTCAGCACACCTGGTCATGTTTCCTCAATCATCTTGTTATCCATGTTAAACGGGCCATTATCACACACAGCCGGGTAACAGTGCTGCAATTATGGGAAGCCATTAGGGTCAAACTTGCATTCAAAATTAATCATATACTCAATATTAAGTAATATGAATCCATTATTTTAATATAAAGTAATATTAAAATAATAATATTGACAGCCCTAATCAGAATATAAGTTTTTTGACATGCTCAAAGTGATTCAGTCTGCTGTGAAGTGTTTAATCGACTAGAAATATAACAGAAAAAGAGTGTTTTCTCCAAGTTTGAGGTTAGGATTCCCATCTATTCCCATAAATTCTGCCTTGTGCGTTATGATTGGTTGCTTGCAAAAATTTTGTCTCCACAGTGATCGCTTAGATTTATATTTAGGCATTTGGCAGATGCCCTTATCCAGATCAACTTACATTTTTATCACATTATAAATCTGAGCAGTTGAGGGCCTTGTTCAAGGGCCCAACAGGGACAACTTGGCGGTTTGAACCTGGGACCTTACAAACCATATTCCAACGCCTTAACCACTGAGCTACCCCTAACCTAAGTAGATGCTTTACTACATAACAAATAGTGAGCTAATCAGTGCTCCTTCCTCAGCCAGAGAATCAGTGGATGAAAATACACACAGGTGGGAGAGAGTTTACAGATCTAGAATGGAAGCAAAATTTCCCCCCTAGAAATGTGTCACGTCACCTAATATATTTATTCCAACAAAAAAGAGAAACGTTTAGATCACGTGTTTACATGACTAATATTTACCTACTAAACGGATTATCAAATGTTTATATTCCCAATCAATCAACTGTCAGACTGTCCTGATCGAGGTGATTACATGGTGCATTTTTATTCTGATATTGAGCCATTATTATATTATTTCTGGAATATAAGGGTTTATATAAACACACATAGTGTGATATTGAACATCTGCTTCCATCTGCAGCACCTCAAGACTAAATTGAACTGGACCATGAGGGTCCTTGTCTGCTCATGAGCAACAATCAGACAAATGCTGCGCAACATCTCCATTCAGGAAAATCTAACCACATATACATCTGTAGTTCCATAATAAGTTCATAATAAAGTCCAGAACACCCAACAGGAGAATGTACAAATTAAAAAGTACTACATCCAAATATCACAGACTGTACCAGGGATGTTAAGCAAAGCATCACTGTAATATTTAGAAATGACGCTTGAGCATACACAGCTTTCCTCCTCTCATTCCATTTCTCTAATCCTCTCAGTTTTTTCTCTCTCTCTTTCTTCATTTGCAGTATCTGAACGAGATCCTCCACGAGCATAAGCAGCCCATCGTCTCAACCATCTCCGCTGCTGATGTTCAGGCAGCCTTCAACACCATCGTCACCAGGATCCAGAGATTGTAAGTGTCTGTTATCCACCTTGCTGTAATTCTTTCAAGACTACAGAAACCCCTGCGTTGCCTTCATACTGATCTGATTTTCTGACCAACTGAACACTCTTGCATAGCAACCGTTGCTAAGCTCTGTGGATAAGCTCTGAAGTTCATTATCAAATTGCAGCAGCAACAACCACTTCATATATAAACAGATGCATGATCTGTATTTTTATACTTGATGTGTATCTCTCCCCAGCTGTAACTGCAATGCACAGACACCCCCTACCATTAAGGTGGCTGTGGCGGGAGACCAGAGTTACCTGAGCACCGTGCTGAGGTGCTTCGTGGAGCAGCTCGCTAACAAGACGCCCGATTGGTTGAGCTACATCCGCTTCCTGGTCATTCCTGTCGGTAAGATATAAAAATCCCTACACAATTCGCAATTTAGTTGTGTTGTTTTTTGTTGTATTGACGTTTGTGTTGTCTCTGTCATTCAGGTTGCCACCCTGTGGCGAAGTACATCTCATCTTTAGATAATAAGTTCAGCAGCATCTTCTTGGACGCAGGCTGGAGGGATGTGTTTGGGAGGTTAGAGGCTCCAACATCAGGTTTGATCCAAATCCTTACAAATGATTCCGTTCAAATTGCTTCAGAGCTGTTCCCAGATTTTTCCTAATTCTAGGATATTAGAACCATTAACCACTCGATATAGAAATGAGTAAGGAGTGGACGAGTAACCCCTTAAAATCCGGCCTTATTATTCATTTATTAATCTTGAAGCATATTTATAGTAACGACTATTAATTATTCATTAATGCCAGTGAAACTAATTGTGTAGATATTGGGGTCCATTTAAATCCAAAGATCAGGTTAAAGTCAGTATAATCCAGCTAACAGAATAAAATCCAGTATATTTATTGGTCCTCAGAATCATCGTCACATGCAGTCAGTCGTATGTTTCTATTTGATAATGCATATTCTTCTCACAGGACAAACATTAGACTAATTGGAAAGCAATCATGCATTTAAGTTCCCAGTAGGTCATTTGTCTACGTGTGGAACATTTTTTGACATATTTGCCTTCTTTCCGAACAGACAACATTGATGTGGCTGGACGAGTGTCCCAGTATCTTGCAGGAGCCAACATGTCCCATCAGTTCCCCATCTCTGAGGCCATGCTCACCTACAAACAGAAAAGGTACTCCAGTGTGTGTGTGTGTGTGTGTGTGTGTGTGTGTGTGTGTGTGTGTGTAAAGCCGATCGAGATACTTTACTGTATGTGCCATAAATATGTGTAAAGATCTTTGTTGTTTATCTGTTGTTATTTTTCTTATTAGAGTTGTTTCTACATTTAACTCTTAATTTCAGAGTTTTTGTAGCAGTGGTACAGTTGCAGTCAGAAGTTTATATACACTCGTCACGAGAATGAACAGATGCCATGTCAATATTGGGCTTGCAGTGATTTTTTTCTGGTGCAGAATGATATAGGGGAAAAAACAATTTCGTGCACTTTTTTATTTTTATTTTTTATTATTACATTCGTTAACAGGTGGTTCCGGTATTCTATTGACAGACGTCTGGATGGATATTTGACTCTTTCTTTGGCAGAATTGGTTCTGTTCAACTAAATGTGTTGATTTCTTGGCACAAACTTGACTTTTAAGCCTCGTCCACATATTTTTGAAAGAGTTGAGGCCCCAAAAGCTTAAAGCACGGAGATTAGCCTGCTTTATTCATTATTCAACAGGCTTTGATCTCTCAAATGTTTAGCTGATTGATTTGCGGTAACATTGAAGAACTTCCTTGATGATTCCATTCAATTTGTGAAATGAACCGGTTCCACTGGCAGGAAAACATCCTCAAAGTATGAAGCTACCCTCACCATCCTTAACTAGTTCTTCAGGTAGAATGCTTTACCTTTACTCCTCCAAACAGTTCTCTCCTAATAATATCCGAAAAGGCCTTTTCCTTCGTCCGTATGGTCAGCTGCAAACATTAGTCAAGTTTGAAGGTGTTACATTTTTTACAGCTTCTTTCTTTCACCTCAGTGGTGATGTAAAGCTCACTTGAGTGCAGACAGTGACACTGGTGTTGCAGCAGCTTCCAGTTTATGGCAGGTTTGTGCCTTGGTGGTTCCTCAGTTGTTCTCGACCATCCACATCAATTTTCTCACAGCTGAGAGTAATATTTTGGGTCGTCTTCCAGACCTCGGGATTGTGGCTACACCTCAATACACCCTGTTACATATACTAATTTAAAATTGTTTAAACTGAAATTGGAATCTGCAGTTGTTTAGAAATGCCTCTCTCATTGGCTTTCTCATTGTACTGTGTGTTGGTCAGTCACGTGAGTGCTTTTAAGGAAACCTGGTTTATGTTGGCACAAAGAAGATAGCAGTTATAGTCAATGATCAGGAAGTTAAAAAAAGATTTCAGAACTTTTAGCACTACTGAACTGATAAACTGTATATGTGTATCAGGGCTTGACATTGGCACCCGCCAAATGCGGGTAAAATTCGGCTGTGGCGGGTAATAACTTTAGTCTCACT
>JAQMYL010000007.1:10055811-10076615 GCA_030014365.1 Clarias pachynema | reverse complement strand
TGAGTGGTAGTAGTAGCCTTAATGTGGGAGCCCCCTAGTGACAGGGAGGAATTGGACACGACTAAATTAGGGAGAAAGTCCGGGGGAAATCCAAAAAAAAAAGAAAGAAAACCTATGCAGCCCATTGTATGTAGTAGATAGCCACTGGTCTAATACTTCCAGTCCATTTCACCATGAATAAGGTAATTTAATATATATATGTGTGTGTGTGTGTGTGTGTGTGCACTATCTGTAGTGGATTCTGATGATGCCAATGTGATGGGCAGTATGAACATGCTGTCTTCACCTCCAGCCCAGACGGGGGCGCCATACGGGAAAGACATGACCTGCACTCCTCCGTCCTCTCCCTCTGTCTCAGCCAGTCTGTCTGGAGCAGGGTACATCACCCACACTTCTTTTCTTTTTCATCTTCTTTCTCTTTGGACACCTTCGAATTCAGTGTTCTTTTGTTTTGTGATTTATTTTCTGCATTCTAGAACAAAATTGGAGATTTCAAAACTATGAAATAAGACATATGGCATTTGGGGATTAAGTAACAACAACATCAGTCAGTTGTTATTTTAAGACATGAAGGTCAGCTGTTCTGGAATAGTTCTTGCAAGAACAGTATTGTCAAGTGCATTTGCAAAACCCATGAAGCACCATGATGAAACTGTCTCTCATGAAGACCTTCCCAGGAAAGCGAGACCAAAACCTTCTGAGGAGAAGTTCATTTAGAGTTACCAGCCTCAGAAACAAACAATTAACAGCACCTCAGATTAGATCAGTAAATTTAAGTAGCATACATATTTCAATATCAATATCTGTTTAAAAGAGATTATTGCATATTTTATAGAAAGAAAGAAAAATCAGTAAAGCCCATTTAATTAGAAGGTGTGTCAAATTTTTTTCCACCACAGGGGATTAAAACCCTCGTCTCCAACTACCCTTAAATCACTTAAAGTGTACATGGCAGTATTTAGTGTCAGACAAGTAACAATAAGACTACATCTGACTGTGTCAACAGGATTGATTAAATATTTAAATCATGTTTACTAATATAAGGCTTGATCTCAAGATATCAAGGCTTGAAAACTCCTTGATTTGAGTCCTTCTTACTGGATAAAAAATTTCAGATCTTGCACATAATACAAATTACAGTGATTCAATAAATTAAAAAAAACCTTCTAAATGCCATATACTGTAAATAAGACTGATGAAAGACTTGAGCTTGTTTGTGTGTATGTAGTTCTCCAGGCTCGGGTGGAGAGGTGATGGGACTGCAGGTGGATTACTGGACGTGTCAGGGTGCAGACAAGAAGAAGGATGGTGAGAAAAGAGACGTGGGGATGAAGAACACGCTGAAGAGCAACTTTCGCTCCCTGCAGGTTTCACGCATCCCCAGTGGAGGAGAGCTCACTCCACCACAAGGCATGGCCATGACCGTCGTAATGAAAGAGAAGAATAAGAAAGGTGACCCCTCCACACACACACACACACACACACACACATACACACATAAGCACACACACACACACATAAGCACACTCTACTAACCGTCATTCAAAGCTTCCCACATTAGCTTTTTCACACACTAAGTTACAGTGCACTCATAAAGCCTGTGGAAAACCAAGCTGCACAAGGAAACATGATAATTATGTGTAAAGCGAGCGTTGTCATGGTTACCATAATCCCTTGAATTAGATGAGGGATACAGCAGCAAACCCGACCTGTTTTACCCGCTGGAATTTTTAAATCGGTTGCCATGGTGATTCGAACAGTTTCCTGGAGATCATAGAGCATGAAGTGGGATTTGTCAGAAAACAAAGTTTTTGTAATCTCGAGCCATATTTAGAGTTTGAGATTGCAGCTACAACCAAAGTACAAAAGTCGTATCAGTATTTACTTGCGGAAAGTTCAACGTGTTCAGAGATGGGTTACACACACACACGCTTAAGTCGATTTTCTCTAAGATTTATTAAAATTATGAAAATGACCAAGCTTCCATGGTTGCCAGATTTATATATATATATATATATATATATATATATATATATAGGACCTACAACTTGCAAAGTTTTGTATCTATATATTTTTTTTTATTCATTATTTTAACAGGACCAAGTTCACTATTTATAAGCAGAGTCAGATTTTTTTAGGGCAATTTTGAGGCCAGCAGTAGAAAATAAAATCTGACTACCTCGATGTCCTGAATGACCAGGGTATTTTTTTCCCCTTACCACAGGCACAGATACCACAGGCATACTCCAGGATGGCAATGCCAAAATTCATTGGGCTCAAATTTTGAAAGAGTGGTTCTGGGGTCATGAGAAAACATTGTCTGGAATGGTTTTGCCACCACAAAGTAACCGCAGTGAAAATCTTTGGGATGTGCTGGAGAAGTCTTTATAGAGTGGTTCAGTAGCATGATTTTGGCCAAAAATGAACTGAACTCTCTATAGGATAATAAATGCTGTGAAGTTTTTCGAAACAATGCCACAGCAAATGCACTGTATTCAAAATTGAGTCCAACTAAATATGAGTGTGTGGGTTTTGTTTTTGGAACAAGGCAGTATATGTTGCTAATATTTCTCTTTGAAATAGTTCTCATTGTAATTATCATATGAATCACTGCACGTGTGGTTTACTGTAACAATATTGATGATTAAATTACATTAAACTAGCCTTTGATCCAACAGATCCTATTATTTAGCGTTTTCTATTTTATATTGTGCGCAGCCTCGTAATTGTGTCCACAGCTTTATATTACATGTCCATTTTTCTCACGCAGTGTCTGTCGAAAGTGCAGATGGTGCATTATTGTGCTTGTGATTTCTCCCTGTGATATTTTGGAGCTGGCACAGCAGACCACAGTGAGCATTTTGTGTGTCTCTCCGTTCGTAGTGATTTTCCTCAGTAAGAAGCCGAAGGAAAAGGACGTGGACTCCAAGAGCCAGGTGATCGATGGTATTAGTAGGCTGATCTGCACGGCCAAACACCAACACACCATGCTGAGAGGTAAAGAATGGTTCACGCACACAGCACACACAGCACACACACCATGCCGTCATGAATAATACAGAAGCAGATTTGATTAGTTCCCACTGGGGGGGGCATCTAAAAAAAAAAAATCAGGGCATGATGATAAGCATACAAGCCAGTGTAATGGTTTTCTAACATTTCTAGTAATGCCATTGTTCCATCAAGGGTTTCCTTTGCTTTTTACAAGATGGGATTTTTATTAGGTCAATCATGATTTTTTGGCTTCTTTAATTAAATGATGTCATATTCTTGAGCTTAGTAAAAGTATGCAAAATCTGCATGTTTTTGGTCTGTTGGAGGAAACCCACTAAGCACGGGGAGAACATGCAAACTCCATGCACACAGATCCAGAGTGGGAATTGAACCCGAACCCTGGAGGTGCGAGGCGACAGTGCTAACCACTACGCCACTGTTCTGCGTTCAGTGAAAGAAAAATATTAGGCTATTAATGTAATACAGTACTTAATGCAGTGTAATAAGTCCATTTGGGGTGACATCAACAAAAACATAAATGATAACATTTGGTTTTGGTACAGATTAACCTTTACAGTTACGGGTTCTCAACTGTGTTGTACCTTCATACCAGCTCATCGTCATACGTGGGCATAGTTTTTGAATAATGGAGAACTTTAAACATCTTTTGTTTATGTTACTTTTTCTTCACTTTTAACATTAGGTACGGAAACATGACTATACAGAGTCGGTCTACTCGAACACCCAGCTGGTGTAATCACTGTGACTGAAGTAGAAGTATAACATGGGGTGATGATTCAGTGGGATAGTATGCACAAGAACGGACCATGAGCAGCCCACAAACCACATCACTCATGCACATTCTCTCTCTCTCTCTCACACACACACACACACACACACACACACACACACACACACACACACACACACACATAAAAATGAGTGTTCAGGCTTTCAGAAACTGAAAAAGAAAAAAAAAACAGTTGGAAAATACTACAGTCCATGAGAGAAACAACAGGATTACACAAAGCCTTTAGTTTAACTGAATCTGAAGTCATGTTCCATTGGTTGGTTCTGATTTGTCAGCGATTGAATAAGTCACGGCCTGGTGAACCGCAGTCACATTGGGAATCCAGTGTCATTTCAAAAACAAGTACAATACAATACCTTGGAAAAATAAATAAATACTAAAGTTCAGTGACTCTAATCTTCGAAACTTCTTCTGTAGCAGTATACAAACGTGTGTGTGTGTGTGTGTGTGTGTGTGTGTGTGTGTGTGTGTGTGTGTGTGTGTCATTAAGGCAGTGACATGTATTTATGTCAATGATTTAACTGAAGTGTGAACCCAGGGACTTGCTCCAGGGCTAGACATATTACCTTAAAGACGGGGAATGGTTTCATTTTATTAGTGTTTTCATTTGATTTAATTGTCTCTGGTTTATTAGCGAACAGCTTGTTTAGACAAAAGTCGATTATGAAACATGATGGTTTACAGAGTATGCATTTATTCTCCTTACATCAAATTACAACGCTACTGTTCAACTGGCCCAAGCCGTTTTTTTTTTTTTTTTTCCAATTGACTTCTAGTGGTCAGCTTTTCAGAGGAAAGAGCTTACCTTAATACTGACATCACTTCCACTGAAGCTTCAGCAATTTCCTCGCCTTCCGTATTAAACAGTTATTAAATTGGTTGACGTTTGATAAGTGAATAATCTTACCACACCTGTGCAGTATTAAGAACTGCTTGGACCAATTGCTTAAAATCGTCTTATTTGTAGCCCTGAATGAATCCAATTGAAAGGTTTTATAAGTAAATGATTTTATTCATCTGCGTCTGTGCAATCCTGTTTGCTTCATGTCCCCACTGAGCATCACACTAGCTGCTCCTCTTACTCCATTTTTCCTTTTTTTTTTTTAATATACACTAATGCTTTTTCTACCTAAATGACTGATTTTGACTGAGTCCCTTTATTGTTAAAGATTTTTTTTTTCTCCCAAGGTTGAAACATGTTCTCCTTTCATCTCCTCTTATTTTCACTTTCTTACTCTAAAGCATGAAATCAGACAAGTTGGCACTCGCACTGTGTGAACAGAGTGGTGTAGCAAGGCCAGGAGATTTAAACACTGATCACAGCTTTATACCAATGTGTGGGACGAGCTTATAACAAAAGTAAATGACATTCAGACATTTATCGAATTGTATTAAATGTATAATAATGATGGGACCATTATAAATCCTGTGAACATTACATGTGTTGAATATAATCAGAATGTATATTCTCATCTTATGGTGTGATTCATCAAATCTGAGATGGCTGCTATATGTGATTTTAAACTGTACATGTACTGGCTTTTGTGTTTCACTTTTATCATTTGTACCAACAGTAATATTATGTTGGATGTAACCGGATTCCTAGGAGATGATGTTTAGTATTTTGTAGTGCTGCTTTGGGAAATGATTAGGGATTATAGAGTTTTATCATATGACAAGTTCATGACTACTCTCATAGGTGTGTGTACTGTAAAAGGAAACAAAAATGAATTTCTCGTCTTCATTCCCAGACTTCACACACGAGCTCAATTATTGCTCAGTGCTAAGAAAGTCATTTTAGTAAATATCTGCCATCTGCTGGTTATATTGTAGTATTACATCTGGATTTTAGTATTTTGTGGTGTGAATCGATTTCAGTAAGCTGGATTCGATACGATACAGTAAACAAGTAGCGATTAATGCATTTCAGTTCACTACTGAGCCAATAAGATTTAGTTTAGCACCAGTATTCAGTTCAGATTCAGTGGAGACAAATTTCAGTTTTCCACCACAAGAAGGACTTTTCAGGTTCTTGGTTAAAAAAAAAAAACAAGCTGGGTTCAACAATTTGTAACCATTTTCCTATTTTATTTCAACCTTGGTTTGGAATCAGTTTCATTGGATCAATTTTACAATTCTAATGAACGCCATCACGTTTAGAAGTGTCACCTTGCATGTCCAGGGCAGGGAGTTTGAATGTCGCCTCCGGTCTGTGCATGGAGTTTGCATTTTCTCCCTGTTCTTGATGGGTTTCTTCAGGGTAAAGACCATCCAAAGCCTGTGTTATAGGCAGCGGCGGACAAAGTACAAAAATCCTGTACTTGAGTAATAGTAGAGATATCCCAGGTAAAGTATTACTCAAGTAAAAGTCCTCCATTTACATTTCTACTTCAAATGAATGTAAGTTTAAAAAATACTTTATTTTGAGCTAATGTATTAACTCACTGTAGCCTTTAAGTCTCTCTCTCTCTCTCTTTCTCTGCTTCTAAACTATAAACTGTTCTGCCAATAACCACCTCCGCTTTTGATTTCAAACACCTGCTACATGATTGAGCTTTTTTTGAAGGGAAGGCAAATCACTCAATTACATAAAATAGTCACTAGGTGGCAGTATCACCACTTCAAATGCTACATATCACTGTGGTTATACTATATAAAGCAATGGCAAGCAGAAATTCAGTGAAGTGGAAAGTACGGATAATTATTGTACGATATAGTGGAGTAAAAGTAAAACATATACAGGTATGTCTAAGTACAGTTATCTTTAACCTCTGGTTGGAGGCTGATTGGTGTTTCCAGATCGCTCAGAGTGTATGATTGGGTATTTAAGTGTGTGTGCACCTGTACGTTGCCTCAGCAGCGAAACTTTCCTTACAGCAGAGACCCCTGGCGAGAAGTCATGGGTCAGTGCAGTCAACTCTGTTGCTTAGCGATGTCCGCTTGGAAGGATAGAATTGAGCAGTTATTTACGTCTCTACAAAATAAAAAAATTTAATATTCTCTTTTTGTTTTAAATTCTCGTGCAGTTCCACATAATTTTTTTCAGACTTTTTAAAAAAAATTTTTACGAGTCACAGCTGTAGTTCAATTGATTGCTATAATTGACATTTCTTCCTTTCATCTCTTGACCAGTCTCCATTGATGGTGTGGAGTGGCACGATGTGAAGTTTTTCCAGCTGGCCGCACAGTGGCCCACCCATGTAAAGCACTTCCCCGTGGGAATCTTCGGCTACACCAAGGCCCTGTGACGAACCTGTGGCGCTCTGGAACTTTCTCTGGCGCTCGCCTCAAGAAGCAAGGGAGACACCGATCGAGGGAGACTGTAAAAAAAAAAAAAAAAAAACCTGAAATGTGGACTTTCCTGTGGAAACGCTCTGAAGCCTGTGTCCCAAACTACATGGATGTTGTTCTTATTAATGTTCTGTTCTGTTCTTGGCTGTTGCACCAGCAAAAGGAAAGAAGGTTTGTATGTAAAAATATATATATAAATATGCTGCCATTTTTGTATACATATTGTGGTTAGAATTTTGTAGCCACCACGTAATGGCAGCTTGGTTTTGCACTTTGTTGGTTAGCGTTTTTATTATTTCAATGAAATCCTGTGGTCGTATTTGTTCTGTGTACATGGTGGTGTGCGTGTGATGGTGGTGGTGCAGGAGCGAGGGTGATTGTACTAGGAAATGGGGGAGATCGTTGAGACAGATTTGGGGGGTGGGGTGGGGGTGGGATCAGGTTTGCTCTTCAGAGTGATTCAGACCTTGCTGTGAAATTTAAAGAGCCCTATTCGTTTTTAACTGGCTCACCTTTTCAAGATTGTAGGTTGAAGTTGAGAGAAGGGACTCGCACCCGTTAAAATAATACTCCAGGGTTTCACAGCCTCATCTGTATTCGCCAAATATATATCAAATATATATAAATATGATTACGACACACAAGACCTTCGACGTGTTTTCCTACGCTGAGAAAATGACTAACGTGTAAATCCAAGGGCTCTTGAACTTTAATAGCTAAAAAATCGTTTTCACTTGATTGTTTTAACTGATTGTAACACCGGAGCAACCCAGTAAACATTTATTCAGGTTACCCATGCTTTCCCAAAATGAACCCGTGCACCATTAAGCCCACAAAGCCTAACCCTACTCTCACACTAGAAAGCATAAAGCCTGACAAGACCACTTTTGTTTTAGTACCAATGAGAAGCAGTCGTTGCTCTACAGCATCTAATTTAAAACGACTTAAACAACACACACTTATCGGTGTGAAAACTGATTGTTTAAACTACATGGTGGGCGGATCGCCAAAGCAAACTAAACTCTCGGCAACTTCCTTCCTATCTTTATTTTTCTTCACATTTTTCTACACGATTAATAACAGCTCGTCTCTGGCAGGAGAAAAAAAAAAACGTGTTTACAAGAGTTTCTTCCATTATTTATTTTTTTTTCCTGCTTTAAACAATAAATGGGAACTAATGCAAATAGGAAGTAACGTTGTAGGTGAGGAAGTAAAGCAGTGTCATGCCACACGCAACACAGGAATCATTTTTTTTGATCATCTTGCTTTAGTGTGGCATGCTGTTGCTCCGTGTAAACGGATTTAGTACTCGGGAACGTCTTCAAAATCCGTCTGCGGTAATGTCACATGCTCTACAATATGGTCGAGATTAGGTTGAAAAACACCGGGATATTGATTTAATGCGGTGCTTAGCATGTAGTTTGAGTCTAAAGCACAGTAATAGCAAAAAAAAAAAAAGGAAAACAAGGAATACTATGAACTAGATGCTGCTCTCGCCTGTCTGAGCTTTTAACTTAAAGAGAGGAACTCAGTTTGGTGCAAATTTAAAGGGAGATTCAAATTAGCTCATGACTGCGATATAACAATACAGATACCTCAGTTTGAGGAATGTCTCAATACGGATCTGCACTCAAACCCCCAAACTCTACACGCATTTGATAAAAATAAATTAAAAAAATATATATATGCCCTTTAAGTGTGTTATTGATGTATAGGCCAGATTCTGCAGATTTGTGATCGCAAAAATATTTGGGCACATAATATTATCCTTGGATTAAAATGAATGAACTATGGTAGTGCACTAGGGCTTTATCGAGTGTACTTGCTGGAGTGGTATTGCCTACACAGGGTCAGTTGCGTCAGCTGTTAACTGCCATTAAAGGGCTTGCGCTAAAAGACAACAAGTTGAGAGCAAGGTGCTCCATCTTTTTACAGTAGAGCTGTCTTTTTATATATATCCAATTCTCTCAATAATCCCTTTACACATCTGTATGTATATATACAGTATATGTGCGTGTGTGTGTGTGTGCGTGTGTAATTAAAGATAGCGAAGAACATTGAACATACAATTTGATTGTACGGAGATCAGCAAAATGGTTAACACATCATAAAAGGGTTCACGTGTGTGTACAGCGTGTCTGTGTGTTTGTGTGTGTGAGTTACTGCACATGTGTGTTTGAAAGTGGGAGAACCAGGAGAGAAGGTCTTCGGTTTGATTTGAGGATGATCTGAGGCTGAGGGCATTTCTGTAAGCATTGCAGTGTTATTCTGTATATTTTTTTTTATATATATATAAACCAAGTTGAGACTGGTACACTGTTACATACAGTATAGAGGAGTTAGTGTGTAGTCTCGTTGTCGACTGTACAAAAATGTTCATAATTCGTCATAGCTCACAGTGCATTTCATCGGACAGCTTGGCTTCGTTCGTATGCGGCTACGAAGCTGAAATTCTGTTCATCAGATGTTTGGACTTTTAGAAGTTTTGTTACGAAGCACTACAATGATGTAAACTTGCCCTCCTTTACAGCCAAGAGTGATTGGGAAAAAAAAAAAAAACACTAAAATGCGGCCAGTCCGTTTGTCGAGATAAAGATCTGCAGACATATTTTTGCACAAATGTCATTTTATGTTATATGACAGTATTCCTTTGCGGTATACCACTGAGGCAAGCTTTGCTCCTTATGTTCCCGTTCCATATGTGAACATATTTTCGTTTCGTATTGTTTTTACTCTGTTCGGTTGTCTTAACTGTTGTGAATACCGAAACGGTTTTAACCTTGCCTGCATTATTTTTAACTGTTATTGTTATTAACATGTTGTTTTGTATTACCCTTTTAAAGGAGTTGACCTCTTTTATAGGATATTTTGTGTTCAATTAAGGTTTTGCAGCATTTCACATGTAACTGAATACAGGAAAAAATGAACCAGTGTGTTCTGTTTTATGAGTGCACAGAAAAATACTTTTGTTTTGCTTTTTTCTGTATTTGATAAATACATAGTATTGTGTAAATCAATGAAATAAACTCTAAAGCTATAACCTGTGGATTTATTACCTTAGCAGTAAGAAGTTATAATGGTTCCATGAAGTCTTACTCCAACATTGATTGATGGTCCATGGAAATAATTAAACTTGTGTTAAGGTTGTGTGGAGTAAAGATACGTTTCTTATCAAGGTGTCAGGACATCACACAAACATCTCCAATGTGACATGGTTTCGATATGTAAGTCTTTGGGACTGTTCTGGGGGAATGAACACCATTTTTCCAAAATAGTTGGTGTTTTGTTGATAATGGTGGAGCGTGTCATCTAATACAACAACTCGGTTTTTCTCCTTTAGTTTATCAACCATGTGTATATTTGAAAAGAGGTTCAGAAATTGTGATAAAATAACATGCAGCCTCCATCCATTTAGGAACCTCTGTAGTCCAACTCGGGACCGTGGAGGCCAATGGTGTCCATTGTATTTTATTCCCATTTTCTACGACCGTGGTTGGACCTCCGCTCAATATTTACATGCTACGGGCAATTTGGGAACATCGATTAGCCTAATCTGCATGTTGTTGGACTTTGGGAGGAAACCGGAGAACCCAGAGGAAACATGCATACAGACCCGACACAGAAACGTTTAAAAAGTTTGCACATGAACTGGAGAAACACATTTATTCATAGATTCATTGATTTATTTATTCAGTACACATTTGCAGTATACTCATTTTTCTTTTATTTAGCACTTAAAGGGTTTGCTCCCCAAACATTTTCTAAATAGTATGGATTTTTTATAATCATATTTTCCAGGCATACTCCCAATTGTACTTAAAAGTTAAAATAACTTTGTATTTAAAATGTGTGTAAAGGTAAGTCAAGTTTAATTAACTTAACAGCAGGTTGACAACCATGTAGTTTACAGTCCGCTTGTGATTTCTTCGTATTCCAACAGATGGTGGTAGTGTAAGAAAATGCTTTTTACCTGAATATTTACTGGAGAAGATTTTTGTATAAAAAAATATATAAAATTTGCTTAAAGTTGTCTAAATCACTGTGAAATTAAATTTTATATATAATTTAAAAGGTCTGTATAAATTAGAGGAGACATTGGGTGTCTAGCTCAATTACGTAAATAAAATAACACAATTATAGTTTATCAAACAGCAATTTGTGCCACCATAGCTGGTATGAGTTTTTAAACTTTTAGGCACTTTCTTTAGATAATTCTTATTACTGCAGTACTTGTCACCTTAGTGACCTTGAATCTAAGGGACCCATGTCTTTTAACTAACTTAATTTAATTTAGAGTAACATATCACCACCACAACGACAACAACAATAATAATAATAATGTACTTAAAACTGCAATGACAATTTAAACATATAAAGAGTCTTAACATTTTAACCACATGAATAGAAATCTGAAAAGAATTACGCCTCTGTAAGAAAAGTTCATTAAAAAAAAGTTAGGTCACCTACCAGTAGGTACCCTAACATTGAACAGCCATTGTAACATAGCTGTAATGACGTTGAGATGATGTCCACCTGCTGGGAATTTCCTTCAGGATCTATAAAGTATACATCTATCTATTTATTTATCTATCAGGACAACATTTATTTCTTTTTTTTTTAGAATTACTTTGACAAAATGATATTGAGATGCGGTTAAATGAATGACCCAAACACAACATTGCAAATATACCTTCAAAACTTTATGGTCCCTTACGTTTCTAACAGGGTTTAGAATTCGGATTGGGACGGACACAACAGCTTCCCGCACCCAGCACATGTATCACATGTCACAAATCACTTAGTATTGTAACGTTATCTCCCTGTTTAGAAATATTACCATGAGGTAGCCTACATCCTAGCTCCTCATTTACTGTACTGTAGTATGGTGTTTGTATTTAAAAAATGGAGACATAAACCCTTCTGTATCCATTTAACACATGGAGCACTGCTTGCCATTTCTTTACATGACAGTTAAATATATACTAACTACACTGTCCGGCCAAAAAAATAATAATACATGCTAAGATTTCATTCATTCATCTTCAGCTTTGATTACAGCACACAATGTGGTGGTCAGTTGATGTGTGACAATGATTCCTCATGCTCCCAGACACATGTGTTGTTACTCTTTCACAATTTGAGTCCTGGAATATGACACATTATAAACACATTTTTTACAACATCGATCCAGTCCTGTATTTGTGGCGGATTAGGTTTGTACCAGCATCTAGTAATAGCTTTTTTACTTCTTCCAGGTTTTGATAATGTGTTGAAGGGTTCTTAACCCAGATCCAGGGGGTTCATCCTTAGTTGTTTTCTTTGCTTAATGATGGGCAAAATTTTGGCCTTTCTGAAATGGCAACTTTTTTTGCCTAGGCAATATATATTTCACCTGAAAGAGGATTCTGTTTTGCCAGTTGGTATAATTGACTTTGGAAACAGTGTTTTGACAACTGGTACCTGTTTAGACTAAGCACATCTTTTAAGCAAAGATGGATTTTAAATCTTACTTCTTGAATCTTTTGGAGCAAGGAAGACTAAATAACCTATAGAATGACTGATTTTAACTTAAAGATATTTCATTTTGTTTAAAATGAAGTGTCTTATAAACAAAGATCAGTAGTATATCCGTGTCTGCTTAAAAATGTCCTATACTGTTATAGAACTAAATCTGAATTCTGCAAAATCTCAGTCATAACAGAAGTTCTATGGAATCATATTGCAGGTCTACATACGTAACTGGATAAAAGAAGACACTTTTCTAAGCAAAAGTTCTACAGACGTTTTATAGATTTAGATCTTCTTTAGATGTAGAAATTTAACATAAAAAAAAGCACCGTACAGTTTTCTAACAATCTTTTCATTTTATATAGTCTCAAAACAAATGTGTTGGTACTCTTTAAACTTATGGATGATTAGACATTTATGGTTATCCTCTGATGTAAAATTTAACCTGGATACATTTTGAAAGTGTCTGAGAACTTGGATAGGTTTCATGTTGAGGACGTGAGTTAAACACATTCCTGAGATTAATAAATGTGTTCCGGGTTTGAGATTTTAACCACACTGAACTTTATGGTGGAAGTGAACGGCTGGGCGTTTCCTCTGTGTAAACATAATTCCCTCCTCCTGTTCCTCACTACAGAGGGTCAGAGCTCAGTCGACCGCGTGTACTGGAGCTGCTGCTCTGCTTTGTCTCTTCTGCTGGAATTTCTGGATGTCGGAACAGGAGAGGACTGCTGTTAACTGGGTCACACACACACACTCGCACGCGCGCACACAAACACACACACACACACACACACACACACACACACACACAGACACACAGTCTGTTGGACCTGAGCTGCTGATCTGTGAAGTGTGACTGGTATGTTTCTTTGTGCTCACAGCCTTAAACACATGTGGACCATTATTAACCACAATCATATGATCTTTAGATCTCTAAATATAAATTTACTTAAAAATCTTTTCTTTGATTCATTCTAATTTAGATTTCTTTATTCAGATGAACAGCATATGGTAGGGAGGTCACAACTTATGTTCAATTTGTTATTTCTTTATATTAGTATTATTAATTATATTACTGTATATTACTTTAAAAATGTATGAGGATTTAATGATTGTGAAAATAAAAGCTTTTTAATTTAATAACCAATTGGAAAAACAATAGAAATTTTATGACCTTTAACACAAAAGATGGACTCATTCAATGTTGATAACATGATTAAGTCTACGTCACCAGAATGGTATCAATGGAAAGTATTTAAAAAGTTCAATATACTCTATTAACCTCGCAAAAGGGTTGATGTTGAAACATTTTTACATTATTCGTTATTATTTTAAAATAATAAATCATATAAAATTCTATTTATTTTCATTACAATAAAAAAAGTAATAACTGTTCATTGGATTTATGTTATGTGGTAAATACAAAGCTAAACCCCCATGCTGAATTTCACATTTATGTTACATGCATGTCAAAGACCTCTTAAATTATTTTAAATATTACATTACTGATGAAATAGGAGGAATTTTGAAAAAATCTTTAAAGAAAGAGAATAATTTTTATTATGTTTCATTATGGTCATCGACAATTTCTTTAACAGTTAGATTTACATAGTCGATCATGCACTGATGCAAACATTTATAAAGGTTCATATCCATCATTTAAAAAAGTTTGTATCGATCATTCAGCTTAACTTGTGAACTGTATGCTTTGGTAGACAGAAAATGTGGCAATATTTTTTTTTTCCACTTGTAGAGCATAGTTTGTTAAAAAAATAGTAATAAAAATACACACAAATGAATAGGATTTAAAGTATGACATCACTATCCATGTGTTGTTGTGAAACCCCACACAAAATAATGATGTAAACGACTACAGGTTCAATGCTCAAGCTAACTACTGATAAGTATAACTCACAACGAGAAAATGAGGTCACAGCCACAGTGTTACATAAGAAATTATTTCTTCATGTACATGTTACTAGAGCATTCATACATATGTTAATATAGACAAATTGTGTGTAAAATCTAGTGTGTTCACATAGAGAAGGTCAATATAATGGAGTATACGGGGAAAAAAAGTATGGAGCAATAGTCACTTTTTACAATAACATGTTTTGCAGAACAGAAGGGTAGGAGCTTGTATAACAGATACGTGAAAATTTTCAGAATTTGGTCATCGTCACGATACTAGTGAAAAAAAAGCACTAGTTACAATGGTAAATGATTAACAAATAAACCAGCATGGCTACTAATTATAGTGTGTGTGTGGTGTTGCATCAGTCTCAGAGTGCACCAAAACAGTGCTGATTTAAGTAAAGCATTTAAAACGTGGCCTGCGTAGTATATGTGTTTGACACACTGATACAGTACTGTAGGTACTCTGATCCAATTTACTAAGAGATTCTGTTTCTATGTTGTGCGAATCACAAACAGTTTAGGATGTTTTAAATGATTTTATCCGTGGCTTTAATGAATCAGAGCATTCACAAGATCCGGTCACCAGAAAGAGCTCACTGATTGCTGTTAACTACTTTGCAAGGTTTATTGCTATCACAACGTGTTGTAATACATTTGCTTAATTTGGTCGGATTGTGCAGCCCTTAATAGTCTTCACACATTAAATTAAGACTCTATTCTTTTTTTTTCTTTTTATATCTTGACAGCACTGCTTCTTTGTTTGTGACGCGGAAGGAATAATTTGCTGTGTAATGCATGGGTAATTTTGTGTCTTGTGTCTGTGTTTATGTGCTGATAAAGCAGGAATGGGCTCTCAGGAGAGTAATAACATGGTGGACTATGGCCTGGTGTTAGTAAGGCAAAGCCAATATGAGGCTAGATATGGAATTATTATCCCTAAGGTATCATCAGAAGTATAGACCTGTCCACAGTGCTAGTAGTATGTGTGCTAAAGGTCATATGATATAAAGTAACTGCGACAGCTTTTATAAAACATGCTTTGTCTTTATTATTTATGGTCATTCCACATATTTATGTATAACGCAGCACTGTTGAGTTCTCTGTTGAGTTTTTAAGGTGTTGATTAATTTTCTATAACAGCACAGCTTTGACAAGGAAAAAAACCTTCAGGGTGTCAAGTTTTTGAAAAATAATTATCTTTGTGCTAGTAACCAATGCCTATGCTCTGTTTTATGCAGGAGATGCATGGGTGCAAATACTGCAGAATCTATGCTGTTTTTAAATATAATTGCTTTGACAAACAAATGCATGTGCGTCATTCGATTAGTGCTTAGAAGTATAATATCTGGTAACATGGATGGAAGTTGGTTTGAAAGTCGACCCTCGGTTACAGCCCTTCATTTTGATGGGATCTCAAAGGCCACATGCACACTGTCTAAGCTAAAGTGCTAGAGCAAGAATGATAAATATAAAAAAAAATTAACAGAGTAAAAACAAACCATCCAGAGTTTATTCTCAGAGCTGAAGTTTAATTAAAGTTGACACATATGTCCTCACCACTGAATCTTTAATGCTGCCTTTCCAAAGTACTGTGCTTCATGTGAGTTCTAGAGGGAGAATAAATAGAGTGAGTGTGTATATACAGTATACGCATGCACCATTTATGTTGAAAGAGAAAGGGCCTTGTTCTGCTGGCTGTCTCTTTATTTGCTTGTTAACATTACAACCTACAAAAGTTTATTGCATCATGTGAGAAAGTGTTAAAGAATGACTAGTTTACAGCAGTTCCATCATTGTTGTGACTTTTTAGATATATTACACTTTGATTGATTGATATTTTAGTAAAAAGGTTATGATAGTTCTCGGTTATTGTTGAACTACAGTGGCTTTCTTTTGCAAGACCTTTCAAGCTTCACCAACGTGTTTCACAGGCAGTGCTAAGGGGTATAATTCTGCTTCGAAAAGAGAGGCCATAATTATAATTATGAAAATAATGGAGCAAAAACACTTGCATGATTAATGATAATTGGCGCCTGAAAATTCACTGAAAGCTATTCTGAAATGTCTTGCTTTAAACACATCTCACGATATGCTTCTGTTCCATTCATTTATTCATCTTCTATTACTCTTTTCACTTGGTCAGGGTAACAGTAAAGCCAGAGCTTAACTCACAAACTCTGGGCATGAGGTAGGGTCATTTGTCCCTGGAAACAAACAATGTCTGAAAGGTTTGTATCTTCACAGTAATTGAGCTCACCAAAGTGTCACCCACATCCAAGCACATTTCGAGATTCAAATTTGTATTAGTATGGTGAAAACTGCAAACATTTCTACAGCTTCTACAGCCATCTAATCTGATCAAATTTAATCTAAAAAAATTGCATGGGTACATTCCCCTCTAAGTTTGATGGGCATAAGTTCTCTGATTACTACTCTTGTAACTCTGAGTGATGCGTACAGATTCTGCCTAGAATTTTTATATAAAACTGACTACAAGTGGTGGGTAGGCAGAACCATTGCCTCGATGGGCAAAACATTATTTATTAAATGTTAACTTGAACTTTGCAGCTACTAACCATCCTGTAAGCACATCCTGTTAGTTCAAAGTTTAATAGAAAGTTTAATATAAACAGTACAGTAATTCCCTTTTTAAAGAAATACATAATTTTGCTTTCATTTCTTATTGTTTGTTATCTTTAATACAATGCTATGATATCTAATATAATTGAATGGTTTAATAATGATTATTATTTAATTATAATATAATTATATGACAGTTTTGAACATATGGATGCAGAAATGCTGCTATACAAGACAGATTGTATTAACACATTAATATTAATACACACAATGCACAACATTTCACAATGCACAACAAATAGTTATATAATTCCAATGAAGCATTACTATAGCCATAGCAGATTCAACTTCTAAAAGAAATTTGTGAACATATCACTCAATTTTCTTTCCCAGATAGAGAGCATGTCCAAAATGGTGTTCTGCTGTGAGGAGAAGCTTGAGAGACTAACACAGGAGCAGATCATCTCCAAAGCCAAGATGGTGATCCAGGGCCTAGAAGCACTGAAGAGCGACCACAACGTCATGCTGCACAGTCTAATGGAGACCATCAAGTGCTTGAACAAAGACGAGGAGACTGGCCTGGTGTATGAGAAATCCTCACTTCTGCACAAGTCTGTGGAGATGATCGAGCTAGGCCTGGAGGAGGCACAGGTGATTAATATAATGAAGCAGTGAAAGCAAGTTTAGAACACACAAAAAAAAAACAGGACAAGGAGGTGAAAAAAGAAATACGAAAAAGCAAGATGTCTTGTTGAATTTTGATAAATAAAGGGGCACTTCAGTCAGCTTGCTCATAGTGGAGATGAGGTTGTGAATAGGTGTTGAATGTATTAACGTCTCAGGAAATGGAGGTTGAAAAAGTGGTTATCAGTTTATAATGATATTTTTTAAATTAAAGGATATGTTAACAGACATGTCTGTGTTGTACCGAAGCATCTCTGAATGCCTTTCGTGTGTTACCCCTACAGGTGATGACTGCTCTGGCAGCCCACCTGAATGCAGTGGAATCAGAGAAACAGAAGCTGCGAGCTCAGGTGCGTCGGGTTGGCCAAGAGAACAAGTGGCTGTGGGATGAACTCAGCGATGTTCAGCAGAAACTGCAGAAATGTGAGCAGAGCTTAGCCCAGGTAGAGGAGGAGAAGAAGCACCTGGAGTTCATGAACCAGCTTAAGAAGTACAACCAGGAACCCTTACCAGAGGTTAACACATATACAAATACGTTCCTACAAAAAACTCTGAAAGCAAAGATTTTTAATAATCATTATTTTTAGAAAGAGTCCAACAGGAAAATTTTATATTAAGGTAATTCTTCTAGGGTGGCACGATGCACTGTCGCCTTGCAACCAAAATGTGTTATAATACATAATGTGTTTTAAAGACTTATAACTTATGCCAATAGTTTTTTTAAGGATTTTGGATAACAATGTAAGTTTAATTTTTTTTTTTTTTTTGCTGCATCATACACTAGTACTGTATAGACTGATCAGCTATAATTGTAAAACCATTAACAATAAAACCACCTAGGTTTTGGGTTCCCCTTATGACACATGGGTGGCTCTGGCCCCTTGTGGTTCCACAAGACCTCTGGGGGTGTGCTGTGGTGTCTAGCACCGTGATGTCGGCAGCGGATCATTTGGGTGCTGTGGTCTATTGGGTGGGACTTCCAGGATTAGACTTGTTTATGGTGCATCCCATTAGTGCTCATACAGATTGGGATGTGGGGAGTATTGACTTTTTTCAGCAATTTGTGCTACATTGGCTTTTCTGTGTGATCTGACCGGATGGGCTGGTCTTTGGCCCCTGTGGGCATGGGTGATCTTTGAGTGCCCATGATCCTGATCCTGATCAGTTTGCTGGTGTATAATTGGTGATCAATGTTCTTCAGTTCACCTGTCAGTGGTCATAATGTTATGGCGGATTGGTACATCTGACTTTTAGAATGACCAAAGCCAGAGCAGCTGCTTTGCACACAACCCGTACATGTAACCTCGCCACAAAAATAAACCTCTAAAATATGCAAAAATATGCAAACCGCTAACTGTTAAAATTGGATTGGCACTATAATGCTTTGTGTTGTGTGGAAAAGACACTATACATAAAAGTAAAGTCATTACAAATAAAAAAGAATTGCATTAATCATTACAGTGACATTAATTTCTGACAGTTTGATTGATGTGATTTTTGTTGTTTTGCTGTTGCTATGTAGCATTTCTGTACAGTGTAGCTTCATATAACCTTCCTGTAACAGCTGAGGTAACATGTGCATCTGCTAAATATAATAGTTCTATTCAAAGAATTGTACCTATAAAAACCTCTCATTTCCTTCCTACTTCGTTTTTTTCACTCCCACTTTGTTTTTCATTTCCTTTTCTCTCAGAATTTGTTGTTTGTCTTTGAGATGTTTCTGTGCATTCAGTGCATTTGGTATTACAGGTAAACATATACCACAAAGCATTCAAGCCACATCTCAGAGGGGCAAGTTAACCACCAGAATGAAGTGTAGAGTGTTGATTTGACATGTGCTTTCCTAAACTTTTTATATTTAAGAGAGAAATTCATCAATAAGCATGTGTGCTTACATTAAATCCGTATGTCTTACAAACCCAATGCCAAAAAAAGTTGGGACAGTATGGAAATTGGCAATAAAACCAAAATGGCATCATCTGTAAAGTCTCTTCACCTTGTATTATAACGTATAGAAACCTATATAACAACCCATTATTTGATTATTTACCATGTGAATTCAATTGTTTCTTGAAAATATGCAACTCTGGTGGCTGCAACATCCTCGAAAATGTTGGAACAGTTGACTCTTTATGTTGTTTTATGTGTAACATCACCATGTCTATTAATAACACTTATTTGGACAAATTTAGCTAGCGAGAGTTTCCCCCATGATTCCATTATGCAGGTCTTTAGCTGTGTACTTAATAGCACACCACACATTTTCCTTTTTTAGCAGGCAGGCCACATCTGGAACTCATATGTGTAATTCAAGCAGAATGCGGTTTGGCATTGTCTTGCTAGAAAATACAGAGATGTTTCTTTCAATACAGATGAAACTCCACAAAAAGATGGAGTCTGTATGGCAGCATATGTTACTCCAAAAAGAACATATCTTTCTGTATTAATGGCGCCCTCACTGGTATGCAGTTTATCCATGCCACAGGCACTTGCCCACCCCATACCATAACTGATGCTAGCTTTTGGACCTGACACTGATAACAGCCTGGATGGTTCTTTTCCTCTTTGATCCAGAGAACATAATGGCTGCTGCCATTGGACAGTAATTAAGCGTGGCTTCCATAGGCCTTAAGATGCATTTACAAATGGCGTAAATGGACAAGGGTTTACCAAAGTGTTCACGAGTTAACACCACAATATCATCTGCAGAAGCGTAATGGTTTGTAAATGTGTGATGTCTAGTAGGATTAGGCCTTTCTTTAAAACCCCTAGTACAGTATACTTCTAATTGGCTGTTAGCCACCAAATTTGTTTTCAATATAGTATAAGGTGAAGAGACCTTAAATATGACTCCTATATGATTTCTACACTGTCCCTATTTCTTTTGTAATTGTAGTTAAATGCCATGCCTACACCATCACTGCAATTGCAGACCTTTAATATCATTCATTCATTCATCTTCTATACCGCTTTATCCTGTATTCAGGGTCGCGGGGGGCCTGGAGCCTATCCCAGG
>JAQMYL010000007.1:9999285-10011148 GCA_030014365.1 Clarias pachynema | reverse complement strand
CAGCATCACCCGGGGTTCGAACCTGCGATCTCCGGGTGATAGGGCGAGCGCTTTAACCTACTGCGCCACTCGGAGGCGAACGTTTTTATTTTTGCATAATTAACAGAAAAAATTAATTAAGATGGATTGCTTTTACCTGTGAACAAGATCTATAATTTTAAACCAGTTTAAATGGGCAAACCTCAGAATGTACATGATCAACCTTTTATGGACCCACCATCACCTCAACATAAGACCACTCAAGCAGATATTTTACTACCTGATGCACACCTGCATCGTGTTAACCACTGTTCGAGATACGAATAACCGATCTTGGTTCATGACATGGCAACAGTATGATTTTAAGAAATTCATCATTAAAAGCTTCAGAATTTCTGGTTGTGAAGGGTCAGTGATTACCTCATAAGAAAAACAAGCTAATGTTATCTTTTTAAATAATTTTATTTGTCAAAATTTTTTAGATGACAATGCCATGGAATTGAGTCTCCTTAAAACAAATGTAAGGCATGATGCCTCTGGTTCCAATAATGATTAATTACACTAACTGTTGTATGTCAGTATTGGAAGGATATGTGCCGGTGGAGCCAAATAACAAATGAAAGAAAACGAACAAATCAAAATCCATTGATAAATGGTGATTGTAGAACTGTTGTACAAAAGCAATATCTCAATTGAGGAATTAATTATTCATTTACACTGTGAATTCAAAAAGATTAATGTTAATCCAATGTGATTTTTTTTTTTAGTCACCTCAGAAATGACAAAGTGGTTGTAGCCTTTAAAACTGTTATAATTTATAAGCAATTTTTGACTCCAGTAGGGCTACAGGAGGAAATTCTGAGATGACATTTCATTGTGACTGTACGTTATTCCTGTGACATATAATATAATATCTGTTCATGAACTCTTACAGACATTTTAATGTTAAAGTAGACAGAAGGTGATTTATTCTATATACAGTGAAACCTCGGATTGCGAGTAACGCGGTTTGCGAGTGTTCCGCAAGACAAGCAAAGTTTTTCAATAAATTTTGACTTGGAAAAACAAGCAAGTCTTGGTTTACGAGTACCGAGTATCATGTATCACGCATGCGCTTCCTGTTTTGACGCCGAGCGTCACGGGATCACAACTGAGCCAATGTATCTTTGCTCTCTTGAGCTGCGGAACTGGATAATCGCCTCTCCTGCTGGGTCTAAGTGTGCGTCTCATACTAGTATAATCAACATATTCCAGTAAACATATTTCATTTTGTGTTTGTAAGCATGTGTGTGTACAGCGTGTGTGTACTGTTTATATAACACACGTGTTCGCGCCTGTAAAGTAAAAGAAAGTCTCATTAGAGAGGTTAAAGATCCATTTCCCCCTTTCTTTATCAGCCTGTCGTTGTTTGTGTGCGCGCGCGTAATTTGACTTATTTAACTTGATGTAATTTTCTTACATTCTCATTCATACAAGTTAACCTTTGTTAGTTTTTGGAACACGATTACACCGATGCGGTTTGGCTTGTCAGTCAACTAAGCTGTACCCTTACTTAATAATGTCATATAATGTTATGCAACTTTAAAGCCTGGAGCAAATTCATAACTCATTTGTATTTTGATTTAAGGAACACAAATTTAAACTTGGAAATGATAATGATATAAGAACATTTTACATAACATTTTTGTCCAACTTTTGAGTAGCTTCACATGGAATGACCGTTCCTCTCTGAGTTTTAGGTGTTAACACTACTTGTTTGGTGATTGGTGCCAACAAAAATATAAAGTTTGCGTGTTTTTGAGAGAGAAGGCATCATCTTCTCACCACGAGCCTCGCGATGCAGTCAATTACACCACATTCCAATAAGATCTCTCACATTGTGAAGAGGGACGGTCATGGTAGGGGTGTGAGTGGGCCTCCTGCAGGGTGTGTGGTGTGAACAGAACCCATAAGTGCCTTCACATACTGTAGCTCGCTTGGATCTTTGTGTATGGATGAGTATGGATCAGATTAGCCAAATTAGCTCCATAGGCATGCCGCATTTGTTCTCACCATGAGTTGGAGGAGACAAAGAGAGGGGGTGCGAGACTGAGAGGTGGTCTTGAATCCATGTAGAGCGGAAATCGATTTCTGAACCTCAGCCAGAAAACAAACTACTCTTATAGCCTGTAGAGGAACTATAAACTTGCCCATTCCCAGGACCCTCCTGGCATAGACCCCACGGAGAGCTCCCCTCCCCCCATTGCTCTTGTAGAGTGTGTACTATAAACACGAGGACGCTTGTGCTTTCCCCCCCACCCCCCACTTTTCGCTAACCATTCATTTGGCTAATAATGCACGGTGTAGGGTTTCCTATAGTGTTGGGGTGTAGTTTGACCTTCTAGGATGGCTTGTAAATAAAAATTGTTGCTTGGGAATCTGGTAGATCGTGCTATGTTGTGTTGTGAAGGCTTTACCCTTGACAGTGGCCTTTTGCTGAAAAGAAAGATGACAAAGTTAAAGGGGGAAAAAAAGGAATTTCTTTGTCTCCTGTCACCCATGTGCAAGTTGATCCATCTGCTGCTCTTGTTTGTGCTGTGACATGCACACTTTAGACCACAGGATATTTTTTGGCACATGCTGATTGATCTTAAGGCCACAGGTGGGCACAAGAACAAAGAAGGAACTGCAGGGACCAATGGAGGGTCAGTGGACCACTTGACCACAATCGGAACAATTTAAATATTGATCTTTTGCCTTCAAGTAAAATGTGATAAATTTGGTCCAATCCTACAGAGTAGCGCTACTGCGTGTCTGTTACATATTCCATGCTTTAGCTGGAAGATATTTATCGTTTCCTATTACCATAGGCTCTTTTTGAGATTAAGCATTGCCAATCCTTTTACACTGTTGTCTCCATGTACAGCTCATAAGCTCTGGCCTTTTGACGACCTTGGGTGAAGATGCATACATCATCAGGCACAGGTGTGTGGGATTAAAGGTGATCATTAGATCACATAAACTTTATTTCTCCCATCTACTCTATCACAAAGCCTTAATAAAGAATCCCCATGACTTGAAATGTTCTCGTGTTTGACATGACTGTAATCAGAGAGGATTTACTTTCTTTAATCAGTACGCTTCCCCCCCTAGCTATCGCATTACCCTGCTGTCGTGTCTGCCAGCTCCCTTTTTTATTATAGAACTCCAAGAGGACTTCCCTGCTTTATTGTTTCTGGAGTTTGATATGTGTCTCCAAGGCGTGTAGCTGGACACCTGTTTAGCCATGTCCATGTGAATGTGATGGGGAAACAGCTGGAGAAATAGGCTACTTCCTGCCCAAGTTGGGTCCCCACTACTTGGCAGACAATGGGGTGCCCTGAAAATTTCCGTGACGGGGCAGAGACATGTCATGCAAAGACTATTGTTGGGTCATGGTAGGGCTGTCAAGTTTTGGTGTCATGTTACCCTCAAGGAGGCCAACAACTAAATGTTAGAAGTTCGTTAATAGGCGTTTGACAAGGCTTTCACACCCTTGCTGCTGACTAAATTGGCCACTGATTCCTTTGGTAGTATTTGGGTTACTTGGGTTTTTTTGGTCTCTTTGGTATGTGTAAGAATAAAATAAGTTTATGACCAAGCTGTTTTATAAGTAACACATTTCTTTTACAGGCTAAGACAGTATTTTGTTCACAGGCAACAGCTACTAACCTTTCTTTATAATACCAGAGAATTAAACATTCATACCAAATGAATTCAGTACAAAGTGAAGATTGGGTATTATCGTGCTGGACACAACGTCTTGTGCAGTGTTTTGTGCCTGGTTCTAACACGGGCATGAAAAGCCTGGAAAAGTATGTAATTTAAAAGCACCAAACTACTATTTTTGAAACAAATTTTCTGAATTTCCAGTTATGTTCTGTAGTCAATGTAATAGTGTGTTTTAATTTAACTTTGTTTCAAGTTCATTAGATGGGGAAAGCCAATACACTTTGATTGTGGTTCATGAGAAAAAACAGTTGCTAGGCTACTAACGGATGTGGACGCCAAGCATGGTAGTAGCACAAACTTAGCCAAAGTCTTATAGAAGGACAACAGAACAGCACAAAGATGGTTGAAATGAGACAGAATCATTAACACCCTTACCTTAGAAATATCAACATTTGACTCAGAAATATCAACACATTTCCCCTCAGAAATACCAGCATTAGCCTCATGTGTAACTATCGAATAAAATGCTGGTTTTACACTACTGTTTTACACTTTTCAAATATTATGTTAATACATTACTGATTTATTTTCTATAACCGCAACTGTCCTAGTTCTGTTGGCTGTTATTTAATTCCCAGGCTTATTTATTTGTTTTCCGTAACCATGGTACTGTATGCCCGATGCTCGAAGGGCAGTGTTGATGAGGGCAACTTTCTCAGTCACTACCCCTCCGTGAAGCATTTGTTCAGTTTAGAAATTGAAAAGTGTTTATTCCGCAGTACTCTTCCCACTCCCCTTAAGATACACTTTCTTCCTATTGCCTTCAGACATTTGTTAGAGATCATGTCTAGCCTTGAGAGATGAGTGATGGTGTGTAAAGAACATGGATATGTTGGTCATCATTGCTTTTTCATACTAGCTAGAAGGTTGGTCTTCACTGACCTACAGCCATGCTTTAAAAATCTCAACCCAAGGATGTTTTACCACCCAGCATGAAAGCAGTTCTTTGTGTAGGAGCAGCATAATAGTAAGTGAGACCTGAGGGAGCTTTCGAATGAGCTAGACACTCCAGGCTCTGTTAAACAACCCTCTTAGGGGTAAGCAGAGGATCCCCACTGTTAATGATTATTGTTTGTTGTTCTTGGTCCTGGCTAATAGAAGTGGAACAGGATCTGATTTTCTACTGTTGCCGCTCATTCACCTCAAGATGATTTTGCCTTTTTAGAGGCATTTCTGCACACCGCGGTTCTAAACAGTGGTTATTTACATTATAAACGTAATAAACGTTAAATACGCAATAAATTTAAACTAGTCTGTTTTTTGGCTTGTAGAACTGCCACGATCTGGAATTTTTGCTCCTCACCAGTTTGTGCAAAAATGTAAACTGTTTCAATGGCATCTTTGTACTAAGACTTTGAGCCTCTCTTTAGGAATTCAAAAAGAGGTTTATAAAGCAGTCTTCATACCGGTTTGTGTAGAAATGGGAGACTTAAAGTTTGTAGGCTCAATCTTGTTCTTGTCCTGGTCAGAGCTGCAGAAAGGTTGAGAGACAGATCCTGACTTTCAAATAAATGACACCATATGTAAATGCAACAGGAGTAAAAAAAAAAAAAAATCCAAGTTAAGGAAGTTCCTGTTTACTTTTATGTTTGATCTGGTCATTAAGTGTCTCCATGATACTCCTGCTTGGTGTACGGGTGTGCTTTGCAGTACTGCCCTTCCACAGGGGAGAAACAGACCCAGTCTGCAGATCACCAGATATGGCTTTTTATATTTGTTTACTTGTTTTTTTTTCTTTTCTTCTTTACATTATTATGGTTTTCTTTGTTTTTTGTGTTTTTTTTTTCTTTTCTTTTCTTTTTCCCCCCAATTGGAAGAATGGGAAAGAACAATCTTGGGGTTCCTGCTCAACACAAACCCATGTGTAATCAGGAGAAGATAAAAATACCCATGGTTTATTTCTGGAGTCACTTTGTGTCTGACTTTCCTGTGTCGTCTCTTTTGTATTCACGTTTGGTCATGTTTGCCATCTTGATTAGTGCTGGAGGAAATGGTATTTGGAGATTAGGAGGGTCAAACAGCTCACAAGCTTGTAAACTGAATCTCAATAGGGCAGTTTGAGAACTGAGTGGCATTCTTTTTCCTTTATTTCATTGGATGGTAGATATTTCTTTAAAATACACCACATCAAATTATATTAGGGGTTGGTCCACTATGATGCCAGTTGGGCTAAATGGAAAAAGGAAGATGGAAACCTAACACAACATTTTGTTGACGTACATACATTAAGGTTTTTGGGCATTGATGGCTCAGTGTTAGGTTTCTTGCCTGCCATAACGAAGACCCTGGTTCAATTTCTGCTCACATAAAACGAGAGGGTTGCGTCAGGAAGGGTATCCGGCATAAAACTTGTGGCAAAGTTGTGTACGGATTGGATGGTCCGCCGTGGCGACCCCTCAACAGGAGCAGCTGAAAGGCGTACAACAACATTTTAAAGTTTTTCTTTTTTCTGCTATTGGTACACAAACTTTGGCATCTGTCTGTATGGCTTAAAGTATAATGGCATGAATGATCCAGTGAACACACACACGTATTAATACACATTATAAAACCAGGCGAGGATGGACATTTAAAGCAATGGACCCTTCTCCTTCAGTGCATACATTCCTCTCTGTGTACCGTGTAAGACAGGAAAATAAAGGTGACATTATTCCAACCAGAATTAAAAAAAAAAAAAAAAAAAAAAAAAAAAAGAGAGAGAGAGAGAGCCTGTCCTAGACTAACCAGGTGCAGTCCTTCTTGCCTCTACAGATTCCTTTAATCTTTTCCAGCCCATCTTGGTGTTAAAAAAAAAAAAACCTCCCACCCCAAACCTCATCACCAGAAAGGGGTTTGTTCTGTAATCTTATTAAAAGAACAGACTCTCACTGTTCAGCTTGGGTTGAGAACATTTGTGTTTATAAAGTGTTCACGTTAAAGCAAAGTGTTTAATCCACTTCTCCTGGCAACTAAGCCTAATTTATACCTAGAATAGCGTTGTTGATGTACCCTTTAAGCTGTTAGGGTTTGTGATGAGTCAGTGTCCCTATTTAGTTTCTTAACAATAGAGTGCTGATTGTGTACAGATGGTACTTATTAATTTGATAAACAGAGCTGTATACTTTTTCCTTTTTTTTTTTTTTTTTACTTGTTAGATCCGGAAACAAATAAAAGTCTAGGTGGGGGTGGTGATTCAGTTATGTATATAGCAGTTCTTTTGTGGGGCAATTTATGTATCAACATGCTGGCTCAAATAGATGTTTTTTAAATTTTATTATTAATTTAATTTATATACAGTATGTTTGCATTTGAGGTGGTGAAATATCGTCGTTCTTCTACAATTCTACAGGTGGCGTGCTCTAAACTATTCACACGTTGGCAGTCAGCACGACGTCCCATGTGGAGCGAAGTTTCTTTATGAATAACAACTGTGACAAATGCCATTCCAGTGATGCCTGCTGCTCAATAAAAATGTAGCTTTGGTTAATTTAGGTTAATTAAGTTATTTTGTATTGTTTCAAAGCAAAAAACATTAACACTTTTTGACAAGTTATGACTCTCGCATCGAGGGATCCCTGGCGATTCTACTGTAGTGAACTTTTATCCAACATTTATCCATAGGTCTTCAAATAAAATTTCAGTACAGCAACAAAAGCAGACGGGTAATAGCACGTAGTGTTAGCAACAAGCTAGCCAGCTAGCATCACTCATCTAACTAATGTTAGTATTACAAAAAGTGATTAGTGTGGTCAGTGTTGTAGAAGTAACTAAACACAGTGTTAATAATAATAATTTATATTAACTACCCTAATGTCAATACTGCTGTAAATTAATAAAATAATAATGTATATAGATGGGCACACATTGCAGAGACGTTTTCCGTGGCTTTTGATGGTTTTAGGTCCAGCCTCGCCTGAAACAGTGTGACTAAGATGAGATGAAGAGCCAATGAGAATGCAGTATTCAAGATGCAACCTTCAAGTAATCTTGATGGTGGTAATAAAAAGATTAAACCTTACAGTATTCAGGCAGGCAGTGCCTGTGATGTTTTCTAATGTTTTTCTTCTCAAGTGTAAATCAAGTCTCAAGTTCCTTGGCTGTCTATTCCTTCGCTCTCCCTCTCCCACAGTGGCAAGGAAAAAGGACTTCTGCTCATTTCTGTCCTCATGCCTATTGAATGTACTTTGCCTCGCTCTGTGGGGACCCGCGCCTTCATTTCCCATTCACCGCACACACCGGCTCTGTCCCAGCATGGACCATGCCTTCTGGTGAGAGACTGACTGGTGGCTTTATGTGTCAATGAGCAACGTCTGGACGAATGAAGGGTCCACTCGGCAGGGGGAAACGCGTGCAGAGAAGCCACTGATTAGAGTTTCGAGACGCCCGTCAATTACAGAGCAAGCGTAGTCTGCATGGAGAATTTTTATTTATTCATTTATTTTGGAAAGTGTTTTGATGGTAGAAAAAAAAAATTGAGCTCATGACGAATCTTATCTTCTTACGTACATTCTCTTGGTGATGATCTTTTATTAACTTCCATAAGGGGCATCAGTCAGCAAGTGGAGCCTGAGAGGTCATCGGGTCCTTGGCAATATAGAGGGTTCAGGCCACCTGTCTATCTCAATCAACATCATCATAATACCTGTGCTAGTCGAAGAAGCTGACTGATGTGAAAGCCCCCTGTAGTCACAGAGGACACATTTAAGGACGAGAGAAATATTACCAACTTTAGTTGAACTTAAAAGAGAAACTAATATCCTGAGTTCACATTGCCTGGCCTCTGTTTAGTCCACCTGCGACCTGCACAGCTGGCCTTCAAACACTGAGCAGATGTTTCAAGATGAACAAATCATTAGCAGTTAGATGATGGAGTTGTCTTGGTCATATTATAACAAAAAAAATAAAAATAGTGGAGAATTTTACAAGCTGTACTTTCGGACAGTGTTGAATTATTATTATTATTATTTTTTTTGCTTTAGCATTGGAGCTGCTCACTAAAGTTTATTAGCAGCAGCAGTAGCAGTGTAGGTCCTACATAGTTTATCTCTTTATCTTAAGTGAGTGCTCTATCCTGGTCAGTGTCATTGTGTCATCTGTGGCTTATTCTGGGATTGCTGGGTGTAATGCAGGAGTACACTTCGGATGGGACGCCAGTCCATTGCAGGAAACTTTGGGGCATTTTAGCATATCAACCTACTGGCATGTTTTTCACAGCTGGGAGGAACTTCACACAAACACAGAGAGAACTGTCAAACTCTACACAGACAATAGCCTCAGTTTAAGCACGTTGCTAATTTTTTGCCATCTTCCAAAGAACTTCATGCTATTCACATCTGAATGCTAATTATGAAAGTTGTTGCTTTTTACCGTCCAAATCACATCCCCCCCCAGCGTTCACACTAATCACAAAGATCGAGCCATTGGCAGTGATGACATGAAAAACAATAGTTAATTTTTTTTTATGACTTGTTGATTGCATTCATGTCATGTCAGATTTCCTCGATTAGAAGATGGTGGCTCAGAGATTCTAGTTCTTGCCAGTTAAAAGTAATAATTAGTGCCTTCCTGTGTTGTCAACTAAGAAGCAAGGCTTAGACAGACGTTCTCAGCCCAATACCAGTGTCTTCTGGTCTCGTTCATAGGTAGTGTGATTTGAAGCCACCAGATGGAGCTTATAAAATAGTTAATGTAATTACAGTGACTGCCTCATGTGCTGCTGCTTTAATTAGCTAGAAATGTTCCTCCTGGCATGTCACTTACGCCAAAATGTTATGGCCACACGCAAGGCCTGATATTTTTAGTTGCATCCTTGGACACTGTATAATGTTTGAATGTTTACAGCAATTTAGAAGTTTTTAGGAGGTGCAGCTTTTCTAATGCACACTATAAACAATAATTATAAAAATGGTCTGGGCTTTAAGAACACAGAGACTTTCCTGATCTTCCTGATGAAAGTTGCTGATTTTTTAATGGTGTGTTTTTGTTGGTCTGTCCTGATCGCAATCTGCTCTGTCTTTTCTCAGCGCTTTGTGTGCACTCTGCATCCTTCCATTTTACGAAGGAGCCCAAATCCCAGGATGCACTGCACGGACGCAGTGCTATGTTGCGGTGTGAAGTGAACGATCCCAGCGGCGTGATCTACAGCTGGCTACACAACGGCCAGCCCGTCACTGACTCGGAGAGGCGCTTCCAAGAAGGAGGCAACTTGAAGTTCACAGCTATCGACCGAACTCTGGACTCTGGGAACTTCCAGTGCCTGGCTACCAAAAACGCTACAGGGGAAGAGGAGCAAACGGGCGAAGCCAATTTCAACATTAAATGTAAGCTGGATATTTGTGCATCCCTAAAACCATAGCAGAACCACCTCACCCACAAACATTTATGACTTGCATCCGCCTTCAGCCAGCTGCCACGCTAACCTGCGCTTGGCTGGTCTATAAAAGCACACATGTAAACCATTGGTAAGGGTCCTTTTTTTTTTTTTTTTTGGTGTGTCCCTCTGCTTCACCACCCTGGCTCTGCAGAAAACCAAACAGCGCCAAGATGAGAGAAAGTTATTTTGGGCCAGCAGAGAGGCATACAAAGCTCCCCTTTATACATCTTGCCAAGATTAATTGCTTGAAATGCAGCAGCTAGCCACTTGTGTTGGATAACATGGAAGGTCAGCTGAAAAGTGGGGCCTGTTTTTACTCCGAGTGCAAATGGCAATCAGATTGCCAGATGGTCACAGTAGCTACCTTTAACTTTGACAATATTGCTTCAATTCGATTGAATTTATTGCGAGTTCCAGCTCAACTGGATTCCACAGAGATTCCAGCTTAACTGTTAACATGGATGGCGATCCACATTTCCTCTGAATATAACTTTTTTGAAATGCAGAGCATGGTTCTTCTCACCATGATGTGTTTAACCCGCTGGAAATATAACAGAAGTAGAATTTTTTTTTCCAACTTTGAGGTTAGGTTAGGCTTCCCATCTTTTCTGATACATATCGCCTTCTGTGTAATGATTGTGAAGCATCGAACCAATAGATGAGACTGAATTATTTTTAACCAAATGGCGAAACACAGAGGATAAAACTAAACACAAGTGGGAAGGTGTCGTCTACACTGAGATTACTCTTCAGGATTTTAAGTAAAATTTTCTTCCTGGAAACCCATGACGTCACCTAATGTTATTTCCAATGTGGATTAAATGTGCAGAAAGAATGTATTTATCATTTTAAGAGAGAAATGATCAGATCAATTATTTATCTACGGATTATCAAAGGTTTATATCACCCCTCTCTGTGCTGTTTGTGTTGTTTTTTTATTTTCCCCCTGACTGAGCCATTATTTCGATTTTTAATTGATTATTAATGTCCTTGTAAATACACTCAGTGGTGGAGTTTGAGTCTCGTAATAAAAAAATAGCGAGGTCTTATATTAGAAAATGAACTCATTTTAATCTCTTCTTCTGTACAGGGTTGGAAAGTGGTGGAGTGATTCTTCAGAGTCCAGCTTCCAAGGCTGAGATCATGAGCTCCTCATCTGTGATGTTACACTGTAACATCGACGGACACCCACGGTCAGAAAATTTATATTTACAGAGCAATTTTTATTTGGTTATATCAGTTGTGATAAATGAATTGAGGTCTGACCCGTATACACAGCTGTTGATCAAAAACGGAATCAAAGTCAAAACATCTGGATTGTTGGGAAATTCAAGTAATAGCATTTATCTTTATTAGATTGTCTTAACATTAGAGATGCTCCAATCAGCATTTTTGGGGCCGATTACCGATCACCAAGATCACAGAATAGCAGGGGAATGGGAATCCTTTATCTATCATCTAGCAGAGTTTGCACCATTTGTAGAAAAGGAAATAACTCTAAATTAACTATATTGGAAAAAAAACTGTAGAAATAGGCTACAGTCAAGATCTTGAAGAATCACCAAGTGTTTATTTTAGAAAATGAGAACTTAAGGCTACTGTAGGCCATCTTTCCCAAATAAGGCAGAGTATATGGTTCACGTCGTTTAAATGCATCACTCGCAGTCGGCTGGTTGAGGGATGGGGATGTTGTTGGCTTCGGCTAGTTTAGTTTCTCATACTCGGCATATTCAGTTGTATGGCGTGTTCTAAGATGCCTAATCATGTTAGTGGTGTTAAAAT
>JAQMYL010000007.1:9975495-9991881 GCA_030014365.1 Clarias pachynema | reverse complement strand
TATATGTATTTTATTACTATATTGATTGATGGACAATAATTTTATTAGTGTACTTTTTAAAATTCCTACTAGCAAATTTGTGTGGACAGTTCTGAATAATCATAACTACATAAGTAGAATTCCTGTGTGTATGTGTGTTCGAATTATGTCTATATTGTGAAGAGTCATTATACCCTTAATAATGCGATTGGTATGAAGCAGTTGGAATGTGTCAGTCCAGTAGCAGCTGCTGTTGAAAGTGTGTGTGCATGTGGGAATATTTTTTTAGATCAGAAAGATAACCGTGTGTATGTTTGTGGTGCCCCCTGCAGACGGCAGTGAGATCCCAGCTTGGGTGGAGCAAAACGGAGGCACTCTGCATTTCTCCACAGTGACACGGGCAGATGCAGGGAACTACACCTGTGTGGCCTCCAACAGCCTGCAAGGAGTGATCCGTTCTGTGGTCCAGCTCACTGTGGCAGGTACAATGCAGCGTCGAGCAAAGGCTTGTTACATTAAAAAAGTTAAATATTTTATAAATTGTTAAAAAGTAAGAAATGTAAAAAAAAAAATCATTGTTGTGTATTATGGAATAAAAGATTTCAGGACGTTTAAGTAAGGAATAAACCACTTGGTAGAATGCTATTACTATTATTATAAGAAAATAATCCACTCTGAGGTGATGTGATGTGTTTTATACCCCAGAGTGCATTATGTTCTTGTAATAGTGTTCTACCAAGTGGTTTCTAAAAGGTGTGTGGTTAAGGCAACAAACCCCGACATTACCAATTTCTTGCGCGTTGACCGAATAGACACAGACGATGCTGATACTTTACATGTCGGCTGCCATTCATTTAACTTCATGCAGGAACCTATTAAAAAAATTTCTCTCACTTTACTTCTCTTTTAGTGTACGTGTCATTCAAGCTGAAGCCAGAGAACACTACTGTATATCAGGGTCACACCGCTGTGCTGAATTGCCAAGCCACAGGAGATCCTTCCCCCATCATCCAGTGGAAAAAGAAAGACAAATTCCTTGAATCCAACAACAGCAGGTTAAAAATGAATGAATGAATGAATAAAACTATCCTGTGTCCTACATGAAAATGGCTTGGTCAGAAAAAGTGAATAATTTGGCTGCAAAATTTATTTGGTTCATTATTGATGTTTTTGCGTGCGTGTCTCTGCGTGTCTGACTTTGTCTGTGTGTGGGTGATAAAGGTTTCAGATGATGCCCAATGGCTCTCTGGTTATTCATGACGTCAGTACAGAGGACACAGGCAGGTACACCTGCATTGCTGGGAACAGCTGCAACATCGCGCCCACGTCTGCAGAGCTCTATGTCGTGGGTGAGTTGAGGACAAAATCGGGAATTCTATTAAATTCAGTTTTGTTTTTATAACACTTTTAACAATGGACATTACTGCAAAGCAGCTTCACAGAAATAGAAAAATGCATAAAATTCTTCTAGGTACACTTGCACACAGTTTCTGAAGGAACTTGGCAGGTATGTTGTTCCAAACATCAAACAGATCTTCTGTGGATGTACGCTGCCCCAGGTCCCTCTGTCTCTTCATGTAATCCCAGACAGACTCGATGATGTTGAGATCAGGGCTCTGTGGGGGCTAAACGATCACTTCCTGGACTCCTTGTTCTTCTCTGCACTGAAGATAGTTCTTAATGACATTGGCGATACATGGTCCTACTGCAGAATAAATCTGAGGCTAATTAGACGCCTCCTTGATGGTACTGTATAATTGAATGTCTGCAACTCTATTTGCAGAAATGCAGCCCTGAACTTGTAAGAAACCACCACCACCTTGCTTCACTGTTGAATTGTACTACTCTCCAGACATCTGCAAGCATCCTGCCTAATGCTGCTAGAAAAATATATTTACATTTTGACTCATCAGTCCAGAGCACCTGCTGCCCTTTTTCCTGCACCCCAGTTCCTATGTGCATATTGGAGTCTCTCCAATTCGTTTACCAGTCTGAGGTTTGGCTTTTGGGCCCCAATTCTTCCATGAAGACCACTTCTGGTCAGACTTCTCCGGATAGTAGATGGATTCCACCTGAGTGCCACTGCCACAGTGCTGCCGGTGCTTCTCTGATTGCACTGCTGGACATCTTCCAATGTCAAAGTGAAGTAAGCATTATGTCTTTTTCATCTGCTGTGTTGTTCCCTTGGCCGACCACTGCATCTACAATCCTGAACATTGCCCGTTTCTTTGTGCTTCTTCAAAGTAGCTTGAACAGCACATCCTGAAACCCCAATCTGCTTTGAAATCGTTACAAGGGAGTTATACTGCACCAGCAAGGTCTCTTCCAGGCATATTGTTGCTGTGCTCAGTCGTGCCATGATGTATGTGACCTGTGACATGAAAAGGTCTTCCACAACCTCACCTTAGTATCAGAGTTTGGGTGTTCCTCGCCCCGTTTTAAGCCTTCTACACAACTGTTTCTAACTGGATTTCAAGCTACATATGAAAAGGATGATCATTAGCACCTGCTTGGTATAACCGGTCAATCATACACCTGACTGTAATCCTACAAAATCCCTGACTTTGTGCAAGTGTAGGAACAATTAACCTATTTATTTTTGGAAATACTTTAAAGCATTTTTTCATACCTGCCTAAAACCTCTGCACTGTACTGTATATTTAACCTGCCTTTCTTCTACAGCATATTGCCTTTTTTTTTTAATTTATTTTTTCAAATAACTGGTGGACATATTGATTTATTAGTCTCTGTGGTCCTTAAATTATGGTGCTGGTGTGTTCTGTGTGTTTGCGGTGGCAGAGAAACCAGTGCAGCACATGCTGCCAGATGATGTAAAAGCGCCATACAAGATGATCCAGACCATCGCTCTGTCAGTGGGCGCAGCTGTCGCATACATCATCGTCGTACTCGGCCTCATGTTCTACTGCAAGCAAAGACGCAAAGCCAAGAGACTGCAGAACGGCGAGGACAAAGAGGAGCCTGAGATGGAGTGTCTCAACGGTATGTTTGTGCATGTATTTAGAGTATTCACATCTTTTCTTTTAATTTAGAAACCCGAGATAAAATAATAGGAATTAGATTGGATGATTACGTCAGTACGTAATCCTGATTTCCTGATTTTCCCCTAAAGGGGGCACCACGCAGCAGAACGGCCAAACCACAGCTGAGATTCAGGAGGAAGTGCCGCTGAACCCTTTGTCTTCTACTGGGAACAACAAACGCCACAGCACTCACGACAAGCTGCAGTTCCCTCGTGCCAGCCTGCACGCCATCACAACTCTTGGTATTACGTGAAAACCTTCCTTGCGAAATGTTAAAAAAAATTATGTGGCAAAGCGTCAAAGAAAAATCCATTTGTAACACATAGTGCTTGCATTCTTTCTCAGGTAAAGGAGAGTTCGGCGAGGTGCTCCTGGCCAAGGTAAAGACCGGTGCGGATGATGAAGAAATGGCGGTTCTGGTGAAGAGTCTGCAGACCAGAGACGAGCAGGTGCAATCAGATTTTCGGCGGGAATGCGAGATGTTCGCTAAACTCGGCCACCCGAATATCACACGCCTGCTGGGCATGTGCAGAGAAGCGGAGCCGTACTACATGATCCTGGAATACGCTGAGATGGTGAGTCACTCCGCTACCTCCATCTCGACAAAGAGAACAAAGAGTCGGTTTTTCTTTAGTGAAGGTTAAGAAATAAAACAGCATACCCTACAATCACACTTGCAAGAAACAGTTATGAGTGAGGAATTGTCAAACCACATGCTTTCTCGAACTGTCCCATATTCTACTATTTTTATTTTAACTCCGATCCTCCCCTCAAAGCATGTGTTCTATTTGACTTCCCTGTATTTCACTCCTCCTACAAATGCACCTATATTTCAGTGTCTATATTAATGAGCTACTTCCACTACAAGAGAACAGCTGCGCTGAACCACCTAAAGGAAGAAAGGGGTTCTTCACATATGAGGTCACAATAGGGGAAAGTCTAATTGGCTTCTTCAGTACTTAAAGTAACAAAGGACACGAAGGAGATCCAGTGAAATGTTTAAACTGATGATTAAAAAGTGAATTTTGCATAGTAGGTTGGCGTAGTCGTCACTTTACACTGTAATGTTTTTCCATACAGTTATGAGAACGTACAATTGAAAATCGCTTGTCGCTCTGTGTCGAGCTCGTACATAGAGGGGAAATGGCTACCTGTCGCTTTCTAGTGTGTGGATAGTGCTAGATAACATGAATGAGCTAAATGGCAGTGTGATGGTGTGTTGCGACCTTTTCAAGTCCTGAAATGCAAAGTCGGATTTCTTAACGTACAAAGGATTTTGACCATTTTTGTTGTACAAACCTCACTTCAGGTGTTATTTTTTTACATGCACAATTTGCACTGTAAACTGAACTTTTATTCATATCTTACCCTGTTCTCTCTTCCACAGGGTGACCTGAAACAGTACCTAAAAATCTCCAAAAGTAAAGAAGAGAAAGTGAAAGTGCTCAGCACCAAACAGAAGGTAAAACTAGTGACTTTGACACACAACATTACCCATAAAGCTAAAGTTTTTGTGCATACAAAAACATGCGTGCCCACATACACTGGGTTTCTTTTCTTGTGTCTCCTCCCAGGTGTCGGTGTGTCTGCAGGTTGCTCGGGGGATGGAGCACCTCTCCAATCAGCGCTTTGTCCACAGGGACCTGGCTGCACGCAACTGCCTTATTAGTACCAAGAGGCACATCAAAGTATCTGCGCTGGGCCTCAGCAAAGACATCTATAACAGGTGCCTACACACACACGGCTACATAAACATCCGGATAGTGAGACTATCAGGCTTGAGAAAAGCACTATATCATGATGTGTCATGAAAAAAAAGACAGACCGTTTGATCTTTACTTGATTCCTGATTCATTGTTCACTTTTTTATATCCATGTCTCTAGTATGACATCGCAGTTGGGACGAGACCTGTGTCACTGAATACTTTGAACATTCTCCTATCTGCCATATGACTGAAGACTTGCTGTGTGTATCTGTGTATTTGTTTGTAGCGAGTATTACCATTTCCGCCAGGCTTGGATCCCCCTGCGCTGGCTTCCATCAGAGTCCGTGTTTGAGGACGACTTCTCCACTAAGACGGATGTTTGGTCTTTTGGTGTGCTCATGTGGGAGGTTTTCAGCTTCGGAGAGCTGCCCTATGCTGACCTCGCTGACGACAAGGTCCTGGAAGGTAAGAGAAAAGAAGAATTATATAGTAAAGATACCAACTAAAACATTAAGGTCTACTTCATGTCCTCAGGGTCTTTTTATATTATTATTAATGGTGTACATACTACATACTTGTACATATAGGAATCTGAAGCTCTTTTCTGAACAGTGAAGTTCTACCTAGCTTCAGCTTCAGGTCTAAAGATTAAAGTGTCGATTATTCACCTAATTTAGTCATGGCCTATTCCTGTAGTAGCCTGTAGTAAAGTTCATCTCCATCAGCACTAATCTGAGCGTGAAGGCTAATGCGCACTAGCATTTACATGTATATTACTCATATATTAGCTAGACTAAGATTAGCAAACCTCGCAGAAAATATTGTTTAAAAAAAAAAGTAGCCAAGATTGATAGCAATCTTACAAAATGGATGGCTGTGTTGAATGTCACATCAACGCCATCAGTCGCCACTGAAATCCGTGTATGACCGCAGCATGCAACAATCCCTAGACAGCCATTACTGATAAAGTAGGAACACTGACAAAACGGTCACTCTTTAATAATTTTGTTAAATTTTTTTAAGTATAAAATCAATAATCTAACGCATAGTCCAAATGTTGAGTTCTTTGTACTCTTCTTCTCTTTATTTTTATTGGCGAATCACAAGTTAATTAGGTGCATACTAATGTCTCCCAAAAGTAGTCTACTAATTAGAAAGCTCTTTTGGATTATTGGAGTCGCAATCTTTTCGGCTATCCTCAACCTTTCATGGTACTTGTTTTTGTCAGGCCAACAGGGAAAGAAACTTTTGAATGATGTGAACACTTTGACACTCTTTTCAGGGCAAAATATCAGCACTTGGAGCATTTCATGATGAGAGCTCACAGGATCAGGGCAAAAGCAGCTGCGTGGTTATAAGAAAACCACTTGTTAGTGAAACTAATCAGAAAAAAAGTTTTGGATTTGCAAAAAAGCAAAATGATTGGATTTTGGATAAATGGAAAAATGACATCTGGTCTAATGAATTCAGAATGACTCTATTCCATAGTGTTGGGAACGTCACGATAAGAATGCAAGTACATGAAGTGATGCACCCATTAGCGTAGTGGCCACTGTACGATACAGTGTTACGATCTGGGGCTGCTTCAGTTGGTCAGGTCTAGACTCAGCAAGTTGATGAGCGATAAACTGAAGTCAGCTGATGAATTGAATATACTGAATGGCCAGTTTTGTCATGTATTGATCACTTCATTATATGCCATTATGGGAAAATAATGAATTTTATGGCGGTTATGACATTAATATCCTCACAGTGTTGATTATTTTCTATAACTGCGTGCCTCAAAGTGATTTATTACTTACATATGCACCAAGCAAGAACCAAACTGCTGACTGGTTGGATAAATGTATTCTGCCTTTGTCACTTTGAGTCACACCTAAATATAAATTAAATAGAAAACACAGAAAGCCACTGCTTATGGATTTGGGAACAGCTACTACGTATGCTGTCTTGCTCACCTTCGTGTTTTCCTTATGGCAGTTAATGATGACTCTGCTAAAATCTTTTGCTTCAATGTGTCCTCCAGGTCTTCAGGAAGGAAAGCTGAAGCTCTCCCCTCCACACGGCTGTCCGTCTCGCATCTATAAGCTGATGCTACGCTGCTGGGCCTCCAGTCCCAAGGACAGAGTGTCTTTCAGCGACATCGTCACGGCCCTCAGCGACCTTCCCTCTGAAAGTAAAGTATGAGCAACGGTTCGGCTGCTACGACTAAAGAAGCTGTCAAGAGGTTTCAGTCTCCTCAACCTGCAAGGAAAAACAGACTGCTTTTGAACAAATGCTGGATCTTATGTGTTTTCTTAGTCTTTTTTGTACATATAGGTACAGCTCAAGTAAGTTTGTGAGGAAGTTACTTTATATGCTGGCATGAACAAACAAACAATAAGAATGAATGAAAGAAAAAGCTGTGTGTTTTGAGCTACATTAGTGAAAATAACTGCTTTCACCTCTGCTTGTCAAGCAGGAACAGAACCTGTATATTCACACTAAGTGCATTTGTTATATAGACTGTTAATACCATGCACTGATCAATTTTACTTTTTTTTGTATTATAGAAGGATTGTTCCAGGAACCTCGTAATTTATTTTAAAGGTCCTGTGTTTTTAAAAAAAAAAAAACATTTGTACTGTACAGAAAGGTACTGTTTTTGTATTCCTCATGTTATTGGTTAGTTAATTATTCTTTTTTTTGTAATCCAGAGGATTAAAAGGTTATACAGTGTGGTTGAAAGGTTATACAGTGTGGCCCAAAAATCTGGATCCATAACCAGTAATGTATTTAAAAGTGTGAATTAGAGCGAAGCTTCAAATTGATGGCCTCTGACTTTGTGGCACTTGTGTATACGCTGAATACAAGGAACTTTTTTTAATGTTCGGATACGATGTTACAGCAGTGACTGCCGAGTACAGATGACTCCAACGTAAAAAGTCAAGTGGTGGTTACGTCTGATTTTATTCAACCATCGGTTGTTAGTTTCTAATCCATCTTTAATCTGGAACAAAAGAAAGATATCAAATTTGATGTAATGAAAAATAACTAGGGATGCAGACTTTTTGGCCATGCTGTATACATGACTAGAGGTCACTGGTGATAAAACGTCAGCTTAAGTGCCTGTAAGATGAAGGATAGCCTTAGTACACACTGAAAGCTGTGTCTTTTTTTTCTGGATTCTTTGTTTTTATAAATTTAGATTTTCTATCAAGTTACTGTTACAGATATACACGTGTTGGTTTTGATACAAATGTGGAAGAAAATGACAAAAAAAAATTGTGAGCCACAGAAAATAGCATTATCATATGCTAATATAATAAAGGTTCACCTTTTACAAAGATGCAAGGTCTCTCTCTCTCTCTCTCTCTTTTTCTTTAAATTGATTAATTATTATTATTTTTATTTTTTTTACCAGTCTATTTACAAAAACAAACCCCCCTTTATCCACCAACAATTGATCAGTAAAAAATCCATCCAGGTAACTGCTTTGCCATGGTCACTAAGGCAACAGGCCACACCCCTTAACACCAAGGCAACTGAAAAGCACAGTTATATACAGTAGGTATATATGTACAGTGCTGCGAAAGTGTTTGCCCCTTCCTGAATTTATTTTTTCATATTTGTCACACTTAAATGATTTGGCTCACCAAATAAATGTAAAAATATTACACAAAGACAACATGAGTAAATACAAAATGCAGTTTTCAAATGATCTCATTTATTTATTATCCCATATATTACTTTATTTCTCATAGGTTTGAATTTTGATAGCTTTATCTTTTAGCGTGCTTCACATTGTCAAAGATATTCCATTATTTTTCAAGGGATTTCTTGATTCAACAGGCCTGGGTGTGTGAAATGTAATTTGGCTTTCCAAAAATCAGACCATTCATAATCGAACAAGGGAGGATTACATTTTCACATGGGGGCAGGAATGTTTGAATGACTTTTTCATGCATGCATGCATGTATGTATGTATGTATGTATGCATGCATGCATGTATGCATGTATGCATGTATGCATGTATGCATGTATGTATGTATGTATGTATGTATGTATGTATGTATGTATGTATGTAAAAAAAAAAAAAAATCAGGTAATGCAGTAAACAAACTGTTGAAAGATCCTGATTTTAGTACTGTGCTGCATGGATTTTCTGATAACATAACAGTAACTATATTAAATTCTGGAATTTTCTTCAGTATCAATAACGTATCTATCTATCTAAAAGCAGTAGCAGTCTAGTTCAGTCGCTAGAGGGCAGTATTGATCTAAACTCAAATGTGGCTCAAAAAAAATGAGGTGAACCAGAGCCCACAGTGGTGCATTTTCCTATTAATTTCTCCATGAAATATAATTATTATATTAAATTATTTTTCGATTGCCTTTTGCACATCACTGATTGACTACTTGACTTGACAACACATACACTACACAAAATGGCTCCAAACCATCATCTACATAGTGTAGCATCATATTTCCTAGTGGATATGTTTCTTTTTTTGGATTGCAATTTACATTTAATTCCAAATGTGTGGAAAAATTAGATTCCAACTATACCTGCAATTCATCCATATAAAAATAAAAATACACGTTCAGTACAAAAACAGACAGGTGGATGTTAAACTGCACAAGTCAGGTCAGTCTTAAGGGGTGCAACAATCTTGAAGGTGGAAAGAAAGCAAAGGAGACTATCATAATTTAAATGTACACACCAGGGAAACGGGAGATGGTCAGTACAGGAAAAAGTTCCTGGCTACAAGGAGACAGAATGCTTGGTTGCCCACGATGCACTGGTGTGCCATCCAGAGCATTTATCCTGTCTTGCATCCAGTGTTCCCAGCAGAGTCTTCTGACCCACACTGATTCTGACCAGGCTGAAGCACTCACTCCTTTGGTTTGCATATATGTGAAATATATATTTGTAATAGTATCAGCTCCAGGCCCTGCGTGACCCTGTACGTAGGAAAAAGTGGTATAGTGAATGAATGAGAATCCATATGTGGAAATTATACATATTTAGTTTCATGTTTGCTGTTTCTATTTTTATCTGCAATATAGAATTAATACATTCATAACCATATGCGTTGGGTGTTATTCTGGTAACGTTTGTGAACATTTCCCTGTTAATTTGTCAAAAAGCAATCTGATAGATATTAAATGTGCATCGTGACTCCCTCTGTTGTGGGAATATTGAAATGATTTGCTCTGCAGAATGAAGTTTAATTGAATAGTTCATTAACATCTGTTTAAATTTAAGGCATATATTATAAATCCACACATACACAGTCAACTCCAGAATAATATGGATGTATACAGGTACACATATGTACTATATAGATGTATAGTACCAGATAAAACTTGTAGTTATTTTCTACATTCTAGAACAATACTGGAGATAAAAATAAAAAAAAACTATGAAATAACGCATATGGAATTAGGTAATTACGTAACAACAACAGTCAGTGGTTATTTTAAGACATGAGGTCAGATGTTCTGGAACAGTTCTTGCAAGAAGAGTTAATTTGATGAAGATAAAACTGAAACCATCCCAGCAAAGCGGGTCCAAAACTTACCTCTGCTGCAGTAACAAAGTTATCAGACTCCAGCATTTATCAGCACCTCAGATTAGAGCTTTTTCGTTATGAAGGCTTTGCAGAACATAAGTAGCAATCTCTATATCGACTGCTCAAGGGTGATTATTTTACATTATGAATGCCTTCAGCATTGTTTTACAATGGAAAAAGAAATAAACTTTGACTGGTATTGTAGTTTTATATTAAATCTGACATACTGAACGCATCCCCTGATCCGCCCTGCTTTATGTGTGCGTGTGTGTGTGCGCGAGCGCGCTCGCGAATGTATTTATTCGCTCACTCTTGTGTATTTATATTTACGTTTGGAGCAAACACCCTGACAAGAGCATGAATATCTAATAGTTCTGAGCTCGTGGATAGACATTTGTTTGGTCTTTATGAAATAAAAAAGGGGCCTTTTAAAGAAACCTGCATCGTATACATTTATTAATTAAACACGTATAATTGTCATTTTCCCCCTGATATTAGTTTAGGTTTGACGCTAAGTGTTCGGTGACGGTGTTAGGACAGAATTAATAACGACGACGGGGGGGGAAGAGGTCGAAGCTCCTCACAGTGGCTGTAGTGATGTGTGTGCGCGTGCACGCGCGCGCTCCTCCCGCTCATCCTCTGCGCGCGCTGCAGTTTCACCTGGAAGCGGAGCCGCGCAGCGCATCCCCTCTCTCTCTCTCTTACACACACACTCTCTCTTTCTGTGTCTTTCTCCTTATCTTTTTTCCCCCCCAGTGCGGCTCCCTGCTCTCCGGCTGCAGCTCATGTCGGCTCGGCCGGGGTCTCGTTGTGCTCCACGACGGACATCTCCTGCCATTTTAGCCTTTGGGTCGGGCATGCCGGTGTAAAAGAGGTGGCATTTTTTTCTTCTTCCTTTCCCCTTGTCTCTCTCTCTTGTCTTTCCCTTCTCTGCGGCCTGAAACGCACAAAATGTCGACCAGAACGCCATTACCGACCGTTAACGAGCGCGACACGGAGAACGTAAGTAACCCATTTAGACATGTAGTAAAGACGCTGTTCGTGGTGTTTGTCGCGTTTATTTGTGATGCCTGGGTGTTCCACATCAGCCTGCTAGCTTTGCTAACTAGCCACAGCTCTCATCCTCGTAGAGAAGCAGCTCTGTTAGCTAAAGTGCTAATCAATCGGTCCCTTTTCTCTCATAACGCTTGCTAGCGCTTATTAATGTTTTAGCCATGAAAACCTGAAAAAAAACCGACTTATTCAATGAACAGATTAGGATGAATATTTGTTTGTTTATGCGCTTAAATACGGTGTTAACCTTGTCTAAACCGGTAAACCTAATGACAGAGAGATTCAGGTGCATAGCGATGCTCTCTGTCCTGCCCTTTAACGCCTGGCGGCTAATGCTAACTGGAACAATAACAGTTCACAGTGAAAAGAGGAATCGTAGGTTTTCCCTTCTGTCTCCCTGTCTCAGTTCCTCTGTCTACGAGGGTTTGTAATCTGATGTGTAGTTAAACTAAATATGTCTGCGGATCTGTAAAAAAAAAAAAAACCTCCAAATGAGTATGAGTGACTATCATCATCATCACTATTACTGTCTTACAGAATATATTAGATATAAGATAATATTTCTCTTTCTCTTAACTTAACGGAGCAGAGAAAGACGGAGAGATGTGCATGCTCCCGGAAGCATTGCTCGTATATTATGCATAAGAGAAATCAATCCACAGAACTCTTCATGAGCTGTTCATAAGATTTCACATGAGCTCCAGCTCCAACTGGAGCCTGTAATTATGTCATGTTAATTAAAGTGCGCACCAAGAGCACAACCAGTTCAGCGGTTGTGAATAACCTGTATCAGTAGGAAATTAGATGAGTTTTCTTCATTATCAAGCACTAATGCTGATTCAGTGCTGCTTGGATGCCAGGTTTGCTGCAGTGACGCTCCGGTTTCTAGACGCACTGCACATTTTGGAAAGAAGTGCCCGAGGAGGTGAATGATCTGCGATCTAAAATATCGAAACAGCTCTGTGATTGTCTGCTGCCAGTAATTTAGTGAATATTAAATTCAGGCTCTGAGGGTTGAAGTAGTGACGAACAGGCTTTAATTCGCTGCAGTCATCATGTCTGGACATGTTTTCTTGTGAAATATCCACCTAACCCACAAGTCATGCTTCTACCCAAGTGAGTGCAGAAGTAATAAAATATGATGGCAATTTTTTTAATAATATGGATGAAATGTCATAATGTTATCCAGTTAAGATCGGATCAGATCAACATGTTGGATAGAGTATTTATGTATGATTTCTATATGAGATGCACAAAGGCATGGAAATTAAATGTAGAATTCATTTTAACATAGATCTTTGGCAACATTCACTTTGCAACATTTCAGATTCTTTTGGTTGGATCAGATTAACATGTTATAACATTTCACATTTATAATTACAAGTGATTTTTATCTGCTTCTTATATGACGCGTCTGTCCTCTGAAACATCATGTATGCACATAGAAGATGCGTCTTTACTAATTTTTTTTTGGTTAGAGTACATCATATTTTGCGACCACTCATTCCTTTCAAACAATGGATCCGATTTTAGCAAAAATATACTTGAGGTTTTGCTCTCGAGGATGGGCAGCAGTTAGTGGTCTGTATTTGTTGAGGTTCAGAAGAAGGAAGAAAGCTGGATGGGTAGTTTTAGCTGTTTTAAGAGCTATTTAGGATGCTACAAAATCCATGTGCTGCCGGTACACGTGGTAAGAAGTCGCATATATTCCGATCTGCCCGTCCTCATTCAGGTCACATGACCGTGTTTCAGATATGTATGTGATTTAGGGCCACAAGGACTTGTACATCAGATATGTGCATTGAGGCAGCCCTTAAGATCCTAAAAAAGGGTAAAAGATCCTAGAAGCTTTGAATAATAATCAATTAGAAGCTTTGAATCAATAATCTGTTCTGTAGGTAAATATTATCCATGTAAACATCTGCTCTGATATTTATTTTTTCTTTTGTCAGAGTAAATTAATATTTTCTGTGCATGTTTGCCCCACATGGGGATAACATTAGGTGATGTGAAGAGTTTCTGGGAGGAAAATCTTGCTTTTGGTCCTGATCGTTAAACTGCCTTCCACCCTTTCACTGATTGTGCCACCTGCTGAGGAAAGGGCACTGAATGGCTCACCATTTCACATGCAGTAAGGGATCTAACTAATCAGAGGCAATACTGAATTCTTGTAACCAATCATAATGCAGAAGGCGGAATTTGTAGTAAAAGACAAACCTAACCTCAAAGTTGGAGAAAAATATTTTTGCTGATTAAAAGTTTCACAGCGAGCAGAACCAGTTTGTGCATGTCAAAGAAGTTACATTCTGATTAAAGGCTTTGTGCATGTAAATGCACATCTTATTGGATCAGCATCCATGTGAACAGTTAAGAATCATCAGCTTTCATTTAGTTTCTATTACTAACTACACTGCCCGGGCAAAAGAATGGGTCACTAAAAAAAAAAAAAAAAAAAAAAGGATTGGGACTAAACAGGTTTGTAGCGCTAAGAAAACCACTTGTTAGTGAGAATAATCAGGAACAAAACACTTAAAATTGCTAGGGAGCATAAAGATTGGACTTTTAAAAAGATCCAGATTGAGCCTATTCCAGAGTGATAGACATATCAGGGTAGGCTGAATGTACAAGGATTTGGTAGCATTATGATCTGGGGTTACTTCAGTTAGTCAAGTCTAGGTTCAGTAACATTATATGGCAATTAAATAAAGTCAGATGATGACCTGAATGTACTGAACGCGACCAGATTATCACATCTAAGGACTTTTTTTCTTCCCTGATGTGATGGGATGCGCATATTTCAGGACTCAAATTGTGAAAGAGTGGTCTGGGAGAAGGAGGAATTATTTACATATATAAGCTGATTAACACGTGCACTGTAATCAAAGCTAAAGTCAATCAGTTAAATCTTGGAGTGTGTGACTGTTTGGCTGAGCAGTGTATTACAAGTAAAAGTATGGACCTTTTGCAGTCACAAACCAAGTAGAGCCCTTGATCAGCATTTGCATAGGTCTTGTGTTCTTGTGTCTTTTGTAGCTTGTGTTAGCTGTAAAACTCAGCACGGACGGTTCAGGGGCAGTTACTGCTGTTATAGAAAACCAATCCACATCTTCTGACCAATTAGATTTGACAAATAATCTGCACTGTGGTATAGTCATTTGCTTATGACATTGCATCATTATCAGTGCAAATCGTGTGTTAATGACATAGTGATTTTCAGAAACAGCACAGAATTAAAAACAACTCCATGAACATATTCTGTTGTTTTTAAATCATGTGTGATCTTGCTCTGATCTCTTGGCTTGCCAGCAGATTCACTTCAACAAATCTGTGTTGGATTTTTTTTGTGCATTGATGTGAAGAAACAGTCTGGGCATGAGCAGGCGAAAGCAAGACATTACAGTCCACAGCAGGGTTGCCAGGTCTCTGAGGGAAAAACAAATCAGCCATTCCAGACTTTCCCCAGAAAGAAACCTATTATGTAAATATGTTCCCCTTTCACACATTATACATGGCAGAACAGGTATCTTTGCCAAATGTATTGTAATAATAAAGTATAAATCGCAATATGGAATGATATTATAATGAAATGATCAGCGACCAGGTGGTGTAATGCAGTCCGATGTAAAGTAGAATTACTGCTACTACACTAAAGTTTATTTTTCTATAAAAACATGTCCTATTTTATTTCTGTAACATCACAGCAATTTGTCAACAATTTGCAAAGTAAAAATGTTATGTCTATCACTGTTGGTGCTGACCGATGACATCTGCACCCTATGTATGTGCAAAAAGTTGCACAAATTCCGAACTGCCCTATTATTATTATTCAAGTCACATGACCACGTATCAGATATACAGTACATCCGATCTAGGATCACATGTGAAAGTGACTCAGATCCTAACTGTAAAAACGATGTATGTGTTCAGACAGCCCTAAAAGCTGATCTGTTTCACATTAAGGTAACTTCAGGCTGATAATGTGAACGTAGGCCTATGTTATGCTAATCATGCTGGAAGGTCACCTGAAGGTCGTACTAAAGACATGCTAGAAAACTTATTTACAGACAGTTACAAGACACTGGAGACACCTTCCATAAATGTTAACTAAATTTTTCCATACAAAAGCTTCACTCTATCAGTAATATTTTTTTTATTGTACATTGACACATTTTATTTACATTTGTTTTATTATATGACTTGGATGTGAATTTTCTGTCACAACAGAAATTATTATATACTAGGATGCGCGCAGTAATATAAACCTGTAATCTGATTAGTGCTGTAAGAGCTGCTATTGTAGAAAATGAATCTTTACTTTCTGGCTAATCAGAATCGAGAATTCAGCAATGTTGTATCATGTACCATATTTCAAACATGTTTGATAAGATGTTTGATCGGAGGAGGCATGTCATAGGACCTTGATTGATAGTGTTTTTGTGCATTTGGTATTAGAAAAGAAGTATAAATAACTACTACAAAAAAAATTACCAGTTTCAAAGTGCCAATGCTAGGCTCAGCACTTTTCCTTTCTGTTTGGGGTGGGGAATAGTATTTTGTTAAATAAATAAATAAAAAGTCTACTATACTGACACATGTACAGGTAGAAAGCAAAACTTGAGTCAGTTTTAATGCGGGCAGAAAGATTTCAGGGGCAGAAATCACCAGGGACCAGCAGATACGATGATGACAAAATACCTAGTTGCTGATTCGATTTGTATTGCGACTCTATAAATATCATATTTATCTATCTATTTTATAAATATCCTGAAAATTCTAAGGTTTTGTTGCAATTTTAAACAAACTTCACAAATAATTCGCTCCCACCTGAGAGGATGCTGTGCTTCCTGTCAGTGTGGGAGTAGTTTAGTAGTAGTTTAGTAGTAGTTTATGTCCTCTGCAGGATACTACCTGAAGTGCAAAAATATATGCATTAAAATTTTATATACAGTACAGGCCAAAAGTTTGGACACACCTACTCATCTATCTGTCAATGTGTTTTCTTTATTTTCATGACCATTTACATTGGTAGATTCTCACTGAAGGCATCAAAAC